>SSNS01000096.1:1876472-1909057 GCA_006937985.1 Aphyosemion australe
AATGCATGAACCAGTTTTTCAGCATCACTCCTGGAAAGGATGCTTCTAATCTTAGCAATATTCCGAAGGTGGAAAAAGGAAATCCTACAAACCTGTTTAACGTGGGATTTGAATGACATGTCCTGGTCAAAGATTACACCGAGGTTCTTTACTTTGTTCTCGGAGGCTAATTTAATACCGTTTAGATTAGGTGATTGACTAAGCAGTTTCCTTTTCTGAGGTTCTGGTCCAAAGATGATAACTTCAGTCTTGTCTGGATTTAACAGCAGAAAGTTTAGAGTCATCCAGATTTTTATGTCTTCAAGACAAGCCTGTAATCTACCTAACTGATTAGGTTCATCAGGGTTTATGGATAAATATAACTGAGTATCATCAGCATAACAGTGGAAGTTTATCCCATGTTGTCTAATGATTTTACCAATTGGAAGCATATATATAGTGAAAAGAATTGGTCCAAGTACTGAACCCTGTGGTACTCCACAAGTAACTCTAGAGTATGAAGAAGATTTCTCATGTACATGAACAAACTGAAATCTGTCAGATAAATAAGATTTAAACCAGCCTAGCGCTGTTCCTTTGATCCCTACATGTTCAAGCCTTTCTAAGAGAATATTGTGATCGACTGTGTCAAAAGCAGCACTGAGGTCCAACAAGACTAGAACAGACACAAGGTTCTTATCTGAGGCCGTGAGAATATCATTTGTAACTTTTTACTAATGTGGTTTCAGTGCTGTGATACTCTCTAAAACCTGACTGAAATTCCTCAAACAGATCATTAGTGTTTAGATGCTCACATACTCGATTGGCCACTATTTTCTCAAGGACTTTAGATAAAAATCGGAGATTAGATATTGGTCTATAATTCATTAGGTCATCTGGATCCAGAGAAGGTTTCTTAAGTAGAGGTTTAATTACAGCAACCTTAAACTCCTGCGGTACATATCCATAATTATATCTAAAATGGGGGCAGTAACTGAAGGAAATGTTTCTTTAAATAATTTGGTTGGGATTGGGTCTAAAATACAAGTTGACGGTTTAGATTAAGCTAATATTTTTGATAACTCTGAAAGCTCAACTGCATCAAAACAGTTCAAACACCGATGAGGTTCTACAGTTACCTCTGATGCTGCCTCACTTACTGAGGAAGAAGAAGTCGTGTTGGGGAGGATGCTGATGATTTTGTTTCTAATAGAATCTATTTTATTAGTGAAGAATCCCATAAAGTCGTTGCTGCTGAAGGCTAAGGGAATAGCTGGCTCAGAGCTATGATTCTGTGTAAGTTTGGCAACTGTACTGAAAAGAAATTTAGGATTATTCTTATTCTCCTCAATTAGTGACGAATAATATGCAGTTCTAGCTTGTCGAAGCTTATTTTTATAAAGCACTAGACATGTCGCCACCTACTGTACTGGAGTGGAACAAACCTTATTTGAGAGGTCAGTTTTCTAATGCGCATGCAAACTAGGATAAAGACTACCAGCTTATTACCATAAGATGGACCTGGAGCGACTTAGATGTTGATACGTGTGCATGTAACCGCTCTGACTGAAACCAATAGCTGAAAGAGCTAACTGTTCAGTGTTGTTTTAACAGAAACAGCTTGTGTAGAATATGACTACATCCAGGACTTAACCAGAGAGAAAAACATAGAAACCAAGGACTAAATTAACAGGGAGAGCTGATGACTGAGTAAGGAGCTGAGAAAGAACAGTAACGTAATTGATCATACATCTGTGCCAAACCTCCTCAGTACAATTACTACCTAAATATATTTCCTTGTTTTCTACAGTATAAACCTGCCTAGAATGCTTCTCATTTTCTCATTAAAACAAGAAAATCTGCTTGACAATCAATTTTACTTTAGAAAACAGCCATGAACATTTTCAGTGGACCAGCCAGTGCTGCACAAACTCCACAATAAACTGTGTAAACGGTCTCCAACAAAAGCCTGAAGTGGGTCAGGGGATATTTAGGGACAAGAGTGCTCGGGGAAGTGAAGAAGGAAGGATTCGGAGGGATTTAAAGAGCTGTTTGTTTCATCACCGTTTGTTGCTAAAGCCAGGGCTGGATTATGGCGCTCTGCTTGCATTTTCTTATCACTGCTCTCAGATTTATACAGAAGGAGGATGTTTCCTGTTGCAGTGGGCCAAGAGGGCACAGCACTGTAAAACACAAGATACATTAGAGATATTCAACTTACTACAAATGATTCAGATAATGAGCTCCCATGATAGTTATCGATCCCAGGCTTGGTTCTGTTATCTAAAACCAAACTGCTCACTTGTTTCTGCTGTCTGAGCCTTTCAACCCTGTCGTCATGATGCTCTGATTTTGTTTTATAGAAGCTTTTTCTGTATCTTTATGAAATGGTAAAGATGGTATGTTTCTGTCCATGGCCTGTTTTGTTGGAGCAGAACCGGCCCATCACACTGGAGGAAGCTCTGGTTTGTGTTCAGAACTAGCTGTTGGTACGGTCCAGTAACAGATCTTAGGTTAGACAAACGCTTATGAGAAAAATGTGTACATATTTAGGTTTTATGAAGTATTAATATCTCATTTTACTTCATTGAATCTTATTTATTTATTTATTATTTTTGTTTATTTTGTTAACATTTTTATGCTGTCTGAACATGATTATGAGGTTTGGTTGATTTTAGTGAATAAATAATATAAACACTGTTAGGATTCCAGAAGGTTCCCGTGTCTGTTTTCCAATTTTTCCTTTTATTTCTTCCATTTTCCTTATTGCTGACGTGGACTCTGTATTCCTCTGGGCTGATGAAGCTAGTTTCCCAGTAAAGCTGCTCTCATTCATAAATATTTCTGTTTATTTTGTTCAAAACCAAGAAAACCAAAAACCTTGACTTAAAAACTCACCCATAGACACAGCATCATCTGATAGATCAGTTTTCATAACATCAGTGCAAACTTTTAAAATCATCAAGTTGAAAGAACAATATTTAGACTTTTGTTTTTTTTACAGTGTTAACACATAAGTGTTGTACTTTTGCCTTATAGTGGACCTAGAATGCAGTTAATCAACAATCTAAAACAGCTTTGAGTCTCTAAAAAGCATAAGAAATTTTCTTTTGGCTTTCATTTGTCCCAGGAGCCCTGATACAGGCCATTCTAAACCCCCTAAACCAGCCTTGCTGTGAAAAGAGCTGTTTGCCCCTCCCACTCAGCCAGGACATGAATATGATAATGAGCTGCTTGCTGATTGGTTGGTTTCCCCAGAAGGCCTCGAACACTGGAGACATGCAGGTTTGAGGAGGAGTGGCTCCCCCTTATGACGTGTTAAGGAAGACTTTCTCAGAACAGAAGTTTTTCTTTCGCCTTTTTTAACTTTCTAATTTACATAAAAAGTAGGTCACACACGGCTTCGACTTTTTGGCATGCTACTTTGACCACCCACGCTGTCTTTATTCAACAACAATGAGGAAAATGTTGGTTTACATTCTAGGTCCTCTTTAATGAAAGAAAAGCGCCCAACTCTTTGGATCTGACGTGTTGTTTTTCTAGTTTCTTGGTCTGGAAGGTAGAGTTTAGTCAATAATCAGCAACTCAAACAGGATCTGGGTCACTTTTTTCAGTCATTCATGCTGAGATTTTATGAATGATGCTCACAAATCTGCTTTTTAGTGAGGATTTGATGTTTAATTTACCAGAAAATTAAATTTAAAACAAAAATAAACTTCCTGCGGAAATGCTGCAGGTTGCACCAAGCATGCTACAGCTAGCTGCTGCTCATGCTAGTGAAAGAAACACAGAAGTGACAGCAGAGTGAATGTTCATGAAACAGCATTGTTCACATGGACAGTTTTTCTTTGGGATAATCAATGAGCTATTAGCTCATCAACCCTGATTGCTGTTTCTTTAAAGCGAGGCTGTTCTTTTTAAGATGTCATCACACTTTCAAGTGTTGGAGACAGAAAGTTTTTACTCACTTTACAAAATCTAAATACTTTAAATTTGGTCTTTTAGATACACTCACTTTTTAAATTCTGTCCTCAAAACATTGAGAGGTGTGTGTGTGTGTGTGTGTGTGTGTGTGTGTGTGTGTGTGTGTGTGTGTGTGTGTGTGTGTGTGTGTGTGTGTGTGTGTGTGTGTGTGTGTGTCTATTATCATTAGCTATTAAAATGCGCCATTAGTTTAAAAATTAAACAAGAAAGGTCAAATATTGAAGAGGACGTTTTTTCAGTTATGTTTTTACACAAAAGCACCTTGAGAAGTCTTTAGCAGCTTCCTGTACACACAAGTCCCCGATGACCTGCTTACAGGTCAGGTGATGACAAACACGAGGGGCAGATCATTGTTCACTCTAACCACACACACACATGCACGCACGCACGCACACACACACACAAACAAAGGGATGTATTCACATGCAGCCTGGAGCTGACATCCACAAACACACACACAGGGTCATTTCTCGCTCTGGCACTCCTCTCTCTCTCTCTCTCTCTCTCTCTCTCTCTCTCTCTCTCTCTCCCTCTCTCTCTCTCTCTCTCTCTCTCTCTCTCACTCTCTCTAACACACACACACACACACACACAGAGCAAGGAAGGCAGATGGAATCACAGCATGGGATGTGGCCTTTCACACTCTAGAGACTTAATTTCTTTCCGTTTGTTCTCCTTCACCAACCCTTTTCCCTCCTTTTTATCATCCAACTTTCTTCGGCACTTTCTATAATCTGTCAAGAACTCCTTTAATTTCATCCTTTTTTCTTCACACGACCAGATTCTTTATGAAAACCTGATTTATTCTAGATCATCTTAGACTCTAAAGACTCGTCGGTTTTCACCAGGACACAAATCCTCCTCTTTCCTTTTCACATGAGCAACTTTTTCTCTGGCTGCAGTCTTCTTCAATCAAATCAAAGACTTGAGAAAAAAGGGAGAAATGCTTAGTCCTCTGGGCTTTTGGGGTGCTGTAAATATCGATCACAGGTTGAATGCAATTACAATAATGGACAAAAAAAACTTGCAGCCTCCGATAAAACGAGGTTGGCTTTGGTGTGCAGTTTGTAGAGACGAGATGGTGGTGTAAACTTGCAAGCAGACCACTGCTGATTTAAAGAAGTGGAGTATCCTTTACCGACAAAAGCTCCTAATTGGGATAATGTCCATTAAGAGCTGTGATGTCCTGATTGAGGGAAATACTTCATCATTCCGGTACAGAGAAGCTGTGTGGAGATGTTTAAGGGAATAAATGACTCGATGCTTAAGTAGCAAAAGCCAGGAAAGCTGTTTGTATTTAATGAAATGCTCTTTTTAATCAGTCACAGAAATTGATTTTATATCTCAAAGGACTAATGAGCTAACGGCTAGTTTGTTGTGCAGCCTAGACCAGAGCCTCCAACTGGCTCGGTTCATGCAACCTGGACTTTCTAAAGGATATTTATAAGGAATTCTTTGGTTTGTGCAAATATCAACAGAAACAGCCAGGGGCCATTTGGGGTGCTGAACCCCAACAGCCTAATTTTATCAACAAACCTTTTTTCAAAAACTGCACTAATGTTGAGACTTTAATGACATGTTGAAGTCCCTGTTTATTCAGCCTGAGCTTTTCTACACTCATAACTCAGGTCATCCAGGGAAACCTTCAGCTCAGCCTGCTTTGCTGCTGAAGACACTTCATTAAAGCACTGGTAGCTGCTAATCTTTAAATAGACACATCTCTGGGGGTACAGTGAGCACGTCCCTGATGGCATTTCATGACACAATCTGTAGGAGACATCTTGATGCCAGGCTGCAGATGGCAAACACCCCACAGTCCTGGACGAAGTGGTATCACGCAGAGCGGGCAAGTGGTCCAGCTAGTCTGAAACCCTCTCCTTCATAAACGTGAACATTCTCTTCACACAACCATTCCTAAAAAAGTTCACCCTCTTCAACCCAGAGATGTTTAATCACTTCCTCCATGCACTCAGGAATCTGATCAGCTGATCTGAAGAAGTGTGTTCACCATCACACCACAAAAACAACACACCCTCTGCTGAAAACACTTTTATTTAGCATTAATGTCAGCAAATGCAGTTGTATGTTGACATTTTGAGTGACAGAAGAAGTAGCTGAAGAGTTTGATGTTACATGATACATGGTATGTAACAGTTGGGTCATTAAAAGTATAAAAACTGATCCAGATTATTTCCGGTATTCCATTTTAATGTCAGTATGGGCACATAATGATGGTAGTCGGATCATGTCAGACATTACTTTTAAACACAAGCCTCATGCAATGAGCATGAGACATGGACTTAACACATTTCCTCGCGCCAAAAAACAAAAAGCAAAACATGCCAACAAACTTCAAAGATTTTTTACTGATATATTTAAGATTTTATTTTCTTGCCAATTCCTCGCTTTACAATAGCAATGGTATGCTTTTAATAATGTAAATTTGCAACCTTTAGTCAGAGAATACCTAAGTTTCATCTTTTAAATGTATGGTAAATGGCTTGTATTAGATATATCACCTTCCAGGGTTCTACAACCCCCCAAGGCACCATACAACACATCCAGTCATTCCCTCGCTCACACACACATTTACACGCTGGTGATGATGAGCTACAATGTAGCCACAGCTGCCCTGGGGAGCACTGACAGAAGTGAGGCACCTCCGGTCTTTATGAGATTAACTCAGAAATTTCTGAGAAATTTTGCAGAAATGTGATTCTCCATAGAAACTAGGTTGTTTTTTTTTTACCTCCACTAGTCTCAATACTTCATAGTAACCAATTGTCTTTGAATAAGAAAATACTTTTAGTATTTTTCTAAATGTGTCTTTTATGAACCAGTTATCATTGTTCCTTTCTGTGGTTGTTTGTAAAAAGCAGGATGTCAAATTAGACATATTTGTGTTGGTTTCAAGCAGAAATTGTCTCACTGCAAACATCATTAAACTTCATAGTGTAAATTTTGGGTTTTGAAGTTGTGAAGCAGGCTGAAGTACTTTACAGTAGACATAGGCCCAATCCAAATACTCGCACTTGTACCCTTGCGCCCTTCAATTGCATGTTCCCAGCCAGGGGTGCGAGTGCAAAGGATGTCCCGATTCTCAAGTGCGGAAGTTGACCACGCCCATTTTGCACCCTTAATCTGCACTTCACCCAAGTCTGCATCAATGCGGACTTTGAGCAAGGGTATTACCCACAATCCATTGCTGCGTGGGAATTTTGAGAAGAAGGCGGTGCAATGGCTCAAGTGCCTTTACTGTAAACATGTATTTTCAAATGAAATAAGTTCATTTTAAGACGATTAATGATATTTATTCATGCTCTGAATATTTTAGACTAAGATTTACAGTTTTTCTCGATTGCTAAGACACATTTCTTGAAAGCTGCTCTCCCTTTCTCTAACTTGTGAACACAAAACCCAATTTTCAAGCTAAATCCCCAAAACCTCAGACTCTTCTAGCAAAACCAAACTTTCCCCTCAAAACAGTTCAATCTGTGCTCAAAACTGAACTATGTTGTCAAATCGTGCCCCAAGTCAATCAAAATTACAATCACTACTGAACAGTCACTAAACACTACGTAGAAAAATAGAAAACACGATGCTCAGGACATGAAGCTGGAGAAATAAATGTTTATTGTTCACTGTAGGTGAAATGCATGTTGCAAAACAAAAATAACTGTGCATTTAGCACTTGTGCAAAAGACAAAACAGAAATCTCGTGCGTTTGACACTTATGTACAGTAAGCCCATATACTAAAAATAAAGTACAAAAATATACAAATACTACTGTAAGTGCAAAGAGCAAAGATTCCAGTATGTACAGGTTGGCATATTATCCAGACACATTCAGTGTTGATTACATAGTGATATACTGTAGTGGCCTAAATCACTTTTTCTGTATCACTTACAAAACTAGATCTATTTCTACAGAGGGGTTTTCAACTGGATGCAATGTTCCCTCACATCATTAGCCACAAGTGTGATCCATTTTTAGTTGTTGTGTTCAAGTGGTGACACCAGTGCTTTTCTTGTGATTGACGTTCGTCACCTGTGCTAACCATTATGCAGCACAGGTGCATCACAATGAAAATGTGTTGGCAAGTGGTGTCTAAACAGGTGAAACGTGTTTATGGTTTTGCCAAAAGAGTGATTGATTCAATCAGTGGGTTCAAGCAATTGAGCATTTGGTTCAGACAACAGGGTTTAGTGTTTTAGCAATTGAGAAAAACTGTAATGTGGACAGCAATGAATGTAAATTTTGTTGTAAAGTTGTTAATAAAGTTTTTTTTTTAAGTAGCACAAACATCAACTGGCATCCCAGCATGCATCAAGGTCAATGATGCAATGCTCCCTGTCCCAATTCAGCACACTTAGCCTTACTGCGCACCTCCTCTAAGTGCACTTCGCAGAAGGGCGTAGGGCACAGTGCAAGTATTGGAATTGGGCCATACACAGCACCCATCTTGGATTTTCTCAGCACTTCTCTGCCTCTAGCATCTCAGCATGGGCCCACACTGCCCCTAGTGTTCAGAACTCAACAGTAAATAAATGTATTATTATCTGAACTTAAAGAAAATAAACTCTTGACCCTCCAGCGTCCTTCTCAGCAAAAATGTAAAGTTTTGAGTCCTGAGAGAGATCATAAAAGGTTTGTGTGAGACCTGGTGTGTGGACAGATACGTGTGTGCTTTACAAAGGTTCTGTGATGCCTGGGGAGGGGGGCAAACCCACTTTACTGGAAATTGCTCCCAGCTTTAGAAGAAAAGAGGAAATACCAGTGGAGGAGACGGATCCTCTGAGCCTCTGTTCAACATTATTGTCATTGTTCATGTCTGCTGAGTTTAAGCTGAAACACCTGCTGCAGGAGCGCTGAAAGACCTCTCTGTGCTGATGACCCAGTAAAGTTCACCCTGGACCCAGGGTGGGTTTGGTGAACCTGGTGGAGCTTTAAAAGTGTTTCAATCAACTCAGAGAGGCAGAAATGTCTCACACGGACAGTTACAGGAGACCAAACTGGTGTTTGAGTCAGAATCAGGAACACTCTGTTAGGTTTCTCCAGCTGGTAGAAAAACAGGCGTTCAGGGAGAAACAGAAACAGTAAAGGCTTTCAAATCTAATCCCACCTGAAAAAACAGATCCAAGAAGTTACAGTTTGTGCTGTTTCACATGGCGCTGGTTGTTTTCTTTGATGCTTCAAAGCACCTTTGGAGCGACTTGTGGTGCTTCTCATTGGACGTTACTCTTGGTTTCTGATTTCAGCTCCTGCTGAGTCAAAGGAAGCTCTCTCCAACCTCTTCAGTTCCAGGACCGTCCCATAAAGACGTTAGTGCGAGCCAGGAATTCTTGCAGAAGTTTTTCTTTTGGAAATCCTGTCTAGAGTCGACTTTTTTCTTCCTAAAGCAAACAGGAGGAAAAGGTTGAAGAACATTCCCTTTTGTTCCTGAAAGCTGCATGAACAGCACATCTCATGACACATCTATTTTAAAAATCCTGCTTTTAGCTCTCCATACATGAAATTCAGATGCCCCAACCGCATTAAGTTATTCAGCTGATTGAAGGAATCCATGAAACTCTCTCTGACTGATGGGATGTGACTGGAGTTGGACAAACAGTGTGCAACAGTCATGCAGATATTCCTATTGCAAATTAGTCTTTCTGGCTAAAATGTTCAGATGGGTTCCTGGTGCCTGCAGTAACACTGAGAAGAAAATTATCACTCAGGTTTTTGGAAAATAACAAAAATGAGTCCATTATGCATTGCACAAGGAAGCACAGAACTCTTGCAAATGTTTCAACACCTTTTAGAGGCTCCTTGGTCTCCCTGAGTCTACAGACTTTAGCATAGCTGGGAAGGCATTTCAGAGAGCAGTAGCAATGGCTGAAAACACACACTGGCCTTTAGTTTTCATCCTGGTGCAAGACACAACCAACAGGCCCTGATCGCCCGATCTCATTGACCTATTGGTCACATAGTGGGTCAGTAGGTCTGTGATGTACCTAGGGGCTGGATTGTTCATTGTCCTAGATTTTTTTGTTTATTCTAGACTGAATGGGAAGCCAGTGTAGCTGTAAGGGTAGGGGCGTGGCATGGCGGTACTTAGGAGAGTGTGTAAGAAGTCTGGCTGCAGCATTCTGAACCACCTGAAGATTGTCCAGCGAGGCAGAATTTCAACAGGAAGAGAGAGAGCAACAATATTTGAGTCGGGATGAGATTAAAGCATGGAGTACAGTTTCCAGTTCAGGCCTGGGGACAATTCACGTTTTGCAACATTACATAAATAAGCTTAGCAAGCTCAAGTCAACGAGTGAAGATGAGCATCTGAGGTGAAACAGCCAGTCACCACAGCTCACTCATCCAGCCAGCATGTCACGTGATACATCATATCCTCTGTTTGCATATCAGACATATGTTTGTAAAGTAGTAACTAAAACCAGACGTAGATGTGTTTAGCTCTTGGTTTACCACTGCAGGTTCACTAAGAGGGGCTTCAGTTCTTTGTTGTTAACATCCTGGTAGGAGGCATCAGCCAATCAGTGATGGAGACAGGTCAGGGGGCATTAATTAAAAATGATAAATGATTTTATTAAAATGTGTTTTAGTAATGTTAACTCCAAATCTGCTCAAATGATGTCCACCCACCCACAGCAATCAGAATCAGAACCATCCAATCTGGCAGCACTGCCAGAGGGATGGGTCCTAAGATCAGGGACCTCAGGGTCAGGTTCCTCGGCAGCAGCTGCAGCCCAGGTATATGCACAAGATTGAATCCCTGTTTGAGATAGTTTTGTAAATGTCTAACCTCTAAACCACCAAACCCTCTCTGTAAGCCACCATGACAGGCCTGATGACAGCAGACCATCAGTCAGAAGCTACCATAGTTCACCCGCCTACTTCGTCTTACGTGTCCTTCTTTGGCTCGACTTTATTTTATAAAGTATTCAGTGCTGGATCTCATCACAGGTCACTTGGGCCCAGATTGCAGCACCAGATGGACAAAACAAAAAACCCTTTCAGGCTGCAACAAAAAAAGAACGTTATCTAGCTCAAAAAAGAAGCAGCAGAATGTTCCCAAGAACTTAAAAATGAGGATTATGGGATACAGTACCTAGTAATATGTTTGGATCAGACTTTTTCTAGGTGACGAATTAGTTTTGGTTTCTGTTATGCATGTGGCTGCAGTGTTAACCAGCCTGATGAGGGATTTTTATTTAGTCAAAAACTAAAGAATCAGATTGTTCAGGTTTGCAGATGCAATAAGTTGAAGTGATGAAGTCGTGGCTGGACAACAAAAGGTTTTGAGTAAATGCAGATTAAAGCACCAAATAGTACAATTCAGACTTTATATATTCATGATGCTTAGGGCGTTTTTTTCCTAAAAAAGTAGTTTTGTTTTTGATTGGTCCTCCTATCTTCTGTCTAGACTGTAAGGAGGGTTTTCGGCAAACGTTGGGATCTGCTCCAACTCACCTGAATCAAATTATTTAGTCACTTTCTGACCCTGTTGAGTTCTACAGAAGTCTACTAACTACTCATTTAATCAAATCAGGCATTTGGAGATAAGAAATAGTTCAAATTTACAGGATTGTAGCCCTTTGAGTCTGGCCTACTGGATTGATGAGCTAACGACTAGTTGGAGCACAGCCAAGATCCATGCTGCAAAATTTAGATTTTTTTTTTAAATAATAAAACAACTGGTCAAAAGAGGGTATGAAGCTACCTACCGTAGAACATAAGTCATTTTAGCAGCAGGAACAGATGAGTCATGGTTATATAGTACATACCAAATCCTTTACTGTTTGAAATTTTAAATGTTTATCAAAAGAATGAAAAAAGTCTCTAGACAAAAATATACAGAATATGTTCACATTAAATATTGTCAGCATTTAGTCCTATTTAAAGCCATACTATGCAACTTTTTCATATTTTTAAATCATTTTCTTGAGCCAGTATGTGCTGAAATGACCCTTTACAAGGTTAATGAAATGTCACTCAGACCCCCACCGCCCTCTGTGGCCAAAATACTGCACTTGCAACTTCAGAGTGGCGGCTGCCACTTGTTCAGCTGACATACCTGGTGCTGCAGTCTTCTTCCAGCATGTTTCCTGCATGTTTTAGATCATGAACACAGGTGATTTGTTTGATTTAGTGATGAACCGCTCCTGTAGACACTAATGAAGGCTGAGGAGACATTTCAGCAGTTAGCTTAAGGTGTTAAAAAGACGAACGCACAGCAAGGAGATAAGTTTTACTTTTGCGTTGACCACAGATAATTAATAACAGACACTAGGGGGTGCTCAAAGCAAGCAAAACTGCTAAGTGTGCCTTTAAAAAGAGGAGAAGATAGAGACAGTCTATTTGAAAAAGTCATTATTTGCAAAAAAAAATAAAGAAAAGAAAAATTCTTTAGAATGATTAGAATCTTGTAAAGACCTGATTGGTGTGTTGCACCCCTAAACTGCAATGATGGTTCATGCATCTGCTTTGGTGTTGGGTCAGTGTGGAGAAGCCATGTTTATCCTGTCAGTCTGGTCCTAAGGTAGATTCCTGCTATCTAAACACCTCCAGTCTACATCTCAGCGCAATTTATGGGATCTCTTATTTGCAAATTTTGCATGAACCACTCTGAAACTTTAGTGAAAAAGAGCAGTGGCAAATGGCATCAAAACACTTTTGTCTGGGCTATGTTTGGATTAGCTGTTAGCTCATTGTAAGAAAATGAACATTATTGTTTCTCTAAACTGAGGTCTTGCAGGAAGCCACACTTCTCATGTCTTTGGTCTCTTTTGTGGAGATCTGCAAAGAGCTCTCTCCAGCTGACGAACCACCAAATATAACGGATCCTGAGAACAGCATCATAAAACCCTGAACCAATGTTTTTGCCAAGGTTGCCTCTCATTAATGTAACATTACAGCAGAGAGCTCTGGATAAGTGGATCTGTGGCATCAAACCCCGTCCTCTGAGATACACTGAGGACTTCCAAGAGTTTTGAGTCAGATTTTAGTTTTTTTCTGAAGGCAGCTGAGGTACAGTTCAATGAACTCAACTGTAAACGGCCTCAGCTGACCTCCCTCTGAGATGCCCAGTGGCTACCTTGCTGGTTGAATCAACATTTACTCCATCACTTTCTCCTGTAAGTGCACCATGACCCTGATGAGAATATACCAGAAACGAGACTCGGTCCGACTCTCTCCCGCGGCGTGTCAGAGGCTTGATAACACCCATCACCTCCAAATGTGTCCAATTCTTCAAGGTTTCATCCAGCTTGGACATAAAACCCTCCCTCAGGGCAATAATAACAGCTTGATTTTTATGCCACAGTTTTCTCAGACTCCATAAAGTCTTCATGTCCTCCCATAACCGGCTCTGCTGCAGAAGCAGAAATGAAATAGATTTTTATTGATGATGATTAGGTGATTTTCCAAGGACCCTTTTTGGCTTCAGGTGACAAACAATAAGGGACTGACGTCTTTCTGCATATTAAGACCAGTTTGATCGTTATTGTTCTTGTTGGTGCTCTGTCATCGTAAAAGTTTGTCTGATAATGATGCACAAGTGGGAACAATGGCTGCTGCTCCATCTTTCAGCATGTTCTGGATAAGTACAACACACACACACCGTCTGCCTAAGGGAGACATTAAAAATAAATGAAGAGCAACCTGTTGTGTTATTTTGCTTTTCATATCCTTCAGAAGACAAACTCTGTGAGAGTTTTCAGCTCAGACTGATGTGTTTCTCCACTGGTTACCTGAAAGCACCGTGCTGATTTTAGGTCTAACCCAAAGTTTTAGTGGAAAATCCACTTTAAATTGGATTGAAAGGATAATAGAGAAATAAATCAAATTGGTTGGTGCTTAATTAAAGTCACAAACAATGGTCACAATTCTAAGTATTTTTCTGTGGAGAAGGGTCGACCTTGACAAACTAACCATAATTACTTCAGGTTGACGTATTTAAACTCACAGAAATTTTGTGGAGGGAATAAGCGATGAAAGTCCAGGAAGTTTGGGATGTTTCTTTGATCGGGGACAAAGGAAACAGAAAATGAAAAAACAAATTATACGTATTAAAACCAAAACAAGAGCAATGTGAGGTGAGTAACAGAGGAACAGAGCACAGGCTAGGAAACAGGAACATGTAGAGGCGACTTAAGGACTTCGAGAAATTGTTGAAAACAAGAAAGAAAAAAAATACTTTGACTAGAGCTGAAAGCTAAAACCCAACAGAATACACAAGTAAACACATGAGCCTCCTTCAGACTGTGGAGAACAGAAGAGCGTTCCTTTAGGGCTGAAGGTGCAACTTGATTAAAGTTGAATCTTCATTATTTAACAAAGGACTGTTGCTCTTGACTGGATGGTTAGCGGTTAGCTTAGCTTCAGAAATGATGCTGACCCCTCATCACTCTTTAAACAATCTCATTTAGCAAAGAAAGTCTTCTATAAGGAAGTAAAAGCTCACAAGCTACCAGGTGTTTATATCTGACTAAACCAAACTTACCTTGACAAAGTCGGGCTCTGGTTGGTGGATTGAGACAACCAATCAAAAACAGCTCTCCTCCCTGAAGCATCAATGGAGACAGCTATCGTTTCTTTCATGCTGATGTGTTGCTTCTGTAGCAGATAAAAATAAATTCCTGCTTCTCTGAAGCTAAATTATTGCAGTGAAAACACCCTAAAATGTTCAACATATTTTTTTTCCATTTTTCCAGTGAAATGTTAGCAATAGATCTTTCTGGATAACTACATTTTGCTGAAAACATATTCAGGAAGCCTGGAGGCTATTTTCATCCATCTGAGAGCCGAGAGAGCTGTTTTCCTGCAAGGCCAGATGTTTGGCCTCAGCATTAGCATACATGTTGTCGAGAGGGAAGATAAAGCTGTACAACATAAAGTTTTCTGCAAGAAGCTTGAAAGTGAAGCTGACGTCCCTGCAGACGAAGGGGCAGAGACGTGTTTTCAGAACCAATCGTGATCTGATCTAAACTCCTCGGTTCCTCCTCCAGATTGTTTGCTTTTATGACATCATGTAGAAGTCCATTCATCTCTGCAGAGACTGACTTCTCTCTCATGTGGTACATGATGCAGCAAAGATGAACATGCATTGTACCAAAGCTGGGGTATGTAGTTTAAAGAACAAGTTCACTTGTTTTTTAACACAATTGCAGTGGTCTCTATAAATGAAAGCCTGGTGAGTCGATCTCTGTAGGGAAAAAAGCTCTGGTGCTCCTGTTCCAGAAACTAGAAGTGAGCCAGAGGAGAGGTGAGCAGAAAACATCAGGATTTGGAGTCTTACTCATTATAATCTTCTGTTATTCAAACATCTTGCCTCTGATTGGCTAACAGCAGTGTGACTCTATTAGTTGATAATGCTAACGGTTAGCTTCTACTAGCCAAGATGTTCTCTGCTGTTTCCTGGACGATTAATCATCACAGCCTGCTAATTTACAGCTTACAGATCTGACTGTTTTTTTCTTACCTGGGGGCGGGGCTATAGCTGTTCAAATTTAAAAAATTCCTCTTCCCTTTATGTGATGATGTTAGATGATGTACGGATCAATATTTCGCAAAGAGCTCTGATTGTTTTAGTTTTAACTCTAGTCACTAATTAGTAGAATTACTGGTAAACTTGTATTTATTAAGCTCAGAATAAAAAGCCAGGAAATAAAACTGCAGAAGGCAGAGAATCCAACAGTTAGAAAGTATTGTTCTGCCCTTCCAGTGGCCACAATTTAGAATTTACATTCTGGTCATTTTTAGTTTGAAGTGCAAATATTACAGAGTACTGCACCTGCAATCTCAGGTTTCATCCTGAAGTTAGATGAAACCGTTATTGCTGATGATGTCCAGTGTCTGCACAGAGCTCAGAAACATACCACAGCCACTCTGGGTGTAGCAGACATCAGGCAAAGTTAGGAACATCAGATAAACCTACAGCATAGATTCAGTCTTCCATCTGCTAAACGTATGAAGAAAACTTCAAATGACTACACAGATTACATTATCTTGGCCCTCCCCATTAGAATATTGGTCTGTTCCACCATCCTTCTGCACACCAGAGGTATGGAAATAAAACACCTGCTTTCTTTGGCTTCATGCTGAAAATCAAAAAGGAGGAACCTGTAAAGCAACTTAAAACACAAACCATGATAAGGAGCTACAAGAAGATGCTGTTTGCAAAAACACGTGTTAGCACGGCTAATGCTAAATAAGGTTACAGACATGTTGCTGCTGATAAATATTAGAACTTCTAAAAGTCCCCTGCAAGGTTATGGCAAGCCAATTTGTTCAATAATAGCCATAGAGCAGTAGAGGATGTAGAGTCACTGAACTCCTGACTTTGATCAGCTGGAGTTGAAATGAAAAATGATCTGACATTGATAAGTAAACATCCTTGTTGCCTCCCTGTGAGTGTAGAGACAGAACTCTTTGGAGGAATTATTGATCCACATAGTCTGGGAATATTTGGGAATATCCTGAAATCCCCAAGGAGAAGCTGCAGATTGTCTCTGCTCAGAGGGATGTTTGGGCTTCCTTCCTGCTTCTGTTACCTTTTTGACTTTTCCTCAGACAAGAGGATAAAAATTATCATGGTGTCATGATAGAGGTTGTGAGTAGGAACATGAGGCAGGTTGGCAGGCAAAAGAACTGTTTAATATGAATGGTGGTAGGTAATGTGACACAAGAAGACAAGACAAGGATCTGACACAGATGAGCACAAACAGAGGGTTTAAATACATGAGGTAATCAGGAATCAGGTGGGTAGGATAACAAGGGTCAGGTGAGTCCAATAAACACTTAACAAGGGGAGACAGGAGAACACATCAGATGGATCTTCACAGCTCACTATCATTTCCACCTAAATGCATTTTCACTTATTTTCTGACATTTATAAAACTTACTTTATGTTTTTGATCCATTAAACAAAATGATTGTATAAATCTGACAGGAAATCTAGTTATTAAAGTTATTCCTGGATTAGATATACAAAACATAAAAAACATATTAACTTATTTTGCCTTACAGGTATCTCTAACTTTGTCAGAATCAGTTTATTGTGGTTTTTCTTACTTTGCAAAGTTTTTCTGGCACCTGACAGCTTTCTCTGCTGGACACGGAATAAAGCCACAGTTGTTCACTGATGTTTCTCTTCCTCCTTCCATGCCCTGAAGCAGATTATTCGGTAAAAAGTAGGGTGCACAGCTAGCTTCCTTCGCCTGCAACGGCTCCATCTGGACACCAAACCACGAGTAGGTAGGGAGACGGAGAGAGAGAGCGGCCCTCCCCTAGAGTCAGCTCTGTAACAGATTGCTGTAGGAGGGACGTGTCCCATTTCTTAGAGTGAGTAACACAGAAAGCAGATGACAGAGGCTGTCAGTGGACAAATGGACAGGAGGACAAACAAATTGGCATGCACATTCTAAATCAGACCAAACCAAAAACATCCTGGAATGGGATTCATTGACTAAATGAATCCTGCAGCTGCTGGGAGCGTTTTTCCACTTCACTACAAGAAAAGAGTCACATTTGGACAGTTTTGTGGGAACTGTTGAAACTTTGAGCCCTCCATGTTTCCCACAGCAGCTGCTGACTGACACCAGAGAGCTGGTGTCGTTATTTCATCTTGGATTGTTTGTTCCATTTATTCCTTGTAAAAATCCAACTGCAGCCTAATGATTGACCCAGTGATGTCCATCCTTTGGAACAAGACCCAATCTAATTGTTTTCTGCTGCCTTTCTTCCCTCCTGACACATAAACACAGGAGGAGGCTGCAGAACGTTCTGATTGGGTGAGGGAACTTGCTGGAGTGTTATTCTGATGGTCGAGGGAGCAAATCGTCTGCTGTGGGGAGGAGAAACTAAGATGCAGTTGGCTAAAACATCAGAAAAAACATTCACGCTCAATATTTGTAATTTGGAGAATGAAAACGTCTCCAGCTGAACAAAAATACATGAGACATGTCCACAATGTCCTCCACTAGCAGGAAGCATTGCTGTGTCTGGAAAACAGTCCGTACTCCAGATGAAGTTCTGCCATCTGAGTGCAGGTCTGTTCGTTCTCTCTAATCTAGACAGAAACTGTAGTTCTGAACAAAAAACGCGTAGAAAATAAAAGCAAAACAGAAAAGAGTAAATCAATTAAACCATCTGAATTTCTGTCCATTGATACAAAGCAGGATGGATCCATGCTTTCTTGTTGGTGACACCAAGTTCTGACCCGACAGCTGAATGTTGCATCTGATATCCAGACTCATCAGACCAGGAAAGGTTTTTGATGATTAGGTGATTTTCCAAGGACCCTTTTTGGCTTCAGGTGACTCTTCTGTTCCAGTTATGGTGATCCTGTGAGAAGTGTAGCCTCTGTAAAGCCTAGAGATGGTTGTGGGTGAAAATCCCAGTGGCTCAGCAGTTTCTGACACGTCAACATCCATATGACATTCAGAGTCTCTTAAATCTCCTTTCTTCACCATTCTGATGCTCAGTTTGAACTTCAGCAGCTCATTTAGCTGCTTGGGACACTCGTTTAATCAATACATTTGCAGCGGTCTCTAGCTAATGCAGGAGGTAGGTGTAGAAGACCATTTTTATGTTCAGCCTGCATGAAAAACTCATGTGACTGATTATAATCAGAAATAATCATTAAAACATGGTTTTTCAGTGTTCCACACCTTTAAGTGCATCCAGTGTCTGCTGTGTGGTTGGATGATGAACAGTTTGTGTTAACGGGCAACAGAACAGGTGTAAGTAATGAGTAACTGGTGGGTGTATACGGTATTTTCACATATTACAGATAACATTTGGTTTCCAAAAAGATCATAATAATTCTGGTGCCTCTAGAAGAGACATCAAATGATACAAGTACATGGATGAGGATTTGACACGTCCCCTCACCAGCACCCATGTGTCCCCGTGGCTCCAGCAGAGTGATTAAACTGTTCCCACTTGGATCATCTAACCCCGCAGCCTTCCAGGCAAATTGCAAACGACCCAATCAGCTAATCCAATTCCACCTGGCTGTCTAAACAATTGGCAGAGCGGCCTGGATGGTTATTAGTCGTTGATTACAGCCTGCACAGATTGCCTATCACAGCTTTAGATAAAGCTTTTAGCACCCGGATGCTGCGAGGCTCTACTGGGTCAAACGGATATCAACGTGGTTCATAGCAAGACGCCAGCAGCTGTTGGGATCGGCAGCTGGCCACCAGTGGAGGGCGACGCTGAATGAAGTCATTAATAAAGCAAATGGGAGTGTTTGAGCATTGTTTGTATTAGTAATGGGGATTAACAGTGATGAAGGGCTCCACAGAAAACCAAGATCACGCTGTAACAAACCGGTGCATATTGATGAGGTGAGTCATCCCTGTGCTCATTAGAGAGGATGAAACCAAATCTGTGTCAGATCAGGAACCTGCTCACAATCTGGCTGCAGGGGCCTGAAATCCCAGGACTGGTTCACCGTCCTTCACAGACAGACAGCAGCATCATCTGCTCATTGTGTATTTTTATCTGTTTCTCCATCTTTCCTGGAAGGAAATCAACAGTGTTGTTACAAACTCGTGGATCACTTGAGTGACGCCTTCAGGCTTCAAACTGCTGATGATCTAAACAACATTTGCCCAAATTCTTTTGCAAGCCCGACCTTTCAAATGAATAAAACTTATCATAAATTCGATATATTCCTCCTCAGAGTACAGACAGCCGTACTCCGCTCAGCTGAGTTTATTTGAGGCGGCATTTCGACGCGAGTGGAGAGCTGCTCATCACCGTCGCCGGCAGACCACTGACCTGCATCGGATGAAGGTCTGAGAAGAAAATCTTCTCGCCTACCTGCAGTCAGCTGGTCAGGGAGTATATGATGAAACCTTTAGAGGAGGGATTTACCGTCTTTGTGTAAACACAGATATATAAATGTGCTAATAGTTTATTTTAAGATCCTGTAGCTTTACATGATTAAAAACGACACAATTCAGACTATCGTCCCGGATGTGTAGAGTCCCTCAGACGGAGCGCCGTTGCTAGAGTCCGCTCACCGGATCTGAATTATAATGAAAGGTCAACATACGTAAATATCACAGGATGTGACCTAATAGAGGTCCGGGATCCAATAACTGATTCAACATAAACACACGATACATCATCCTCACCCCAGCTGGCAGTTTGGGTTATGAGTCAGGGTCAAAAGCAGCAGGTAAGCTTCCTGTGATGAGTCGTGTGTGTGTGTGTGTGTGGGGGGGGGGGGGGGGGGGGGGGGGCAGGAAAAGGCATGTTGTCTCACTGGTGATGCTGCCAGGTTGGTCAGAGACAGTTTGTTTATGCATCTGTGACTCTTCCGTTTGTGTCTCAGGATAATTATCAGTCCTCCTGTTTCCTACACAATAACCACATGCTTGTAGCTCTGCTCAGGTTAGTTTTAGAGCAACAATTCACCTCAAAAGTTTCCTCATGTTGTTATGCAAAAACAAACTGGTCCAGCTCTAATCCAGTCCAGTCCCACTGAATCAAATCATCGTCAGCATTTCAAACAGGAGCGGGCAGATGATGCAAGACACACAACTGGATTAAAGGAAAGCCTGGAATCAGAAACCTGCATGGTGATTCAGAACCCTCCTCAGTGTTGGTGTGTTTTATCTCCCTCCTAACAAAAAGTCTGAGCTCACTCTTGCCACAGCTACAGGAACATGAAATAATACCTCAGAAAAACTGACGACACCACTTCAGGTTCAGCAGAAACAATAAACAGAAGATGGAACTTCATGAGAGATCTTGTGTAGGAGACACCCGACAGCTCTGAATGTGATCACACACTCACGTTGTTAGTGAGCTGAGCGTGGCGAGCCAGCAGAGAGAATAACGGGAGACCTGATGCAGCGATGCAATGTTTCTGACCACAGACTGATGGAGCTGGGAACTCATCGCATTAGTGAGAGATGGAAGGGACACACACACACACACACACACACAAACACAAACACACACACACCAGTAGAAATGCATCCCACAAAACACAAATTACCTGCCAGTATCAATACGAGCTTTTGTAACTCACATTTCTATGAAATGTTAAACAGAAACAAATGTCTGATGGTGCTGAGACACACGGACACGCGGACACATGGACACATGGACACATGGACACAAAAAGATTTTTGTGACTCGATTGCAAATGAACTGAGTCATAAACCCCAGTTTGGTCTCTAGATATGGTTTAATGTGACACAACTGTCCTGTCCTCCACGGTGAGTCTGAGGAGAGAAGTTAACTGCTGCTGACAACTCACTAATTTGGCAGCAACTGTGGAGACATTTCATACCTCTCTGGCCAATGTTTCCCCGAGGCAGAGAGCAACTCTGGGAAAATGAGACACACAACTGAAATCAATCCTGGAGATCCAGATAACCAAACATGCAGAGAGGAAACCAGAAAAAACAGACCTGTGAGAGAAGAACATGCAACATCATCCAGAGAAGTGCCAGGAGAGACTCATAAACCACGGTGCAGTTTCAGAATTACAAATCAAGTTAGTTTTTCTGTAACATTCTTAAAGCCACAATGTGTAATATTTTTACCTGTTTACTACCAAATTCTGTGTATCCAGTGCACAAACTTGTCCTTTTTCATTAATATTTCTCACCAACATCAATTCTAAATATTCCTCTCAGCTTCAAATTTTACATTTTTAATACATAAATTGTGGTCGACGCTCCATGGTCATCCTCCATCTTGAAATACGGTAGCTATTTAGGGACATACGAGCTCTGAGTTACGCGTTTGCACTATGACTGTAACCTGAAAGAAACAGCAGAGGGCAGCAGTGCGCCGTGGAAGCATGGCGTCTGACAATTCAACTAAGAAGAGACGAGACTAGCTGTTACACTGTTGCTGGACTTTGTTAGTTTGAATAACAAACAATGAAATCAAAAGACACATCAAATATGTCAGGTCTTATTGATTTCCAACACTCTGCAGCCGCATATGATGAGAACCCCGCCCGCAACAGCTAGACACCAGCCTCTAAGTGTTGTTTTTATGACTCACCTCAGCTGATCTTTTCTTCATAATAAAGCTCCCAATCCGGTCCCAACGTATCAGTTCCAAAGTCCTTCTTCAAGAAAGCTCCTTCTATTAAAGTCTCCTCTCTTACCGCAGCCTGCCGTGTCTCTCCCAACGGTGGTCCGCTAGCCGGTAGCCATGTTAGCATTAGTTACCGGTACTTTATTTCCACAGCGTGTCCCCGGCTCCAGCCAAACCTCATCGGCTATCCGATCGCTAAACAGCCAGTGGTTGATGTTAGCTCCATCTCGATCCTCACTGCGGCGCACACCGATCAGCTGATGGCTAACCGGCAGACTCTTGTTTACTCCGCTGCTCTGATCCACATGACACCGGACGCCACAGCTGATGCCACCCCTCCTCCGTGTGTGAATCGGTGACAGGCAGCTATGCTAGCTTCCTTCAGGACTGGTAGGTTGATACAACAGCTAACAGCAGTGTTTCCCCTAGAAATGTTCACAGCCGTGATGTTTGTTGACTAAGGGGGGTGTAGGATAGCGCCGCCTCGTCGCGCGGGGGGAGGGGGGTGCGCGCGCATCGTCTCCGCGGGGGGGGGGGTGCGCGCGCATCGTCTTGTCGGGGGATGGGGAGGGGGGGGCTACGTGTGGCATTATGCATTAAGACTGAACAATCATTAAAAAATGTTTTTTACCTGCTTGAGTAGTTATATGCTTTGTGTGGGTTAGGCTACAGAGACTGGAAATAAATCAATCTCATGCTTTTTTATAAAAAAACGAACCAGATAGCTGGAGTGAACGCTGGAGTTGTTGCCTTTTTGAGTGGGCCACCGTAGCTGCAATACTTACTCGAAACTGCATGGCGCTAAAGAGTCGCAGTTTTTACCATGATTTCTATGAATATCACTGATAGGGCCTTTAAACATTTTTCCTTTTTTTCTAACAGTCTTAATTATATGTAAAGTTCAGTAAAATGGTTTTGTAAACTTTCTGACTTTGAGCTTCTATTTATTCAGTGTTCAGACCAGTGGGTAAACTCCAACTGATCAAAGTGACGCCATCGTGGTCGTGACAAAAATTGCAGTTCCCCACTCATCCACTAGGGGCTGTATCCAGAAAGGAGCCAATTCTCATTGACTCTCATGTTAAAAATGCAACTTCACAGCAGAAATAAACATGTGTACAGCCTGTTTCAAGAAACCATTTTAGGCTTAACAAGTCAGGTTTACCGTCATGAACACTCTGAGGTGGGTGAACCCATCCAATTAGATGTAAATAAAGCTTGAAATTAAGATTTATTAGGGCCCACAGCCCTGCTCTCAGCTCCATTTTTGTATTTTCCAGGAGCGATAAGACACATGACACGGCCAAGATGGCTGTAATGGGAACTGGGAACCCACTGGGTTTCATCTCTTCAGAAACCTACGAGTGATGGTGCAGAAGGTTTGTCCATTATTTAACTCACTGGTTCAGACCCCTCTAGGGACTTTTTCAAAAAAGCCACTAGCAGTAAATCTAGGGACATTTTCTGGTTTCCTTAGAGACTTTAGGTGAGTGAAAGCCCATATCATTCTTACTCCTCCACATTCAGCAGGCGATGCCACGGACTCCTCCTCCATGCCAAAGCATTCATAGTCAGCCCACTCCTCCCCCGGCTACAGCCAGAGCTCAGCTGACCATCCAGACAGCAAATGAATCCAGATCCCAACCCTGGTCCTGGAGGTCCACTATCCAGCATGTTTTAGTTGTTTTCCTGCTCCTAAACACCTGGTTCAATGGTTTATTTACCTGCTCAGCAGGTCATCAAGCTCTGCAAAAGCCCTTAATAACCTATAGATTAAGATCTGGTGTTTTATCAGGTTTCCAGGTGTTGTGAGACATTTATGCATATATTTACACTAAGGGCTCGTTTATGATCTCTATTCCAGATGCAGTAAAACAGATGTGTTGATGCAGAGAAACCTTTAAATGTTAGAGGTTGCTCTGCTCCAACACACCTGATGTGGATCCCTGGTGATTAACCAGCTTCTACAGGGCTTGAATACGTCCTGAACAGGTGATTCAACCATTAGGACCATGAACAACATCTCTGTTTAGGATTATTTTATATTCTAGCTTATGTAGCCTTCCTCTTTGCATTCAGCTCCTTCACCAACACCTTGCTTAGTAAATTTCATTGTAACAAATTAAATCTGTTCTTCTACCACAAAAGTATTTTCAGTTGCAGCAGAAGCCTGAAGGGCTGGATTATATAATCTTTGTAAACCTCTGATAGGAAAAGCTTTTTTTCTGATTTCTGTTCTTAGATTTATTTTTCTTTTCTTGTTTCTTTGAGTAGATCTCTCTTGATTTTCAATACTTATATGGATTCTTCCTTAAATGACAAAGGTACATGCTGATAGCTCTTAATCCTGTAGACATGAACTCTTTTTATGTCTAGGCTTAAACTATGATCTCAGAAATGAATGAAATGAGATCAGCTAATAAAATATCCCTCTGAGTTCTGGTTGTCATACGGTGGAGCAAAGCCGTCCAGTAAGGAAACACTTTACCTTGTGAACATATTTGGGTGTCACCAGCGATCGTCTAGCTGAACCTTTTTTCCCTGCAGCTCAGCCAGATTAGATGTTCTTGTACACTGAGTCAAAATGTTGTCAGTGACGTCCTTGATAAGCTAATTAGAGATTTGCATAAAGGTCATGGCAACAGCAGACGTGAATCATTGAAGTAATACTCAACAGGGGGTCCACCCTCCACCCCACCCCCGTCCTTCTAAGCAAACCTCTTGGCGGAAGCCTGCGAGCTGGAGTTTATTTTCACAGGGCACGTCAGCATAAATGGCACTTTGCTGCTATAATAGATGGTGATGATCTCTAGTGTAGGCTGAGAAACAAATCCTGACTTGACAAGGACATCGATTAAAAGAATAATATTCTGTAAAGGTTATGTCACATTTTAAACAAATATTATCCATCATGCTACAGGGGAATATCAGATCTGCAATCTGCTTCCAGTATGGCTCAAGTCTCTCTTTCTTAGAATCAGCATCATATTAAAAATGTTTAAATTCAGTGAGAAAATCTTGACCTGTTTCTTGTTTTTAACCGTAGACGACATGAGGAGTTCAACATGCAGCAGGCTCAGGTTCAAGTTCAGCAAAGTCCTTTTTCTGAAGGCAAAGGTCAGTGGAACTCAGAGAATGTTGAATTTTTGCAGGAATGCTGAACAGACGAAAGTCAAAAAAAAAAAACCTGACTTCGCTGAGCTCCTAGCTGTGTGGGCCAGCATTAAACTGGCTTAGAACAGCCCAGCAGGGGCGTAGCACCAAATTCTGGGCCCTAGGTACAAGCCATCTAGGTGGGCCCCCACGCTCACTTGTCTATCTCTTGTGCACATTTTTTGTCATGCGCTATAAGACAAGTTAATAAACGTGATCTGAGTTTAACCTCTATATTGAGCAAATACAAATGCCAGCATAATAAAAGTGAAATCTCAGTGCTATCTGGAGAGAATGAGGGCCCTGCTGCTGCATCTAAAGGGTTCATGATGTTAAGCTATGCTAATACTGATATATATTGTTGCAATAATGAAAGGTTAAATACATATGAAATTAAATAAACCAGGTTCTGTCTGTGAATGTAATGTACTCTAAATTTTATAATCCCTGCATTATCAATAAAATCATAAGATTGTCGGTTTTCAATATCAAATATAAACAAATGAAATATGATTCAACTGGAGAGGCAAAAGTGGCACAATTCAATAAATAGATAAAGCCCAAAATAGTGTGCTTAAATAATTATTTAAATATAAAATTAATGGATTGTGTGTCAATAAAAATATTTAATTTTAAAAATCATGTATAATTATTTCATGATTTAGTTTATTGTTTCATGGTCTTCATCAATATTTTTTTTTCTGTCAACCTCACCCATCAAAGTCAGTGGGTGGAGCTAATTCTGATAACAAACATGGCAGCTCCCTTTATGAAAGATTTCAAGTTGGTGAGATATTTTAAACCTAACAGATAAAACAGAAGTTGCTGACACAGAATCTGTGGTAAAACAGTAGTGCTTCATCAATACAGGGTGTTATGTAGAAATGTGTAACACCGTCAAAACTGTCCCCACTTCTCTAAATCATACTACAGTTACAGCCGTCAGGGTGTTCTCCCTAATAAAGCATAAAAATATCAANTCGTGGGAAACATGGGCCCCTCTCCCTTCTTGGGCCCTGGGTAGTCAGGTCCACTTTTCCCCCCAGTTCGACGCCCCTGCAGCCCAGAGGCCCCAAAGAGATGGTGTGTTTTTGGCGAAGACTTCAGCACTAGAACACAAACAGAAGGGCAGCCTGACACCCACAGCTAGCCAAAGGGAGGCAAACAGAAACTACACCTGTGAGGTGGAACAGGAGGAAAGAGACAGACGGATCACTGCTGCTGCAACAAACAAAAGAATTCAAGGAGGAAGGAAGATGCAGGATTGATTTAAACAAGAGGAACGGATCTTAAACTAAAGCTGCAGGTTTGCAATCTGAGAAACACGTTCAGCAATTCTCAGAAAGTTCATTTTCTTCTCACAGAGCCGAGGGGCCGACGGGACACGCTGGGTGTTAACAGTCGTTCACCCACATGTTTGATCTTAAATCTGACAGTAAATCTGCTCAGAAAGAATTTTTAAAAAATCATAATTAACAGACCGCCTTTATTAAAAAGTAAATTATACTTAAAGGCCACATGTCAGATGCCACATTCAAATAAAGACAAATTCATTATAAAGGTGAGTTAACAAGCTTTTGCTTTGGGTAACAAAATGCTAATACATGCTAGCTCTCTACTAGCCAAAGTTAGCACAATGTTGAAACCTATCAGAGAGATAGGTTAACTTCATGAGATACGTTTGAAATGATAACTTCCTGCAAACGATAGCGTTGCTTCCTCAGTAAAGAGCTAGCATGCATCATTTAGCAACCCAAAGCAGAAGCTTGTTACTTTTACCATCTAGACTAGAGTATAGGTGGACATATGCAATTTTAAACCTTTGTCTTTATTTTATTGTGGCATCTTTTATGTGGCCTAAGCAGGTCCTGCAACGATAGCATGAAAATGCAATGGAGATGGTGTCTAAGAAATGATTCAGCTGCTAAAAAGTCATGAAGTGTCAAATCGAGGGTCTGTGGCATTTAGCCTATTGATGTCAACCCTGTCCAAGCCACTACTGAACCTTAGCAAACAAAAACAAAAAATGGTGATGATTGTGGGTAATAATCAACCTGAAGAAACTCCTAAATAAATGAGAAATCCAAATACTAAAATTGAGATATGGATTCAGAAGTTAAAACTGAGTTATAATTTGTGATCAGGGTTTTTTGTTATATATATTTAGGCAGGTCAGCATTAACAGATCTATGACTAATAATTTTGCTGATAAATTTGTCTTCTATTTCTTATTTTTTCTGTAAACTAAAAATGAATTCTGATCTGATCGATGAGCAAGAAAATGAAACATTTACTGTTTATTATTAGCACGACATGAGTAGATGTCTCAGTGGGTGTAATAGAGTAGAGCGGTTTGGTAAAAAGTTGGTGTTTTAGAACTTTATCAAGTTTTGAAAGTGCTATTCTGGTAGTCATGTTGAGAGAATCATGTAAGCAGATGGAGGCAGCAGACCACATTATTCACATTCACTAAAGCATGTCGTCTGCAGGGAGGTTGTGTTCTCCGCCTGTGATAAAAGTTCCTTCTACAGACACGCTGCACAGGGATCACTGGACACCAGCTCCATCTGAAGGACACAAAACAGCGGTGAGCCAAGGATACGGAGCGAGTACACACCTCCTGCTGTGCTCTAAAAATCCTGGTCCTTAGCAAGTCACTAAACCGTAGCACAAACACACTTTCAAATAAAAAATGCATTCGTGCTCACCCGTTCCTGTATTTTTGTGGTTTATTATCTTTTTCTGAGCTGTTTTTATTTTTGTGTCCAAAAAATGATAACATTAAATGAGAAAGTTTCTCCAAACATGCCTTAGAGGTTCTCTTCCTGTGTCCTTGAAAGGCACCACAGTGTGATGACTGTGACTTATAGACTTTACCCCCCCCCCCTCCCTCCCATAACTGCCTCATTCCTCCCCACTTCCTCTCATCCTCTCGGCCTGCTTCTCTGTCCTGTCTTCTGTCCTCCTCCCACTACTTTTAGGTCGCCGGAGGGGTTCTCCTCCATGCTCTGGTTGGCTTTATTGGCAGTGGTTCAGTTGCGGAGGATGCCAACGTGGCTTTCAATTTCATGCTTGATAAAGATGGATCTGCACATAACATTTAGCAAAGCAGTTATCTCTTTTCTATCTCCCTAAAAAGTCAGGACTCAACACCAGTATGGATGTTCTCCAGTTAGAAAGGTGCCTTTTGGATTTTTATTTGTTAGCAATCAGGTTTAATGTTACATGATGTCTCAACACTGCTGTCATGACTGATTATGTGTAGCCTACATATGGTTTGAACTGACAGTTCAGTACATCCATGTGCAGTCAACCAACATGTCCCAATAAACAACCTTAAAGCAACACTAAAGAGTTCTGAACACTTTAAGCTATTGCTTTCAAACTGGTTTCAGTGATTCTTCAGTCATAAACTTGAGCAACTTCACATTGGACAGCACTCTGTAGCCCTCTGCTGACCAGAAACTGCAATTAACAGTTTTGTGGTTCAGGTAGAAACACTATTGGGAGGTCTCTACCTGCTTTATGGCAATAGCTGTTCCTGGTCGGGTCATACCAAAGACTTTGAAAAAATGGGACCCAATGCCTCCTCGCTTGACACTCAGCACTAAGAGGTTGGATTGGGGGGTTAAACCACCAAATAGTTCCCGAGCGCGGCCACAGCTGCAGCTCACCGTTCCCCACCATGGGGATGGGTCAAATGCGGAGATGTAATTTCACCATTGTGTGATGATGACTTGGGACTTTAACTTTACTGTGCTGGTAGCTATAGGCTAGCAGTTAGCTTTTCAAGAAGAAGACCCAATCCCAATACTCGCATTGCACCCTACACCCTTCTGTGAAGTGCACTTGGAGGAAGTGCGCAGTAAGGCTTCAAGTGTGTAGTACACAAGTGTGCAAATAATTGCTGAATTGGGACAGTGAGCATTGTGTCATTGACCGCGACACATGCTGGGACGCTGGTCGCTGTTTGTGCTTTTTTAAAAATCTTTATTAACAGCTTTCAAACAAACAAACAATTATTTGACTACATTTAAATACATTGCTGTCCACAATTATATCTTAGTCTAAAACATTCAGAGCATGTAAAAAGATCATTATTAGTCTTAAAATGAACTTCTTTCACTTGAAAATACATGTTTCCGCCTTCTTCTCAAAATTCCCACGCAGCAATGCATTGTGGGATTAAGGGTGCAAAATGGGCGTGGTAAACTTCCGCACTTGAGAATCGAGACACCCCACACACTCGCACCCCTGGCCAGGATCGCAGAATTGAAGGGTGCAAGGGTGGAAGTGTTGTGGAAGTATTGGGATTGGGCTGAAGAAGAAGAATTATTTAGATTTTTTGTTGGTGTCATGGTGGAGCCTGAAAGTAAAATAAGAGAGTAATGTGTTTGGAGGTGAATCAAAGAGCTAAAACCAGAGTGAACATCTACACACCTACACTTGTTTGAGGGAGCTAAAGGAGGCCACGAAGTCATGGACTGATGGTGACGTGGCTTTGTTGCTACTGGACTTGTTAGTAATAATATTTTTTTGTCCAACACTGTGGATATTTTTACTTTGTGGCTTATTTTAGTATCACTTGGCTCATGTTAGCGTTAGCCAGGTCGGGTTCAGTTATAACGTTTGTTGTTTTGGAGCGAGACACTGAAGCTGCGTCCTGCTTCCTGCTTCCTTCCACCAATCAACGCGCTCCTCAGTCCCGCGCGCGTCCGAGACAGCCGAAATATCACGTGTGATCTCGCGAGAAAATATGCCCTTCACAATAAAGGATTAAAAAATCACATTTTTTATTTATTTTTCCAATACAATTTATTTTAATGGTCTAAGACTATAATAGGACGTAGATATCCACGGTATTATAGGTGATGACCCCTTTAATCTTGACCAAAATTGTTTGAACTAGTAATTCCTAAATTTTCTGCTTTTGACCCAAAAAAATACCAGCAGAGACCAGCATCACTGGGATTTTTGGAGTGTGAAAAAATTTTCTGACAAAGCAGAATGTTCAACATTGCATGTCCTCCATCTACTTTTCAAACCCCAGAGGCCACCGGCAACCCCATCCACACGAGACGTTTCTCAGCTGTAGTGGAAAACCACTCAAACCTTGTAGTCTTGCTGAGGCGAGGTGCACAGTAGGTACTAGTGGAAAAGGGCCAGAACACACACAACCCATTCAAGAGTACCTAAAGAAGTTTACGAGGCAGCGCTGCAGTCCATAAAATGCCAACCTAGTTTTGATACAAAGGAAGTGTGTGTTTACAGTAGGAGACGGAAGCAGCTGCTAAATCGAGACTCTGAGGGAGTTTGGTTCTTGATAATAGAGTAGGAGGGGCGGCTGTCCTTTACAAGACGTGGGGTGCATGTTCAATTTGTGTTGCTGCAGTACGACTGATGGGGAGATGTCATCCCCCCACTGAGGGGGAGAGAAGACAAAGGGAGGGTTTACCACACACAACAGATTGATGTTAGACTGTCTACCATCCATCAAAATCCCCTACAAAGAAAACAGGAAGCCGTCTGCTAACTGGATACACCACTCTGTTTCATTACCAAGATTTCACACAGGGAAATGTGCTTTTCTGCTGATTGGAAGTTGATTCTCAGAAAGATTTAAGAAACATTTTTAGATTAGAATTGTCTAAAAGTGGGCGGTGGGGGGTAAAAAGACTCGTTTTGCTGTTAAAGAGGCACAGACTGTCAATAAAAAGGCTGAGTGAGCGAGTGAGGAGAATAGCATTTACCACCCACTTATGCTCTGAGGGAGTGCAGCTATTTGAGTGCAACAGCTACAATCAACACCTATTTAAAGGGTACAGCCTACAGAGTGTAGGTGCGTCTGTGACAATACTCCATAAGGAAATAGCTTTAGATAGTGTTACTATAATGAGGGCAGCTCAAAGGAAGGTGATGCGTCTGAAAACGAACCACATCTGAATGAAAATGAGACCTTTCTATGTATTTAGTGTAAGTAAGAGGTATTGATATACCTGTTTCCTGTCAGGGTGCATTGATGGGGCTGAGTCATGCTCACATGTTGTCTGATCATCAATAGATGTAATTAGGAACAATCACAATCCCAGAAAGGAAAAGCACATCTGTGACCATGACAACCCTCTGCCAAACGGTGAGTGGTGGCGAGGCCTGCTGCCGTCTCCTCTTCCCCTGGCAGTCATTGTGATTTGTGGAGCAATTACCACACAGCTAGAGGAGAAGAAGCACTCTAACACGACAAGTCAACGTCCCGTCTAATGCGTGACATCCTCCCGGTGTCTGCTAGCACGCACGCTCCCCGCCGCCTCGTGATGGCGAGGAAGGAACCGTGGAAATTACACCACACATTATGTTTTAGTCGGGGCAGCAAGAAGGTGGGAGAATTTACAAAGTGGTTGGTGATATTGCTCCATGAGTGTAAGGAAAGTGGGAGCCCCAAAGCTGAGCTTTGAAATGAAAATCAAGCTGAGAGTGTGATGGTCTGCTAGCTGGCAATTAAAACTATCGCTGTGGCTGAGAGAGACGTGGCCTGCAGCAACAGTTAAATCACAGGGGCAATGTCCCCTGACAGGAGCCACCGACGCTCCCAACACAACACCAGCTTTATTTCTGCCCTGTGAACACATTTGGTCATAACTGAGATCACACAGATTTATGTCCTAACATCATCATAACGTTTTATTAGAAATCTTTTCAGTGTTGTGTGTCACAGCAGGGGAATGTAGCGTAATCCAATAAGATGGATTGAATAACCGTCAGCCAGGCTCTGCCATGGGATTGATCAAGGCTCGGACATCTCTTTCATGTGTATTCCTGTTTTCTCATGGAAGAGTTGCTCTTTATAAGCAGCCAACCCACTGGTCCAGTCGATGAGGCAGCAAAGAAACAACACGACCAACGTTTGTGATTTGTTGATGCTTGAATGTTTCTCTACAACAAACAACTGGTTTTGGTCAAAGAAATCCAAGTTAAACCCTCAGACGGGTGATCCAGAGCCAACAGGGCTCCACTGGTCAGTGAAAGCACCATTTATTCATTTTCTGTGTTTTTTACATTGTTTTTATTGTCTTTAGATCATCCATCCATCCATCCATCCATTTATCCATCCATCCATTTATCCATCCATCCATCCATTTACCCATCCATCCATCCATCCATCCATCCATCCATTTATCCATCCATCCATCCATCCATTCATCCATCCATCCATCCATCCATCCATCCATTTATCCATTTATCCATCCATCCATCCATTCATCCATTTATCCATCCATCCATTCATCCATTTATCCATCCATCCATCCATTCATCCATTTATCCATCCATCCATCCATTTATCCATCCATTCATCCATCCATTCATCCATCCATTTATCCATCCATCCATCCATTTATCCATC
>SSNS01000096.1:1912839-2025549 GCA_006937985.1 Aphyosemion australe
CCATCCATCCATCCATCCATCCATCTCATCCATCCATTTATCCATCCATCCATCCATTCATCCATCCATCCATGCATCCATTTATCCATCCATCCATCCATCCATCCATTCATCCATCCATTTATCCATCCATCCATCCATCCATCCATCCATTCATCCATCCATCCATCCATTCATCCATCCATCCATCCATCCATCCATCCATTCATCCATCCATCCATCCATCCATCCATCCATCCATTCATCCATCCATCCATCCATCCATCCATCCATCCATCCATCCATTCATCCATCCATTCATCCATCCATCCATCCATTTATCCATCCACCATTCAAACAAGAAGTAAAAGAAAAGTAAAGGAACATGGACATTTGTTTTGGGGAAACACTGAAGAAGAAATAATATCTGGATTTATCTGGATTATTAATCACTCTAGGGCAACAGATTTTCAAAATCCCAGAAACATGGCAGCACGTGCATTCTCACACTGAATACAGACACAATCTGGTGTACGCAGGAAAACTGGTTACCGGCAAATGTCCTGATAAACTTGTAGGTATGTTTTAAGTAAAGTATTTATGTTAAATCTGATTATCTAGGAGGGCATCAAGGAGGGAATTTAAATTATATTCGACTGGCTAACTATCTATTAAAATCCCTTTGGTGTTTCCCTTTCTGATAATCAGGATGCGTTTGAGCATTGCATCTACCAAAACAAACATACAACGCTTTTGTAAAAATTGATCTTTTCTTTCCTATTTTGAGTTTTCTCCTCTGGAATATTTATTGGCTTTCATGAGGTTGATCTGATTTGATTTTGATTTGTTTATTTATTTGAATGGGACAATGCATATTAATGAACAGAATTAGCAAAAAGCTAGTTTCCATTTGTTGTCCCATGTACATAAAATACAAACATTACAGTTAATAAAAAGGTAAAACATACAAATACAAATAAAGACAATGACAACCAAAATATAAAAATAAAAATAACTCAGTTCTGAAAACTCCTTATATGCCCCATACATGTTAAGCAACAATTAAAATCTGACATGAGGCAAATCCATTAATTTCATTAATAAACCAACAGTAAAAGAAGGAGAATCAATAGAACCAGATGATTAGTGTTTGCATTGACAACTACGAACCAACCATAATTTCAGGTGAGTTTTAAAAGAATGGAAGGAGGGGCTGTCTCTTATATAAATTGGCAGTTTATTGATAAGGTATTCTGTGCAAATGTTGTTTTCCTAAATTGAACCTGGCGGTCTCCCCGTGAGGTCGATCTTGTATCCCTGGTTCCTTTTTGCCTTTTAAAATAATCCAGTAACTGTGCAGGTGCTTTGCCTGTCAGTGTTTTCTATATGAGACAGAAGTTTTTAAAAGTTATAAAATCACTAAAGGTTAAAAAAATTGTACTTTCCTAAAAACTTGCAAATGTGATAGGATGGTGGTTTTTGGTCTAAAATTTTTACTGCTTTTTTATATATTTGTTTGATTGGTTTCAATGCAGAGTCACTGGTAAAGGACCATGCTGTTGAGCAATACTGAATGTGAGATAAAATCATACAGTTAAGATACTGTTTAGCTGCTTCTTCTGACATCAAAGGTCTTATTTGTTTAAAATTACTCAGATTAAAATTTAGTGGTTTAATGACTTGTTTGATATGTTGTTTGAATGTAAGGTTACAGACCAAGGTGACGCCCAGGTATTTATAATTTGTAACCAACTCCAATTCCTCAGCTTCCAGAAACACTGAAGACCCAGACCATCTGATACTTTTCACTGGATCACACAGAATACAAAACACCTCATCATTAAATAAACGTGACATTAATCTGTTATGGTCACAGGGTGTGCCGGCTTTGTGTTGGAGCCAAACCAGAGCGTACCGGCACACAAGCTGTGAGTCACGGATGTCTTTAAGCCATAGTCGTGTTTCTGTAGAACGGTTCTGAACAGCTAATCTATTAGCTGCTGTAGCTCTTTGAATGAAATACAGACTAGTTTCTGACCGGATTGACACGCTAACAGCTAGTCACTAAACAGTCAAGACTAAAGTGTGTTTCTGCAGATTGTGAAGTTCAACATGTAACTCTGTCAGACCGAGTTGTTTAATATTTCTGCTGAAACACAAATCCTGCAAACTTTCTGCTCATGCACCATCCAGAACGGAGCTCACAGGCTAAATCATTTCAAGACTTTTGAGAAAATCTTTGAGTGTTAGTATAAAATAAATAGCAATAACAGAAACAGTTGTGACATTTTTCATGGTGAATTTGTTTCAAACTTGACATTAGACATTACCTTGTCTGTTTGGTTTTGTTGATTTTTTCTATCTTCAAACTGAAGTTGAACAAATTTGATTGACAACTAAAATTGTGAAAACTACTTTTCTGACATGAAAAAAACCCTAATTTAGTCAAAATACTTCTTATTAAAGGCTAGAAAATAAGGATAATCAGAGTGATGCAGTTGCCATAGTTACAGTGAGATCATGATACAATCAACTCATTATAAATTAATACACTTTCTCCAGAGATATTTAACTTGAAAGGATGAATTTCCTCAACAAATCAACTCTTTTGAAACCAGTTTTTCACAGAACTTTCTATAGAGAGTAAACTTGCACCAGAAATTTAAATCTGACTTTTCTGACTTCCATCAGCTGCAGGTAAGACACTGACTGGTCATAAATCCTCCAAACAACCCAACTGCAAAGAAAACCTAAATTATCTCTTTTCTCGATAAATTTTTCTGATCCACAGGCCCGATGGATGAGCCTGTGGCGTGATCGCTAATGGATATGGAGCTCCGCTTCAACTCAGAAGTGGTGGGGTACTGCTGGTTCTTGTCTTTTCTATTTGTTATTCTCATTTTAACTGATTAAAAATAATATGGGAACATATACGTTTTTCATGCAGTTGCATAGAAATTCTGCACACTAACAGTTCCCATCATCCTCGACAATGCTCACGCTCACATTTCCTTTGCATAACATACAAGTTTCAGGTTTATTACCATTTTGTTTGTTTGTTTGTTTCAGAGTTAAAACAATCCCCAAAAGCACCACTTGTGTAATAAATGTGCTCATTGTGTTTATTTCTCTGCACAAGCCGCTGACCTACATCTACAAGTTGCAGACCAACAAATCCTGTTTTTGGACGCCTGTAGGAGGATGCTGGAAAAGGAAGTTTTATCTCCTGCTTCTGTTTTTAAACATTTTAGACACAATTCAACCTGCATCATCTACCACGCCTTACCCTTGTTTCTTTCTGTTGACATATTTATGATGGGGAGCGTATTTTCTGTCAAAGGCAACAGCTTGATGTGTATACTTAGACTTGTGAACTTGTGAATGCCGTTTTTAGGATGATTCATTTCTATTCTCTAGACGTTTTAAGTAACTTTAATAGTTATTCTTCATATACTGAATAATTTTGGTATAAATGTTTGATATCACTACATACATGCTGAGAAATGCAAATAAGTGTCTGCATTCCCAACTGCTTCCTGATTCTAGTCAATCTAATTTAGATGATTCTAAACATCTTTATTATTCAAGGGAATTACCTCAGCAGATTTTTCTATTTCAAAGCTTACAGCCAGAGCCAATTATTTCTAATTACTCTGCAGAAGTTGGAGAACTTGCACTACTTTTTTTATCGATATGTGTTTGCAAGCAGTTTGGCTTTCATAACTTTACATTTTGAGGATGTTTAATGGACTGTTTCCACCATCCAGTTGACCTAAATAATACAAATTAATCCCTTATAGACAGAGTATGTGGCCATCAATCAAATCAAATGACAGATTACAAGTAATTCAATTAAAAGTTTATTTAGACAAAGGACAAACAGTAAACAAAAACTGCATTTCTATTATATTACTGGTTACTTTTGTTATATTTGCTTTTATTTATTTGAGTAGTTTATACATTCATTATGAAATCCAACTACATTTTGTTTTTCCTATTAAAAAATTGACCTTTTAAAAAAAAGATCAATGTGTGTTTATTAGATGCAGTTGGGTATTTATTTGTCTTTTAACTAAGAATTAATAATTGTATATCTGACATGTTTTATTAGAAACTACAAACTTGTGCTGTTAAAATTTTGTAACCAAATATATTTATTTTTTTATTACCTTTAATAATTTAACTTATTAAGAGTACAATCTCTCCAAGTCTACTGTGCGTTTAGTTTAGCCGTGTAGCCGCTAGAGGGCGTATGATCTGATATGTTTGTAGCATCATACGGTGGTTTAAACATGTCAGGCTTTAGAGATTCAGGAGTTTTGTCGCCCTCCGCTGGACAAAAAATGTTACTACAGGAAGCGTTCGTAAAGCTAAACAAAGCTAAATTCATTGGTACTTCCTGTAGATTCCTTCAAAATAAAACATACCACTTACTACGGGTTTTAGTGTGTTAATAGCATAGTTAGCCAAAATAACGGTAAAGCCAGAACGTTTTCACTTATACAAACTACTTAACTACTAAAACGCAGTAAATCTATGTGCTAAAGCAGGAACTAATAGCAGCTAGCTACACCATAGCTAGATGCTAATAGTTCTTGCTTTAGCTTGTTGATTATTTATTGTTAAAAGCAGATAATTCACATAGATTTATTGCGTTTTAGTAGTTAAGTAATTTGTATATGTGAAAACCTTCTGGCTTTCCCGTTACTTAGATTAACTATGCTGTTAACACATGAAAACCTGTAATAAGTGGTATGTTTTATTTTGAAGGAATCTACAGGAAGTGCTGATGAATTTAGTCTTGTTTAGCTTTGCAAACGCTGCCTGTAGTAACAGTTTTTGTCCAGCGGAGGGCGACAAAACTCCTTAATCTCGAACGCCAGACTTAATGGACTGAGTTCTAGTGTTTCCACCATCCAGTTGACCTAAATAATACAAATTAATCCCTTATAGACAGAGTATGTAGCTATCAATCAAATCAAATGACAGATTACAAGTAATTCAATTAAAAGTTTATTTAGACAAAGGACAAACAGTAAACAAAAATTGTATTTCTATTATATTACTGGTTACTTTTGTTATATTTGCTTTTATTTATTTGAGTAGTTTATACATTCATTATGAAATCCAACTACATTTTGCTTTTCCTATTAAAAAATTGACCTTTAAAAAAAAAGATCAATGTGTGTTTATTAGATGCAGTTGGGTATTTATTTGTCTTTTAACTAAGAATTAATAATTGTATATCTGACATTTTTTATTAGAAACTACAAACTTGTGCTGTTAAAATTTTGTAACCAAATATATATATTTTTTTTATTACCTTTAAAGGAAAAGTTCGCTTTTTTAGACATTAAGTTTTATGTGTTCCTTCACCCACCCAGTGCTCTGTAAACTTTGACCCATTTCACACACACCCCCCTGCCCAGAGATTTTCAGGGGAGAAGTGATTCATAAAGGTAGTTCTGGCTAGTTTCGGGGGCGCTTTATCTGCGCCGTTTAGCCTCACAAAAGGATTAGCCTCTGAAAGCATGGCTAATTTACATCTCACAAACAAAGAGAAAAAATTTACAACGTCACATTACAGCGGGACTAGTTTTTGTCATTCGTATCCCTGCGCCGGTCACCTCGGATATTAAACAGCGCTTCGTATGTCAGCTGTTTCACTGCCGAATGCCGAAAACATGTCAGACTCCGTCTCATCTGATGACGAATTTCATTTTAACACTATATCAGATGAAGAAGAAACTTATTTTACTACTAGGATATCTTTATGAGCCAGAGTACACGGATGAAGAATTGCATTTGCTTCACAAAACACACACATCAACACAGATTGTTGACAAAGCTACTGCAGTCTATGATCAATCATCGGTGTAAAGATGACTGCATAAATAATGCGCTAAAATGCGAAGATGATTGCATGAATACGGCAGACATAGCGGAATAAATAATTTTTTAAAAACAAAACTTACCCAGATTTCTGGTACGGCCGAACTCTTCAAAAACAGTCTTTCACTTTTCCCGAACTTTTTCCTGATGTAATCATCCTCTTTGAAGTGTGCACTGCACAAACGAAAGGTTTTGACTCATTCCAGCCGAGTATCCTTGGAGTAGCCGATTGCTAAAAGCCACTGATGCCTTAGAGAAACGTCCTTAGCAGGAAAAGTGTCAAACCGAAAAGGTGATCCTGTAACATCCTTATTGTTACAACCCGGGAACCTGCAGGTANTGGTTTTGGGTATTTACACTCATTTACCTAGGAGCTATTGAAAAAAATCCCTTATTTTTTGATAAAAATATTAATAAAAAAGATCAAATTGTGTGAAATATTTTTAAAACTGTTGTGTCTTGTAGATGTAGTTTAATAACACAACTCAGAAGTAATTTTTAGTGATTTAGTCAATAAATCCGGAAGCTTTTGATTTTTTTTGTAGTCGTTTACAAATGACTAGAAATTTGTTGATGGTCCCTAAGCGAACCACCGCTCCCAAGCGTGTCCTCGGAAGCCCAGCTAACCCCGTCTGTGGCTCAGCGCACGGCATGAAGACTCATCGCTGACTGCAGTGAACCAATGTCTGTCGAATATCCAACTTCCAACGTCAAACTAACTTCACCGCGGTCATTTATTCTTGCGGCCCATCACAGCTCACATACCTGCATAACAGCGCTGTCTGATATCGATCACCTCACACGACTCATCACAGGTAGTTGAGGACGCTGGAGCTGAATTAATGTCTTTGATTTGCTGATTGGTGACGTCGCCTGTCGTTTTAATGGTCCTTGTCTTTGTGGAGAGAGGAATGTCTTTAATTTTCTGGATTATCTCGGTTTTGTTTTTGAAGTCTGAAATAGGTGCTCTGATATTTTGATGAATGAATCCTTCATGTAATCACCATCCGTGAACAGTTTTCCCTGCTTTTATCTCTCAGGCTGCAACAAAACCTGCAGCAGTAGTGGAGTTTGGAGATGTAATCCACTTCTTAAATCTACTTTTATAACCTGACACACGGGAGGCGACATGCGGCAGCAGCAAAAGCCAGCGGCGCCTCTGTTCCAGCAGGGCGAATAGCGAGTCTTCCGTTGTTTCGATTGGCCGTCAGACTGGAGGGAATTTTGGGTTATTAAAGCGAACAGAGTTGAAACAGCGGTAGATGTGAAGTCTCACAAGGTTTTGCTGGAGTTAAGTGAAGTCTTGTAAAGCTCTGGGACATCAGACACGGCAAATATTAACTTTTCCTCCATGTTTACCCGGAGATGTACTGAGAAGCATCCTGTCCCCTCATTGGTCAGTCAATGAAACCTCCGCTGATTTGGTCCTTGTCCGAGCGACAGCGTTGAAAAGTTGAAGTTCTATTTCGTATGACTTCCGCCCTTTAAGCCACGCCTATTGGATTACGTCACAGTACCTAATCCTATCACTGAAGAGTTTTCATGTACGCCCGCCTACCAGGCGGGTCCCACCGTCCCTATATTAGGGACCGAGACCCCACAATCTTCTCCTTTTTTCACTTCACCTTCAGCTATCACAAGGGTTCGATATTCCAATATATCTACTCCGGTTTGACCATGTGCCGCCTGCTCAAAGGCACACAGGTTAAACTCCCTTTATCATTCATTTTGCTTAAAGAGCCATGCCGAAGCGGAAAGGAGGTGGCAAAGGAATTAAAGGAGATGGTCGAAACCAACTTGTTGGATTGGAGGAACAGGATGAAGGAAAAGGAGCCTCTGGAGGGGTGGATGGCACTGAGGGCCAAGGTAAGGAGCCAACATTGTCGGAATTGATTTCCATTTTTCGTTCTCATATGGATCACCAGGAGGCCCAGGAAGTACAACGAAGGGAGGAGTTTACTCGCCAGGAACAACGCTTTAAAGGACTACAGCAGCAGTTTCAACTGCTGCAGGACGAGGTGCAGGCTCGTTCCTCCCCAGCTCCTGAGCAGCCGCAAGGGGATGAATCTGGGCGTCCCAGGGTGGATCCCGGTGAAGAGGATGACCCTTCCAGTGCGGGTCCCAGTAATGAACCAACTCTTGCTCAGGCAGGTCAGTCTCATTTTTATGAGCCCAGACTGGAAAAGCTGACAGATGAGGATGATGTTGAACATTTTCTTATGACCTTTGAACGCATGGCCCTGGTCTGCCGGTGGAAAAAAAATGACTGGGTTTTTCATCTGATTCCACTACTTACTGGCAAGGCAAGAGGTGCGTATGTTCATATGGATATGGATGACTCTCTGGATTATGATAAAGTTAAAGTGGCTATTCTTCAAAAATATGACATCAATCCTGAGACATATAGACTGAGATTCCGTTCGATGGAAGTAAAACCTGATGAGAATCCAAAGGAACTTTATGCAAGATTGAAAGAGTTGTATGGAAAGTGGGTGAAACCAAAAGGGAAAACACCTAATGAGGTTGGTGAAATATTTATTTTAGAACAATATTTGAGAATGCTGTCTCCTGAGTTACAGACTTGGATTAAGGAACATAACCCCCAGTCTGCTGCAGAGGCCGCAAAACTGGCAGAGGTATTTGTGGCGGCACGCCGAAAAGGGCAGCCATGGAGCTATGCAGCTTGGAAATCGAAGTCTGTCCCTCCCTTCCAGAAAGCAGGGGTGAGTAAGAATGTGCCATCCAGACCCCTAGCCAAGACTGTGATTTGCTATTTATGTGGGATGGAGGGCCATACAAAACCTATGTGCCCACAGAACCCCGCAAAAATCACCCAAATGTGTGTTTTGCCACAACAAATCGTGGAACCTAAAGGGGAGTTCAGGAATGGTTTAAAAATGATATCAGTTGAGGTTGAGGGGAAGCCATTAAAAGCCCTCATTGACACAGGTAGCACCCAGACTCTGGTGCACAGAGACTTTGTTCCAGTAAATAAAGTCAATGAGTTGGAAAAAATCCCTGTTTGCTGCATTCATGGAGATGAGAGGTCATATCCAACCGCCGACCTGGATATCAAANGGCAAAACTTTAGATATTGGAGCGATTTGTGGCAGATAGATAGTTACTTCTCTGTAGTTTAGTGTTTTTTATGTATAAAGGAGGATGAGAAGGATGGATGTCCAGCAGACAGATCAGCTGTTTAGCTGGAAGACGGGAAAAGGAGACGCGCAGCTGGAGTCTGAGACCAAATGCGGATCAATTCTTCCTCTTTGAGGAAGATGAGCTGGGTCATGAGCTGACACTAAAAAGTGTTTACTGTGGCGCTTTTTTCTCTTTTTAGCGTTGTAGTGCTTATCTGTAACGTATGTTTTTTGGGGGGTGCGCTCGTGACATAGCATGTCCTGTTGGAGCGAGACGTCGTGCAGTCTGGCTCACTGAAAGGTTGCGCCGTTCAGTGTGGCACCTTTCTGGACTTCTCAGTGTGGCATGAACAGTGTGGTCCCGTGGCTGGAGGACTATAAAGATATGCAACAAGCGTTTTATTCATGGACGGAAATGACGGTAAACGTGGGTTTAGAGGTGGTGAGTGCACGAAGAGGTGGAGGAGAATGAGGGACAAGTTTGTTCGTGTTAAAAAGTATCTGAAATACAATAAAAAGCACAAAATAAACTGCAAATAAACTGTCAATGCACTATCTTGGACCGGATACATGACAGTATACCCCAGAACTCACTGTTGCTGCACCTCCTTTTGTTTTCTTGAGGCTTCCCAAAAAAGTCTAAAACCCGCTTTTTTGCCATAGTGGTAAATAAATATTTGAGGTCACCAGCAGGGGGTGCTGCAGCCCCTCCAGCACCCCTACTTCCCGCGGTACTGGATATGATATGTTTGTAGCACCATACGGTGGTTTAAACATGTCAGGCTTTAGAGATTCAGGAGTTTTGTCGCCCTCCGCTGGACAAAAAATGTTACTACAGGAAGCGTTCGTAAAGCTAAACAAAGCTAAATTCATCGGTACTTCCTGTAAATTCCTTCAAAATAAAACATACCACTTACTACGGGTTTTAGTGTGTTAATAGCATAGTTAGCCAAAATAACGGTAAAGCCAGAACGTTTTCACTTATACAAACTACTTAACTACTAAAACGCAGTAAATCTATGTGCTAAAGCAGGAACTAATAGCAGCTAGCTACACCATAGCTAGATGCTAATAGTTCTTGCTTTAGCTTGTTGATTATTTATTGTTAAACGCAGAAAATTCACATAGATTTATTGCGTTTTAGTAGTTAAGTAATTTGTATATGTGAAAACCTTCTGGCTTTCCCGTTACTTAGATTAACTATGCTGTTAACACACGAAAACCTGTAATAAGTGGTATGTTTTATTTTGAAGGAATCTACAGGAAGTGCTGATGAATTTAGTCTTGTTTAGCTTTGCAAACGCTGCCTGTAGTAACAGTTTTTGTCCAGCGGAGGGCGACAAAACTCCTTAATCTCGAACGCCAGACTTAATGGACTGAGTTCTAGTGTTTCCACCATCCAGTTGACCTAAATAATACAAATTAATCCCTTATAGACAGAGTATGTTGCCATCAATTCAATCAAATGACAGATTACAAGTAATTCAATTAAAAGTTTATTTAGACAAAGGACAAACAGTAAACAAAAATTGCATTTCTATTATATTACTGGTTATTTTTGTTATAATTGCTTTTATTTATTTGAGTAACCAAATATATTTATTTTTATTACCTATTGATAATTAAATTTATTAAGAGTAAAATCTCTCCAAGTCTACTGTGGATTTAGTTTCGCCGTGTGGCCGCTAGAGGGCGTATGACCTGATATGTTTGTAGCACCATAGGGTGGTATGTCTGGCTTTCGAGATTAAGGAGTTTTGTCGCCCTCGGCTGGACAAAAAACGTTACTACAGGCAACGTTCGTAAAGCTAAACAAAGCTAAATTAATCGGTACTTCCTATAGATTCCTTCAAAATAAAACATTCCACTTACCGGTATTACGGGTTTTAGCGTGTTAATAGCATAGTTAGCCAAAATAACGTCCGGGAAAGCGTTTTCACTTATACAAACAACTACTAAAACGCAGTAAATCTAGTATGTGCTAAAGCAGGAACTACTAGCAGCTAGCTACACCATAACTAGCTGCTAATAGTTCTTGCTTTAGCTTGCTGATTTAATCTTGTTAAACACACACAATTCACATAGATTGACTGCGTTTTGGTAGTTAAGTAGTTTGTATAGGTGAAAACGTTCTGGCTTTCCCGTTATTTAGATTAACTATGCTGTTAACACACACAAACACCTGTAATAAGTGGTATGTTTTATTTTGAAGGAATATACAGGAAGTGCCAATGAGTTTAGTCTTGTTTAGCTTTACGAACGCTGCCTGTAGTAACAGATTCTGTCCAGCGGAGGGCGACAAAACTCCTGAATCTCTAAAGCCAGACTTAATTTAAATGTTATGTACCATTTTGCTGGACAGGATGTTTTTCTTTAGCTCACATCTCTGGAGGAATGGAGTGTTTGGGCTTCATCTTGCATAAATTCAAACACTGCATTACATTTGCATGCTATTTGATCTGTATTCCCTCCAGTTAAAGAAAAAAGTATGCGGTGGTAGTCTAGAATAGAATAGAATAGAATAGAATAGAATAGAATAGAATAGAATAGAATAGAATAGAATAGAATAGACTTTATTGATCCCACAGTGGGGAAATTCACTTGTCACAGCAGCACCATCACTCAAAAGGTAATTAAGTCTAGTAAGTGTGCATCATGACTACCAATGCAAGTTGACCCACAAGAGGGGGTTTAATTTTGCCTGTCGCATCATCAGAGCCTCTCAGCAGACTCTGCTGCCGTATGACAAGCAGCAGCAACGCTCTCTATTGAGGATGGAGAAGAAAATGTCCAGGGATGAGACTTTAAGAGACCAGGACCTATTTCCTGTGAGTGTGGAATCAGAAAGTAGGTTAGAGAGGAGCTGAAGGAGCAGATTAAAGCACCGCAGTGTGGAATCATGCTGCCACTTTGTGGCCAAAGAGTGAATTTGACCTGAACCTTTTATGTCACAACAAAGAAAAAAATAGTTTTTTTTTTATTATTCTAACCTCAGAATTAAATTGTAGAATACAAAAAGTGGTAACATAATTTATTTGTTGCTAATCAAGACATTTTCTTCTTTAACTGCCTAAATATGATATTCTCAATTACAAGAAGTACCTGGAAAAAAGTACTTCAACGCAAGTACTTGTAAAATTACATTTGCATTTCATAAGAAAAAATATCTGTTTGTATCTTCAGGACGACTGCTGCAACATGATCAAAGCTGCTTTTAAAAGAGCTGTTTATGTCAGGAAATACTGCTTCAGCATTTCTAAAAGAGTGTATCATATTAATTTTTAATCAATACTGAAGCTGTTAAGGGTTGCATCAGAGAGGAGGCATTACTCCTCAAAAGATTAAAGAAATCAGTAAAGTTCTGGCGAGTTTGAGCAGCAGGCCTGAGATTTTAGCAAGTGGGATGTTCTGCAAAAAGAAAATTTAATCAAAGATATGCAATAAAAATTGTTTTAAATAAAGACATGTCATGTTGTGGAAGTGGGAACGGACCCAAACGCAGGTGAGAAGGCACAGGATGCAGGCTGGTTTAAACACACTGTTTTATCAAATAATGACAGGTAGGGAGACACGACAGGAAACAAATGACCAAAACAAAAACCAGAGTCCTGACCCAAGGTTGCTTTTTTTATCTGAAGATCTTTATAATTGTTTTTCACTGTAACTGCAATATACAGGTAAAAAAATACATAACTAACACATCTTAGCGTCACGCTTAGGGAGAATGACATTCAGCATATGGCACTAGTGAGTTAAATTGAGTTGTCATTTTGCACAGAAAATGTTTAACCCTTAGAGGTCCCTCGTGCATTTTTTTGTGCAGTAGTTTTTTTGGTTTTTTTACAATGCAGATTTTTTTATAAACCCTGACATTAAAGGGGTTAAATCTAAAAAACACATATTTTATGTTTTGTGAGTGCTGAAGCCAAGGATGGAATCTGTGTAAAAAGAAATCTGACTTATGAAACATTATATCATTTTAATTACATCTTTTTATCAAGGACATTTTTGGGGGGCTAAGTGTCCCCAATGTTGCTTTTTTTTAAGGGACCTCCAATGTTTAAAATGTAAGCATGATAGGAGATGTGTGATGTTAACCTAAAATGTTTTAGTTTTTCTATTTTTTTATGAGGGGGACACAGCATATATCGGATATCGGTAAAAAACCCTAAGTTTTAGAATAAGACTTGTCATGAAGCCACCTCCACATGTCCTTGTAGTGATCCAATAGAAATGAACCATGTCACCAAGTGGGTGGGGCTTAGCTTAGGTTAAAAACTAATTTATGAGAAGGTCCGGGGACTACGTAAATGTGTTACAAACCATCATGTTTAGACAGAAGATTAAAAAAAAATAACTGCAGCATTTTTTATTATTTTATTGATGGACAACTGAGTGTAAGTTCAAGCTTTGCAGCTAAAGAACTAGAGAAATGAAGTCACACCATGAGGAAGGTCATGAAATTTATTAGAAATAATCAAAATCCATTACACAAAAACAATCCTGTTAGTCCGAGTGACTGCTGTACCACTCCTGCCTCTGTGTGTCTCACACCATCACACTGACTCACATCAGGCTCGCCTCCTGCTAGAAAAACAGGTTTCTAATAACAATGTTCCAAAAGCTGAGGTTCTAACTTTGGTTTTGGAATGAATTATCAAATATATGCAGAAGAAGACAAACTAAATATTTCGTGTAGGTTTTTATTTACAGGAGCTTTCACAACAATCCTAGTTTGTATTCGACCATCATGTGTGGCTCTCCCATCACTTCACTTTGGGCTGGATCTGCAGACACACAAACACCGTGAATAGTTAGGCTTCATGCTAACGTGTCTGCACACATGTTCACATGCAGATCTGAGACTCTTCACATGAAGATGCCATAAAGACTCAATTAGGGTGCAATATCCCCACAATGGGGGTGGTTTCCCCGATCAGCTGAGGAGGCGGGCAGAGGAGTTGGGCTTCCTCGAGTGGCCTGTGAGCTCCCACTTGGTTTGGACTGAGGTTCCGCCCTGGCTATTGCCAGGTCGAGGTGCTAGCAGGGTAGGGTTGGGGTTGGCGATTCCACATCTGGGTTTTTGCTGTGGTCGCCGGTTGCGGGATGGCTGTTAAGTGTTCACAGCTGAATTGGTGGCGATTATGTGTGCTCTGCAGTGGGTGGAGGAACATACGCCGTCTCAATCTGTCATTTGTTCTGACTCGGCAGCAGCGCTGGAGGGGCAGCGCTCTGGGTCTCCGCCTGACCTGCTGGCTTCTGTCAGGTTGTTGTTGTATCGGATGGAGGGAAACAAGGGGCGGATGTTGTGGCTAAGGGCACGCTGAAGAGGCGGGATGTGGATTTGAGGGTGGAGTTGGGGTATCCAGAGCATCGCTCCGCGATCGCTCAGGTGGCCACGGAGATGTGGCAGGCCTCGTGGGATGCAGGGACCACGTGGGTCACGGGTCGGTTCACATCCCTGGGAGGTGTGATTCAGTGGTCGTGACCCAACTGCAGCTGGGTCATAGCTTCCGGGGGGGGGGGGGGGGGGGGGGGGGGGGGGGGGGGGGGGGGGGGGGGGTGTTGTTCTTGGTGGGTGGGCACCCGGATGGTAGATGTGAGTGTGGGGAACTGGAGACGGTGGGGCACATTTTTCTGCGGTGTCACCGATATGCGGTGGAGAGGCGGGCCTTGTTTGGTTTTCTGGGTGCTGTGGGGGTGACTGTTTTCAGTCTGCGTACACTGCTGGAGGTGGGGGCGCTGCTGCGTTTTCTGCAGGCGATTGGGGTTTATGACAGACTATGACTGGGACTGGCTGAGGCGTTAGTTTAGTTATGGCAGCAATACGCCTTTTGGGCGTCCAGCCTGCCTTTCCACCGAAGACGAAGAATATCCCCACAAAACAACAACAGTAAGGAGGTCAGAAAACAAAGTCTACATAGAGGACAAGGCTCTCACCACAAAGGATGTCCTCAAAACCGATGGATTCGTCGCTTCCTTTGAGGGTGTCGAGAGCCAAGTTGGAACTTGGTAAGAAAGGCAGACGCTGGATCTGGAAGGAAGAAGCATCAGAAGTAAGACAACAGCCATAAAAACTGAAGTGTGCACATAAGGGGGAGAAGTGAAATGAGGAAGGGCTGCTGGGAGTGCAGCTACCTGTCGTGCTGCTCTGTACTCCATCTGCAGTTTGAGTGGAGCATGAAGACCTTGGATGTTCCTGAGTGTAGAGTAATTCATCTTGTCCTGGTTAAGCTGGAACTACAAAGTGTAATAACACTAAGATTAGTTAAAAGCCTGCAGAAACACCTCCTTAACCCTCTACAACAAATAAAGTCAAACAATAATAAACTATTATTCACTGAGAAATCAGTTTATTGCAACTTTGTACAGATGACACAAAAATGCTGATATTTTTGCAGTTTTAAGTCTTATCCTGATTGACTTTTGGACAACTAAAACCAGGGTGATGTCCTTACAGACCAGAAACGAGCTGTAAATAAACACAACTTACATTTTTTTCTGACAGCTCCAGCGGGTGGCTTGGAAGAAGCTCATTCTTTACGCTTGTGAAGCTGTTAGACGATAAATGAAAGAGTTATTTCACTATCTAAATAAAACCGAGTTGATTAGTCATAAAATAACTTTTCACTACTAGAATATACCAGACACATTTAGGCTCATTCAGGAGTGGTAATAGGTAGTTACTTACCCGCTGCGCAGAGAGTCCTGCACTCCGTAAGCACCCTGTGGACATAGTCCAGCGACAGGGACACTGTCCTTCAGCTGAGAGCGGAGTCCTCGACTATTCTATAGCACACAAACGAGACACAATTACTTTTATATCAGCTCATACTGGACTACCACAAACAGAGACGCTAACATTTGGTATACATCAGCATTGCTGACCCAAAAGCTAACTAGCATTAGCGCCAGTGACTAATCAGATTCAAACAGGGTGAGTTTCAATGCGCATACTGAATAGAAACTGCAGCACGGAGAAGTTAGATACACTTATTTATAATTAAATAAATCAACTCAGCGTCAGAAATACAAACAGGATAGTTTTAAATATGATATTAAATCATGCTAGCGTACCATTGTGATTTTGTTCCTTACGCTTTCTTTTTGACGCACTTCAATTTCCGCTTCCGGTAGTGTTTAGAAGACGTCACATCCGGTGTAAAGCATATGTAGCCTTAGCAGTTAAAATGCGATATAAATACAGAAACTAATAATCGACAGCTATTCAGTTGATTTTCAGTCAAAAGTTAGTCCGTCCGAACGATGAAACACCCGACATACTGTCTTTGTATGGAACAAATGCGTAAACCGATCACTAGAAGCCAGTCAGGGGGTATAGCTCAGTGGTAGAGCATTTGACTGCAGATCAAGAGGTCCCCGGTTCAAATCCGGGTGCCCCCTACTTTTCCTTACAGTTTGTTAATAAACCTTTTTTTATTTTCATGAGCGTAGTGAGGGTGGATGCTTCTTCTAAAGGTCAATAAAATTACTTTTCCTATACGTAAATTTCTATTTTTAGCATTATTACACAGTTGAGCTTTTACTGAACAGTATTAGTGACATTTAATCAACCTAAATGTAAAAAAAGATATTTTCACATGACATTTTATTTACAGTTCCATTAATTTATTTCTTCCCTTACTGATGTTGTTTGATGCTGGAAATACAATCTAAACCAGTATTATGTCATTCATGACTATCCTGGTCACTTTAAACAAATCTTTCTTCTTCTTTAAATAGTCTAATATGTCTCTTTATACTTGTTATATACTTGTGTTTGTAGAGGAGGTGTGGGGACCCACAGGAAGTCCACCATCCCTTTGCAGGTGGATGATGGAAGACCCTGATGTTCAGATTTGTATACAGTCTTAGATTGTGAAGTCTTTCTCCAGGTAGATGAATTGAGTCTGCTCTGATCTGGCTTTAATCACATATTTACTTTTGATGAAAACTCTTGGATGTATTCCCTCCATTTCCCTTATTTTGTTTTCTTTGCTGAAGAAGTTCTTAAATCTGCTAATATTTGGACTCTGAGACAACATGTTTCTTTGTCTCTCTTTTCCTCTCGTGCCTTCAGGCCAGGGGTTGAGCCTCAGCACAAAGCGGAGCAACTCTCCTGATGTTGAGTGGCTCATGAACTCTGACCCTTTGATTTCCGATGTTAATGACTTTAGGTTTCCATCAAAAACTCTACTGTACTCTAGAGGCTGATGTCAGAGTCTGCATAAGATGGGTTTGTTGAAATTTATCCCCACAAAACATAAACTAAACGACTTAGTCAATTATGTTTTTTAACATATTTATTACTGTTTTCATCTGCCAGAATAGCACAGGTGGATATGACGACAGATCTGTTGGGGGAAGAAGAAAACATGAAAAAAGGGGATGAGAAATGATAATAAAAACAAAAGTTCAGACATTTCTATTCCAGCAGATGAGGCACGATTTATGCTTTAGCGCAGAAGGAAAAGAAGAAGAAACAATCTTTTATGTAGCGCCTCTCAAGATAAAAAATCACGAGGACCTTCACAAGAACAAAATAAAAAATAAAAACTCACTGTAACAAAATGTAAAAAAAATCTAAATAAACTATATTTTTTTACCTGTAACTTTAGTAATGACAGTGAGTCAGCTGTTTCCACTCATTGATGTACCTGCACAGACAAAACAAAAATATTTAAACACGTAAAACATCAAATATAAATAAAAACACAAAATTTAAGTCAGGTAAGAACAGAAAAGATGTCATTGTACCAAACGTCACACAGAAAGTAAGGATCTTACTTGTCAAAGTTGAGAGCATTGGCCCAGGACCGGAGCTCATCCACCTCACGTTCATCATCCTGCTCCTCTTCAGTGAGCTCCACCTGGTTCTGACCCGAAGAGTCCACTATGGTGGCTGTGTCTCTGTGTTCTGGATCAGCCTGCAGGCAGTCCCTGTCATACCTACATGTTAGAACACAAACTTTATGTCAGTTAAGAACAGACAGAAAAGATGTCATAATAGGAATGGGCGATGGCCTAAAATCTATATTGCAGTATAATCTGAAGCATGTGCGCTAACAATATATATGTCGTGATATGTTCTTTTCTTCTGTTGATATATGTCAAAATAACTGTTCTCAATTGCCAGATAAGTTGCAGCAGAACAAAAACTGCTAAAGAACAGAACGCCTCTTAAAGAACATTGAAAAACATTTAAAAAACACAAAAATTCTCACTAAATGAATACGGATGAAGATATTTTAAATTAAATACAAGTTAAATGTAATGAAAGCACAAAATTCTAAATAGTTTGAACTGAAGTGAAAAATGTAAAAACAGAAATAACATTTCTTCCAGATTTATTTGATAATTTTTCATATTTTTCTTTTGCTCATAGAAGTTAAGTGTTGCTTCAGTAGTCAATAACTACAGGTAAAATGATGCTTTGCTGCGTTTTTGTCGACATTATTAAAACAAGGTTGGTGGTTTTTCTGTTTCTCTCCTTTTTGTTGTAATTAGTCAGTTTGTAGAGAGCACAGCACAGAGCAAGAGAGAGAGAGAGGGAGGGAGGGAGAGAGATGCTTTCGTCCAGAGTTGACGCAGATCGACCACATTCATGCACAATCACAGTTGGCCGGTAGGGTCAAAATCTCAACTGGTGGTTAGATTTATATCATATCAGCCGTTTACCCTTATACCGTACATTACTACAATGTACCAAACTTCACACAGAAAGTAAAGATCTTACTTGTCAAATTCGAGAGCACTGGCCCAGGACCGGAGCTCAGCCACCTCACATTCATCATCTTGATCCTCTTCAGTGATCTCCACCTGGTTCTGACCCAAGGAGTCCACTATGGTGGCTGTGTCTCTGTGTTCTGGATCAGCCTGCAGGCGGCCCTTGTCATATCTGCATGTTAGAACACAAACTGAACGTTAACACTGATGAGTTTGGATTTGGTAAATGTCTGTGAGCTATGAGAGGAAAATCTGAATCCCATCAGAGAAACTTGGGTTGTTTTTTATGTCTCCCATGGATTTTTCCAACTTGATCAGACAGATTGTTGTATTTTATCATTTCTGCTTAAAACCTTCTACAAATTGACTGATTTCAGACAACTCACATCTGTTTCCACCACTCAATTTTCCTCCTTTTCCTCCACCTGATCACATCCCATTTCCGCTGCAGCTTGGAATAATGAAAGTCCATTTTCTTGTCCAGACCGATCTCCTCTGGCCCATCCCTGTTCGCCACCTGTCTCAGGGATAAACACGCTCTAATACCTGCAGAATTGTCCCAAAACAGAAAGTGTTTTAGCTCTTTACCCTGCCAAGGTACAGCCTCCAACTGTTGTTCTCTACTCGCTGGTACCAGCAAGACTCCAGCTGGGCTGCGGGAATGCGATGCCTCAGCTGAACGTGTTCCCGTGGGAAACCCGCACAAATATCCACAATAGGCAAATAGGTGAAGATCTTGTAATAGATATGGGGAGGAAAGTTGTTCTGAATACAAAGGCAAAAGCTGGTTATTATTGGGTTATCATCCTTATCATATTTATTAAGTATTAAGCAACTCATACCCCTGCAAATCGAAATTTAATAAATATCCCAGCAGCCTCATCCAGGAGCTCTGCCTGCGACAAATAAGCCACATTTCATCTTCATTCAATGAAGTGTTTTCTTTTAAAGGAGATCATCACTTGTGTTACCTCTCTAGGGTTTACAGTTTTGAAGACTGTCCGTGGATTTTGATCCATGCAACACATAATTATCCTTTTAAATTTCCTGAAGACTTTAATTTGCTGCAATATTGGTAAAAAAAAGACAGTTCAGCTATCATTTCCTGTATAATTAATTTTACATGTCTCTGAGCTCCTGCAGCACCTACCGTATATCTTCTCCAGGCCCTCTGAATTGTTGCTGCAGCGTCTTGTGGGTCTTTTTTGGGCTTTTCCTGAGTTAAGCTGAATGTTTACAGAGAAACAAGGTGAGGGTGCAGTTTAAAAACAGCAAACTTTCTCTGCTAGTATTCATGACATCTTGTAAATAATCATGTTTTGATGATAGCCATGAGAAGTAGTTCCATAATCTGATGGCATGTGCTCACATTTTAAATATTTTTTAGTTTCTGACAACTCAGAACATTTATTAGACAATGGAGAGGCTCAGTTTTATTTTTTATCTGCTTTTTTCCTTCAACTGAAATAAATATAAACATTCATAAAATCAATGTTCTTCATTTATTTAAAACTAAGCAGTTAGTAACAGTGAAAGTCTGTTTAAGTTTTAATAAGAGAAACTGTAATATTTATCAAACACTTTAAGGGCAACACATGAGAAAAATTTTCTAACCTACATATAAATCATTTAAATTTCCAATACAACTGTACACTGTTCTTTTTTTGTTTGTTTGTTTGTTTGTTTTTTCCCCATGTCCTGTTTGGCTGTATAGCAAACAAAATTGATGTCTGAGTGCCGAAAACAAGCCTTACACTTTTATTCTCACAGGTGGATCGGTATAGATTCAGCTATAACTCCCCGCCTGATATCAGAACTTTATTAGAAATGTTTTCGGTTGGTTAAAATTTCAACGGACACGGAAATGAAAGAGAAAGGGGGGAAAGAGAAGGAAGGGGGGGGGGAGTTCACAAAAATAATCAATAAAGGATGCAAAATAATCCGCTTCTAGACCTGTAGAAAGAGAAAAAGAGAAAGAAAAAAAAGGGACACAAAAAATACAACAGAACCAAAACATCACTGCACCAACAACATGAGGATGTATAACAGTAGCAATTTTTGCTGAAAAGCACACGGTAATAAATCCTAGTGCATATAGTGCCAACCACAACAACTGTACACTGTTAATTACATGACATTGTTTTGTTTTTTAATTTCACAATGACTTAAAAAGTCCATTATTTAGTCATTTTAGTTTCATTGTAAGATTTAGCTAAGCTAAATTAGCATTAGCTTTTCTAAAGGCTAACGTTAGGTAACTTTGACATATTTAATCTTACATTTCCGTTATTTTTGTAAATTATAATCAATAAAATCTGATAAAGTTGCTCTATAAAGTCAATTACTCATAAAAATTTATATTACTTCATCGCAGATTACAGAGACTTGATGGAAGAAGTGAACACTTTCTAATTTGTTTCCCAGCCAACGCCGCGGTTTATTTACCTCCGCGGAAGCCCCCCTTGCTGTCCTTAGTTTGCCTGAAAGAAATACACAGCTGAAAATCTATTAAGAAAGCGGGTTAATTGTTAGTAACAAAGGCTGAGCTCATAGTTTAGTGTGTACAGGTGTACAAACCACCAGATATTTTGAAAACGCCCATTTTATACATGTAAGTTTTTGCAGTAGATGATTATTATAAAGGCACCTGTAATAACAATTCTACTTTCCGATTTTATTCATGAAATTCCATTTACAAAATAAATCCAGGGACTAACAGTGGCAATGCAGATAAATAATAAAAAATAATGGCAAGAAAGCGTTAACTAGGTGGATAATTATGGATTTAACATATTTATGAGAAAAATGTGTCTTAAATATAAATTCCAGTATGTTAATGAGTTTTAAAATCTGCAGGAGAAAAAAAATCCTGTTGCTAAAATACGAATATACCATTATTTAGTAATAGATTGACTTTGTTTTATTGACACAAATCAAACCAAGTTTTAACAATTGTAAATTGTCAAAATAAACAAATAAATAAATAAAAATTTAGACAAATCTTATATGTTCCACAAAATGACCACACACATGAGATGCTGGTTTAATTATGTTTCAGGTAAAGTTTAACATGTTATTAGTTTTGACCACTAGGTGGCAGTTAATAACAACCTTATTTTACTTATTTATTTCTTATGGCGCATGTTTTTTTATTTTTTATCCCTCTCACAGTTCTTGCATTTAAAAAATTCTTTCTAAGCCAAAAAAAAAGAATTTAAAGCCAAAAGAAAGTTAAAAAAAACTGTTAAAAAAACTAAACCTATTTCTTTAAAATCCCTGTCCCAGTCAGGAATAAAGGTCCTCTTTGCCCTCAATTAATCAGCAGTTCTGAAGCAGATCCTCTAAACTGGATCTTTTGATGTTGTTCAGACTGAGAAAGATTAATGTATGACACACACACACACACACACGCATGCACGCATGCACGCACGCACATCATAAAGATCACAAGAATACTAACATTTGCATAAAGAAGACTTCACGCATTTTAAATATTAATCAATAATTTAGATGAGTGAGTGAGATTGTACAGAGAATTTCCCTTGCAGGACCAGATACGAAGTGTTTCTGTCAATTATTCAGAACTTTTACATCTTATGAGTCACCAACTCACCAGTGTCTGAGTCTGAGCACACAAACTGAATCCAGAGTTTAATCTGATTTTAGTTTTTACCCTCCAGTCACCTTCATACATTTATAGCTGACAGCTCTAAAAGGTACTCCTTCAAACTCTAATTAGATTTCACAGCAAAAATGATGACAAATAATTTATATTAGCTGCAAGGGAGATAAAAGATTGGTCCAATACGACAAATTTAGTCACAATCAACACATTTGCTTTAGAAATGTTAAGATCTAAGAAAATAGGACCAGATGTTTGGTTGAATAGGATACCAGCAAGCTTTGGTGCAGGTGTGCATACAGTGAGATCCATAGACTGGTAGAGAAACAACTTTGTCATAAAAGTGTTTAAATAAGACAGTGGCTGTAAACAAATCTGTGGCTTTCCCAAATGTGAGACCACATCGTAGCAAAATTAGACATGTGGCCAGTAAAAGTTGCATTTATCATCCAGATCAGTGTCTATAAACCTTTGACCAGAACTATGTTCCATGGATCATCTCAGCCATTTGTTCTGCTTGCTGCTCTCTAAATGCTCATTAAGCTGGACCCTAAAAGTATCAGATCTGAATGGAAAATGAGACTGTTGTTGATTATGTAAATAACCCCAGCCTGAGGCTGCAGAAGTGTCTCAGTTTGTCCTTCCCAGGAGGTTTCTTCTGTCAATTTGACTCCTAACGAGGACAGACATTTTTATCAGCTAAGCTAGATTTAAGTCTGCAAAACATTCTGGGAGATTTAGCGAGTGCACTTGGCTTGACTCTAAATTGTTTAGCAAAAGCAGAAGATGGATGGTTTGTCTGACCCAGTTCCTCATATCTGAGAGTATAAACTACCAGTTAGCACGAAGCCCAGGTGTAATGTTCAGTTTGGTGAAACATTAATATTATTATCTGCTCACAAAGGCTCTTTCTGTCCTGTTCTCTGTTATTTCTTGTCATGTACATCTAATAAAAACCTCTGTGAGAAAATCCAAGTAGAATAATAAAGGTGAAAGCGACTCTTTCAAAAGGACTTTTTCATCATCTTCTCATTCTCATTTCAAAATAAAAATGAAAGAGAAAAGGTAAGGAACAAAGAGCTGCTAACCCTGTCTAGCAAACATCACTGCTAGTTGACTCAACTTGACTCTGGCTGTTTGATTTTTCAGTCCTTTTATTCTGTCAGATGTTAGATCTGCTCCTTCACATGACTGTCTGGGTATTTTCTATTCCAATAAGATAGTTACTCAGGTTGTTTACGTGGGGTTTCCTGTCTAAAATGTACTAAAATGTGATAGACTGACTTAAATATTTGTCTTTCAAAGAGTTTTAGTTGTTGATTTCCAAAACCTCATAATTAAACATTTAAATGTTAATTTCTATATCTTAACCTGAAGGTTGTTGTTGCAGCTGCGTGATTAGAAATCAGAATGGATCTAGATGAGTTCAGTCCAGTATCAGCATCACTCTGCCTCAAATACAGTTATGATCATATCTGATTACCATCCAACCATTATCCATCCATCCATATATACATACACACATAAATATATATATACACACACACACACACACACACACATACACATATTTGCATGATTAGTACTTGTGTCTAACCTCCCCTTGACCTCACTGGGACTCTGCTGTGGTTCACTGCCAGCAGCATCTTGACAACAATCATCACTCAGTAGCTGTTCTCACATTCAACAGGATGTTTAAAATGGCTAAAATGACCCCAACTTCAGAGATTTACTTTGTCTGCTGACTTATATGATATACTGAGTTTTTTTCTAGTCTTCCACTGCCGCACAGTCACAAACTCATCTGAAACAAAGTAATGATTAATAACCTGAATGTTAAAATTGTCGTATTACAATTTTTTCCACTTTTGAGGCCAAAAGGAAGAAAGCAACAGGTCGAGCCAACAGTTAATAGAGGAAAATTTTGATATGTGTCTCTACCCAAGCCCTCTCTTGCTCTGTAGATGTTCATGTCTCCTATAGCTTTTAGTTGAAGCATGCTCTAGAACACTCTGGCCTTTCTGCTAGTTTTTGGCATGTTGCTGCACACCACACACGGTAGGGCCAAAACTTATCAGTGATTTTTCTATCGCCATGTGGGTGGTCTCATGTTTTGAAAATGAGCCAACAATTTAAAACTGGGCCTAAGCTGTTTTGTTTGTTTGTTTGTTTGTTTGTTTGTTTGTTTGTTTATTAAGATCCCCATTAGCTGCTGTAAAACAGCTGCTATTCTTCCTGGGGTCTCCTTTTTTTAGTAATCATCAAACAATTTGTTATACATTAACATACTGTACATACAAGTTATTCACACACACACAAACGCACTCACACACAACCTACATAAACATACAACCAAAAAACCTCAATATATATATATAAAGCTCAAAAAATAAAAACTATACATTAACCTCAAAACACCATTTACCTCCACACACCTTCCTCTGATATATATAGATACCCATAAGTATATAGACATATACACATATACAATACATACATACATCTATATTTATCCAATTTACATTCTTTATCTTTGTGTAAACAGAAATATCTGAAGCTGTGCCTTTGAGTACCTATCGCTTACAACAAACCTCATTGCCCAGATCACTCCACCCCATTCTCTTGGTTATTAATTCGATGTCACAATGAGTTAGTTTATTCCACTGCAAAATGGCAAACCCCCTGAGGAAATCTCAGAGTGAAGTTGCTGTTCTTCAGAATCACAAGAAACATGTTGGTTAACCTCAGGTGTTTTGGACATGTCCTGAGTGAAGGCCCTCACTTCAGAAGATACCACTACTATAACCGCTCATTGAATCAACACAAGGAAATATAAGACATAGGAAGACAGAGAAGCAGACCAGTTATTATTGAGTCATCGACCCAGAATAAAATCTTTTATTTTGTGTTGTGTGTTTAACATTCCTCATTATCTTGAATCATCAACAATTTAAGCGTGTGTCACCCCTTAGACATTTTTATCTGAATATTTATTTAGTCACCATCCCAGATATTTTTTTCAGATGATGAAAGTCATCCAGGTGTCTGAAGAGGAAGTCAATGTTGATTCCCAGTAAACCCAGATGGAAGACTGATAAGTTCAAACAACATAAACTTGAAGCCTTTAAAGGTGAATGTACTTTCATGTCATTTTTCTGCCTTTATAAAGAATAATTCATTGATATTAAGAATAATGTATAAATTCTGAATTTATCAAATGATTAAGTCTTTCATGCAACACTTGTGCCTCATTGTGTGCTGCCAATAAAACAGTGTCCATGTGCTGGTGCAAATCAGGTATTGTGCTGCATTTAAAGGAAAACATACCCACATTTGTTGACATCCTGCAGTGATGAAATTATTCACATTTGGGGTGAAATTATAATCTACAAATGGAGAAAAGAATCAACAAGGAGAATGTTTGCATTCACAAAAAAAGGGCAGGTGTGTCAGGAAAACTCAGATCTGCTGTGCTCTTTAGTGGTGGCATTATTTCCTCTTCTAATAAATGATCAAAAACTGGATTATCAACTCAAATTGTAATTTAACATTGAAAATAAAATTATAAATGTCTTGCACAAAGATTGTTTTCTGTTTTCTTCATTCTAATCCATCCTTTTTTTTAGGCCATTCGTGGGTGAGCCTACACTCATTCACCATGACACCCAAATGAGGCTTTCTTTCTTGTTAATTAAAACAGTCCTTTAAGCCCAGACCACACTGTGCCTTTTTCAGCTGTCCTAGACAAATCCCTAGTCGTGAACAGAATCGAGACAAAAAACGGTGAACGTGAAGGTTATTTGCAAGTCTGTCGTCCAGTGTCTGCGACAGCATTTTGAGCTGTCTCACGAACAAAGACTGCCTCCAACCGTCTTCAAGGCTAAGACTTCCGTCTGCAAACGACCAATGAAAATACACCTAGGGAGTGACGCGAACAACTAGTGACGAGAGTACAATGCAAGAGTAGAATTAGCAACATTAGCAACAGTGGAAGCTACACGCAGGAACATGCGGACCACTCCTTTTTGGAGTTTGGTTAGGAGACTAATAAAAGACGTGTTAACAGCAGTGGTATTTTCTCTTTTCAGCATTGTTTTGGTTAGCTGTCGGCTATCAGTGACGTTTGCTTTTGTGTGACACGAGCAGTCCTGTGCGACAGCCGAAAAACACACCGTGTGGTCCGGGCTTAAGACTGCAGAGTCTTCCAGAGGCCACTGTGAAGCCCTGATAAATAGATGCTTCCATATTGACCTCCAGTAGATTTATACTACACACTTTATTAGAGCACTTCAGCACGTTCACACACTCAAATCAATATGTGGAACATTAGGAACGTCTTCTAATAAAAGTTATAACCAATATGTGGAGGATGGGAGCCTGTGAGGACTGTGAGTTTCCATCTACTCATGTCTTCCTTTCAGCTGATGTTTGCACTTTTTTCTCTTTATTCTCCTCAGCTAACTCTGCTGATCTACATCTTATTTGTGTCCATATCTTTGAAGATTCCTTGCCATTTGAAAGCCTTGGTGGTGTGTAGGCAGCTTTGGTTTGAAGCTGCATTCAACTCTTTTTCATTTTGATGGGAAACTTCCATTAATGAGAACCCCTCCTCCCCCTTTCTCTAACAGCACATCATTTCATCTTAAATGGCTCAAAGTGATGATTTGCTCTAATTGCATTCTCTCATTACAATAAAATGTATGTTCATGTCCAATAACATGAAACCACAGACAGCCCAATAATCCTGTCGACCTGTGCTGTCAGTCTCTCTGTTTGCTTTCCACCAGATTTATTCAGCTCACAGGTTGTCTGCTTGTTTTTGTTCCTTCTGAACCACCTGGCGATTCCATCATTCTGGCTGTCTCCATATGTTGAGTGTGAGGTGCTACCAACACAACACACTTGAGAGTAGTCCAATGTATTCATATTGCAAAATCCTACTAAGAAGGTAGCAGAGTCGTGAAAGCCTTTACATTAAAGAGCAAGTTCCATTTTTTTACTTGTTAATTTTGAAATATGATCAGTCACTCTGAGTCAACATCCAGCTGAATGTGAAAATAGCCCCCTTTTTCCTGCATTAGCTGCCACCCGTCGATAGAGAACAGACGGGAAAACACTCAGGTCAGAAAAAAACACTCAGATCTACGTCACACTGTAAATTAGCATTCATGAACTCATCCATCTTGGCTCAGGACGGGGAAGACTGTTGTTGGTTTAGCATCCAGGAGACAGCAAAGCACATCTTGGCTAGTAGATGCTAACTGTTAGCATTAGCAACTGCACAACACGACAATACTCCTTCAGGCTTGTGTTATTTGTAGAGATAAAACGTCAATAGCTACGTTTACATGGGCACAAGTAATCGGATTGAATGCCCTATCGGATCAAAAATTCGTCATGTAAACATGTCAATCGGAATATTCTGATCCGGTTCGGCCTGATCCGAATGAAATTTCATTCCGATTGAGAGAGGTAGTTTTGCCCGATCGTCAATCCAATTGGCGTCCATGTACACAGCCATTCGGATTGTTGGGGTAAAATAATGCCCACTGCGCATGTGTGCAACTTCAGCGTGCCCTCTTTTCGCCTCTGCGCATGCTCAGGACAGATTGAAAACATGGCGGGCGGTGAACAGAAGTGGTCTGTTGCCGACGCTATTTTTTACTGGAAATACTACGGGAGCTCAATATTACTGAACGTCTCGATGGCCGAGCGGTTAAAAATGCCGAGTTATACACTCAAGTGCATCTAAAGATGCAGGAAGCGGGAATTCACCGAAGCTAGAGAATAAGCAAATAAAATGCAAGGGAAAAGACGTGCGGACGAGATGGTGTTTGTTTACAATTTCTCATCCGGGAAAGACAAGTCTGCGCATGCGCAAGCTATGGTGCGGGCATCGCGGCATGATCGGATCATTCCAGTTAGTGTCCATGTAAACAGAGGTTTGGGATTTCTGATCAACCAAGATTTGAATCGGATTGGGGAAATTTGGCGCATGTAAATGTAGCTAATGTTGCAGAGCGAATGAAGGCAGAGGAAGAGTTGCTTTGCTGTTAGCCAATCAGAGCTGAGATGTCTGAATATCAGGAAGTAATAATGAGTAAGGCTCTAAATCCTGCTGTTTTCTGCTCCCCTCTCTTCTGGCTAATTTCTAGTGCCTGAAACAGGAGTGCCAGAGCTCACAAGGCATTCATTTCAACAATAGACAACTGAAAATGTATTGAAAAAACAAGTGAACTTGGTCTTTAATAGAGGTTTTGTAACTTCACTGATGTTCTGCCCTGTTCTAGTATGCAGGTTATGAGGTCATGGAGAGTGTACCAGGGCCGTCCAGTGTGAAAGACGCCTTAAGTCTGTTCTAGGATTAGTGAAAACATTTCCGTTTGTTAGTATTCAACCTTGAGCCACTGCCTCCTGTGGCCCCTCCAGACCAGTTTTAGTAGCTGCTATAACGCAGCTAACACACTTTGCTAATTTTAAGTCTCTGTCCTCTTTATAAACTTTTTTAAACTGTCAATCATGTGTATTTGAAGAAGCCACTTTGTATATGAGCACTTCTCTGTTCACATCTAATGATTCTGATGAAAGATGGCTTGATGGAGGCTTGATTTTTTAGCTCCAGCTCCAGAAGAAAGAAGCCTGAGTTGTGGTGATTGTACTCGTCAGCATTCATGTGCTCAGTTCAGAACAAACCTGTCCTGATTGCTAACTCCTCTTTCTGACAGACACTTAAAAAGAACGCAAATAAAGTATTGTTCCATCAGACTTCACACAGCAGGAGCAGAGATAAATCAATGCCTTGCAGATTGGTGACATTTTTGACCTGTAATTTAGAGAAATTCTGACTTGAGGTTTTTTGGTCCAATTTTCTGTCCTACATGCACCAAGACACCTGTACCATTGAAACATAAATTATTAAGATTAATTTCATTTATAAGAAAAATGTGAATAATGTCTCTGCATGGGTCCCCACAAGTATACCAATACAAGTATATGCTGTGAAAGAGAACAGGTGCTTCCTCCTTCTGCAGCCTTCCTCCAGAGACCTTTTCCCTACTCATGCTTTCATATCAACAGCACACACACATCCAGAGATTTTCTTATTTTTATTTTTAGACACTTGACTCATGGCTTTCCCCATTGTTCCAGATTATCACACTCAGTCAGTTTATTAGTTTTAATACAGCAAAAGTGCAGATAACAGTCTCAGATGGTGTTTTTATCTTTAGGTCACAGACTGTGTGCTTTTTAAAACATGAGCTACATCATAAATATATTTGTGTCCCGCTTCCATTATTGCAAAGGTCTGGTTGTGTTTGCAGCCTGCAGGAGAAACACAGCGTTTCTTCTTGTCTGTAATCAGAAAAAGACAAGAGGTAACATTTAAACTGTTCATTTCTGAAGGCAAAGAGCATTAGCAGTGAGTCAATCAAAGGTTGATTAAAAGATTAAACTCAATCAAAGGTTTGATTAGCCTTTAACAGCTGTATTAGCAGGTTTATAAGTGCAGAATCCAGCTTGAAAGAGTCACTTTTCACCCACACAGCAGGGCTTTCCACAGGATGAGTGACTCAGCGCTGGCACGTGCAAATCCATGTCCTGCATGTTGAAAACTTTCCCGTCTATTCTGAATTTTCCCACCCGGAGACGCTTGCTGTCATTACAGAAGATGACAGGAAGTCTCTTCTGCAGAGGGTTAATAAAAGAGGAAGCAGGGGCACATCTTTATACGGCTCCAGGTGGTTGGGGCTTTAATAGTCTGCAGTCTGAGCTCAAGGGCCTGAAATATATCCTCAATGTGGAGGAAAAGGAAGCTGTTGAGTGGTTATTTATGACCTCGTCACAAGCAGGAAGAGTTACAAACATCAGTAAGCAAATTATCTACATGGGTTAATGGAGACTTGATGAGATCAGGTGGAAAAATTAGGTTATTTTCTGTTAAAGAGCTAAATTTAATGCAGTAACCTTCATACTGTCCTTCCTTGTCAGTGATAAAGAGGAAAAAAGCACAGAAGTATTGACCCTCTTTCTGTATCTAACTGTCCTCTGTGGTCAAAGCAGAGAAGAAGAAGCTAATGACTTCCTGTCTGTCTACGCTGTGATTGGTTCGTAGCAGGATCTTCTTCAGTCACGTTGCAGATTAAAAAAGGAGGATGAGACACGACAGCAAATCCGGTCATTCAAAGTCATGCAAATATGTCTGTTTTCATTTGAAAATAAAAATGCATCAAAGCTTCATGAACTTCAAACCCTTTTTTTAGGATGGAGGCAGAAACGCTGCAGCGATGGAAATAGCCGAGCTGTAGGAGGCCATGCCAATCAACGTTCCAGTAATTACAACGTTCTCTAGAGTTCTCTGCTTAGAATTCACTCCAGTCTCACATCTTCTTACACATTAATTCTCAACTTTCAACTGGTTGGACACAAGCATTAGATAAACTGTGGTCATGACATTACAAATGGAACAAGTTCTTTCATTTCTTTGGAAACTTTAAATCATGAAAATCCAGGAAATGTGATTTCTTTTTCACTTGAGATCATAAACGCTATAAAAAAAATCAATAATACATTATATGAGGCTTTTGTGGTCTGAATACATCTCATGCATTGATCTGTGTGGAGCTGCAGGATGTTGTTCCAACCCTGGACCAGCAGACTCCTGCAGCTCCTCCGACTTTATCTCCACCAACAGCTGCTTCATCTGTGTCTCATGAGCAGGAAATTAGAAGCAATTATTGAATTACTAATAGCAGGAAGTTCTCTTCAGTTGTTATATGAAATAGTTTACGAAAAGAAATAAAGGAAATAACTCCCGGTATAATGTTATAGCTCCAGAACCACTAACAAAGCAGAGCTCAGGGTTGGCGAGTACTGGGCTGTCTAAATCACTTTTGAATCAGTTTTCTTCTTGGAATTTGGAAAATCTGTTTATTATTGTAAGATTAGACACACAACACCAGAACATTTGAGCCAAACTGGATCCTGGTCAGAAGAACTGGTTCTACTGCAGGAACAAGGTTTAGAACATGGAACTACTGGGGTGTTTAGGTAGGATTCCAACTACCAACCCCTTAAAAACAAAATCACATAGTAATTCAAGGAAAAACAATGAAAATGTCTGAGATTCAACATGAATGTGTTGCTGGAGCAGCAAATTTAAAATCTCATAATCTTCGTTTCCCTCTAACTTTTCAGCCTTTTGTGGGGTGTTTAGGGGGGTTTCCCACTTTGACCTTGGGGCTTCCAGTCCATACTCTGCACAGATGTACCTGTACACTATACCAGCAACTTGGTTGTGGCGTTCATGTATGCTTTCCCTGCCAGCATCTTCCCCCCTGCAGTTATGTGGTGGATTGTCTCAGGGGCCTCTTTCCATAGCAAAGGCCAAGATCTACCACACCAGACAAGACCCAAGGTGTAGGTGTTCATGAATGTGAGGCGTTGCTTCCAGCCATAATCATGGAAGTAGGGAGAGGGCCTTAAGGTGTGTTACATTTTTCAGCCACTAGATGGCATTCTCGGGTAAAAAAGCCCTCCAGATTTCAGCTTTAAGAACTGATCAGAAAAAGGTTTCTGGAGTTTGGAAAGAGAAGGAAACATTAATGAAATCACTCATATGTGAGTAGAAGGCTAACAGCAAAAACGACTTAAAGCCTGTAAAAATATAAATGCAATAAATGGTAAATAAGTGCTGACAGGGCCGTCCTGTTCCACAGTCATTAAATTAATCTAGTCTTAAACCAATAAATCTTTAACAAAAAGCCTCTAATTTAATTTTTATTAGTGATCTAATAGCCTACACAAGCAACCTGCTATTTGAGTCAACGCCCACATATTACCTAATTACAATCATTTTATAGATTGTCTTCTTGCATTCTTTTCCATTTCCTGTGACACAATAATTGGAATAAAATAGATGGATGGATGTATTTCTGTTTTATTTCTAACATGTTACCATCTAGCATGGTGAGATCATTGAGCTACTTGCTGTTTGAGCCCCATGCCTTACTTAAATCTGAGGGAGAATCTAGATGGAGCTGGTGTAGCTGTGCAGTGCCAAGCTGCTGCTGTGATCATGACTTACAGCAGGTGTGCAGCTGCTTTGTGGAGCTTAGCATTTGGGTTCTACACCGGAGGCGTACTGCTGATAGAGTCTGTCTACAAACAGAGCATAGGAATATCTACATTCATTTATTCAGTTCATTTACGGCCTCCACTGGGGTAAAACTAGCAGGAAGATGGAGTAGACGGTGCAGCCATGATGTATGACTCTGCCTCCAGATGTAATGTGATTTCATGCATTCTTACTTTGACTGAGTTTCTCACAGTAAAGGAAACAAACAGGTCAGCATTAAGATTCAAGCCTTTTGCTGCAGGATGATGGTTAACAGGAAGCTGGGAACTCAAATTTGCAAAAAAAAATTTCAACAAAAGTGCTGATCCAGGTCTCTTATACGAGACAAATTATGGGTTGTGATGATGCATAATGGATGCTATATGCTAAAATGTGCATCTGTTGTTTTTCTGAATTTATTCTTGCTGCTGCATTCATATACTCTGTTATGAGGAGAGAGCTGTTTCAGTGCAGCTCTTAAAAGGGCATTTATTTTAGGGTGAAGGTACAAATTACACTCTATGAAAGAGAAGTTCAGAAGGTAGGTTTAAATATATTTTTACTGACAAACAGTTCAGCCCAGACCAGCTTTCTCTGACCTATTTTATCTCTGTTTAACAAATTAAAAATGACAACGCCGGAGGCTTTTCATGCTGGACACACACAGGAAGTAAACACAGGAGGATCTTACTGGTAAGGTATAGCAACATTAGTTGTTTTCCTTATAATTATAGATTTTAACCCATATAAGGAGAATCAGACTTTATTTCAGCTATCTGGCCTGTGTCAGTCACCTCTTTGTAAAATGAAATATTAATTAACTATAAATATCAGATGGGAAACAGAGAACTAGACAACACATCAAAACACACGGCAGGGTCGTGAAATAGGTATTACATTTTTATATAAATGCTATTAAAAAGGTTTAAAAAGACTTGAATTTAAGTTAGATAAACTTAATATATTCCCTGTTTCTGCTGGTGTGCCCCACGGCTCTGTCCTGGGGCCCCTTCTGTTTATCATTTACCTTCTCCTGCTATCCATTCTATGGATCTCTGGGATCCATAGAATGGAGAGAGTCCGTCAATGTGGTTACACACACATCTTAGTAGAACTACAGCAATAATCAAGTTAATACCTAATAATAATAATAATAATAATAAATTTTATTTGTAATGCACTTTACATTTCACTGAAATCTCAGTGCTACAACATAATTGAAGTCATCTGAAAACTCAAGCAAACATTAATACATACAATACTAAACAAGTTAAAAACATTTAAAACAAGTTAAACATCGACAGTATGAAATGATTTAAAATGCCTGTTTGAATAAGAATGTTTTTAGCTGTTTTTTAAAACACTCCACACGCTGTGGAGCTCTCAGAGGTTCTGGGAGCACGTTCCACAAACGTGCAGCTGCAGCTTGAAAGGCCCGATCTCCCATGGTGTGAAGTTTGGTCCTGGGCTGTTGAAGGTATTGAGAGTTGCTGGAGCGGAGATTTCTTGAAGTGAATGCGTGGAAAAAGGAGCTCATTAAGATAGACCGGAGCATTTCCATGGATACACTGATGAGTAAGGAGGCAGAGTTTATACTGAATTCTGTAAGGGATTGGTAACCAGTGGAGAGACTTAAGAACTGGTGTGATACGGTCATACTTGTGACCCCTTGTCAGGATCCTGGCAGCACAGTTCTGGATATGCTGAAGCTTCGGCAGGCATTCACCAGAGATCCCGACAAGGAGGGCATTACAGTAATCCAGCCTGGATGAAACAAAGGTATGGATCAGCCTTTCAGCATCAGGTTGGGAGAGAAAGGGTCGAAGTTTTGCTATATCTTTGAGGTGGAAAAAGAAGACTTTAGAAAGGTGACGAACATGGTTTTCAAATGATAAATGTTGGTCAAGTTTGACACCAAGGTTTGTGACAGATGGAGAAAGAGTGATGGTGTTGCCTAACATAGAGATACTACTGAGGTTGGATGACTTGATCTTGTGGGGAGTACCAATGAGTAGAACCTCTGTTTTGCTGCTGTTTAATTGGAGGAAGTTATCAGACATCCATGCCTTTGTCTCCTCCAGGCATGCACTGAGAGCAGATGATGTGGCTGAAGAGGTAGTGGGATCAATTTTGAGATATAGCTGTGTGTCATCAGCATAAGAATGGAATGATATCCCAAATTTCCTGAATATGCAACCCAGTGGCAGCATGTATATAGTAAAAAGGACTGGACCTAGAACTGAGCCCTGGGGCACCCCACAGGTGATGTTATGGGGTGGTGATTGTACCTCCCCCAAAGCCACATGTTCAGTTCTTCCAGTGAGGTATGACTGGAACCATTGGAAGATGGTCCCAGTCAGTCCAACTTGGGTCTGAAGCCGATGGAGAAGAATATTATGGTCCACAGTGTCGAAAGCAGTAGAAAGGTACAAAAGAACAAGAAGTGAAACGGAACCCTGGTCAGCTGCCATAAGTAGATCATTCATGACTCTGACCAGGGCTGTCTCTGTGCTGTGTGCAGAACAAAATCCAGATTGAAATGTCTCATACATGCCATGTGTCTGAAGGTGGCCATGAAGCTGAAGCTGAACCTAAACCAGAGTGGGAGCCTTTATCCCACAGTCAAAAATAGGGGTACAGAAAGGGTACATTGTTGTGCCCCAAGGGACAAAAATGACATCAACCCAGTCTAAAGCCTGGGACACACAGGAGACAGACGCGCTGCGCCACGGAAGCGCCGCGCCACTGAACCAAAGACTGTATAGCGCTGAACGCTTCTTGGAAAGTCACGTGATAGTCACAACATCTTGAGAACAGGAACAGCCGCTCCACGGCGCGCCGCGGCGCTTGAAATAGAACTGGCGCCTATCTTCAGCTCCTCTGCATGGACTGGCACTTCTGAGACGCGACGCTGCGCTCCCCGTGTAGCCACTCTCATGGCTTCTAATGGCTTCTTTTTAAAATGACGGCGCGGGCGTGGCGCGGGCGTGACGCGGGCGTGACGCGGCGCGGGCGTGACGTGGCGCAGCGCGTCTGTCTCCTGTGTGTCCCAGGCTTAAGAACTAATATTGGACCTCAGGGTATCTATTTGTACCTTTTTCATTGTCTGAAAGGTACATATATGTTCCTTAGTAGTAAAAGGTACACATTTCAAAATGTACCATTTCTGGTTATGATCTCTTTCACTAAAAACCATCACTGAAAGAAAAGATCTGTTGGATTGACATAATTGAATCATGTACATCGGTTGCATGAAATTAGATTATGTTTTGGTTCTATACGTTGGACAATCATGGTTGGATGGAACAGATTTCCCAGCATGCCACGCTCTTTCTAAATGTTGAAAATTAAAATAAATCACAAGATTACAGTTTGAGTTCAGTTCACATTTGAAGTATCATAAATTAAATGAAATATACATGTGCTAAAAACAGTTGTGTAGTTCTTAAGTTGGCAGAGAGCAAAAACAACAACAAAAACAAAAACCATGACTGAAAGGGATAGTGGTCCAGAGGGCTTCAAATAGAACTCAGCAGTGTCTCCAACTAGAATAACGCCTGTGGAAATCACATTGGTTTGTGTGTGTGTGGTTGGTTGGTTGTTTGTCTGTCCTATGTGTCTCTGGAATGGACTGGCAACCTGTCCAGGGTGTACCCTGCCTGCATGCCCAAAGACCACCAAAGTTAGGCACCAGCCCCCTGCAACATTGTGTGGATAAGCAGGTATGGATGGATATATATAGTATAAAGATTTTTAGCTGTTGGAGGGCCATTTATGGGCCCTTGTAAGGGTCCTTTTTTGTACTTTAAATTAAGGGTACAAATTTGCTCTCTAAGGTTTGTGATGTAAAAAGGTACAAACTACAAGGGTACAAATTTGTACCCACAGTTGAAGGTACAAAATGGTACCTTTGAGGGTACCACCCCAGTGACAAGACATTGTACCCCTGAAGGTACAATTCTGTACTTTAATTTCTGAGTGTATACACTGAGCCACAAACCGTAGCATCACAGCTCTACCCAGCTATACCTGAGACCTCTTACAGAAGTGTTGTTTTCACCAATCCACTCTGATCTCAGTTGATCATTTGTCTGTTCTGTTATGATTTTGTGTCTACAATAGTCAAAGCCCAGTGATTTTCTGAGTTTTGGTTTAGCCCCAAAGAAACGTCTCACAATTTCAGCTGTTAATAAATTGACTCTGACTCTTATGTTTGACAGCTCTTTTCCCAAAGCATCTTTTTTTTTCAGGTTTACTCCTCCGGGACCAGAATGATGGGATATGGAATGAAAACAGTTCTTTAATGAAGCTGCATCTAAAAGAAACACAACAATAACTTGAGGCAACAGCATTTATGCTAACCAGCTGGATGTGAAGGAGGTGTGAGGAATAAAGAAGTGATTTCCAGTGTCTTTTTTCTATTTCAGGACACAAATCTGTGTTGCCTGCATCTTCTTCTGTTCAACCGCCTGTTCCCTCCTCTCCTCAATTATGTAATTTTTTCTGTCCCATAATAACCCACACACCCACTCGTCTCAGTCCTTTTTCTTTTGTGACTCTGTCACCGCTCTCCCTCCACCTCTCATTTTCTGCCTGCTTCCACATCTCTTACCTCCTTCCCTCCTGCAGGCAGCATCCTCTCTCCTAATCCCTTCTTTGGATGCTTTTGTTTTTTTAACCATCTCAGTGAATCCCCGTAATCCAATTACCTCTCTTCATCATGTTTGCGTCCTCCGAGGCCAACGCTGAGGATTCATTGGTGGAAAAACGAGGCTGAGCAGGATTCTAAGGAAGGAAATAACTTGAAATGAGCTGTTACCTGGATGGATTGCATGTGACAGAATGTAAAGTGTATAATTCAGTTTGTATGAAGACAAATAGAGCTGCAGTTCCATGAGCTGTGTGTGCTGAAACAATAAACATGTGATGTGCAGCAGTACTGATGTGTCTGGGCAGCTCCCCTGCATTAACCACAGGACTTAGCTTGTTTGGCGTTCCTGAGAACAGAAACTGAAGGTGGTTCCTGTACAAACTGCAAGGATGAGGAATAATTTAATCAGCACCGCCAAGTATTTGTTACAATTATGTCAGGCTGGAGTGGATGTTTTGCTGCTTCAGGTGAGCACTTTTAGGAAATTGAAAGAAAAATCTTGTAATTATCAACAACAAAAAGAGAAAACAGACCTTTTCAATGGTTTTCACCTGCTTTCATGCTGATTACACACGTCTGATGTTTATTTGTTCTCCTACTTAGTTATAAATCATGTGTGTACATTGGTTAGCTACATGTGGAAAGAAAAAGAAAAAGGTGATGAGTTTGTGATGTTAAACAAAACGGACTCACAGCAGGGGTGGAACACAGGAAACAGGATCAGACCTGCTCCCTTCATGATCCTGATTCTTTGATTTTATTATAAAATGTATTAAAAATGTAATGGTAAATAGAAAAGGGTGAAACTGATGTTTATCAGGTGAAAAAACACAAGAAGACTTGATTTTAGGATTTATACTTGCGTTAAAGTCTCACAAACAACGACCTGAGACTGGATGGGAGGGTTAATGTGACTCAGATCTATGATTTTATTTAGACTTGTCCTCTACTGACTTGACTTGCAATCTCCTTAAGACTAAACTGACAATAATTCAATGCCGGTCAAGTTAGCATTCAAGCTAGCACCATATTAACCTGTGATAAACATAGAGTACAAATTTCTGCACTATTATTCATCAGTTTTGAGCCCTTGTAGATCACAAGCTCCCTCCATCTTTAAAAAGCGTCTCCATTGTTGTAAATGTCTCATTTTTGCAGAAAGATTTGAGACTGTTTGCATTATTTTTGAGAAGTCAAAGGCAGTCGAGGGTTTGGTGACTTCTATACTTGTTTTGGTTGTTCCATTCCAAACATCTTCTGGTACCACTTCATGATGCACGCTGGGTACTGGGCACATTCTCGTTGACTGACAGATCCCTCTTATGGATATACAAATCTATCGCTCAACGCTCTAGGCACTCAGAAATTATTTGTTCTTCTGTAAAGGGTAGGGGAGGGACTTGGGGGAAATACAAAATCTGAAAGATTACCTCCTTCATATCATAGAACAGGGTCATATAGTCACATGTAAGCATTTCTTACATTTCTTTAACATTTTAAACTATGTACCCCAACTTTAAAGAATATAGGGATATAAATGTGTCCTCCAAATGGTCTACCTACCTGTTAATCAATATTTATTAACATTGAAAACTATAATCACCTCAGATCTGAGCTAATTAATTAAGTTATATTACCTCCAATGCTTTTAATTGAGAACATAAAGCAGTTCAGAGTTTAAGGTGGAATGTGAAAAGAGAACATTCAATTCCGTCTCTACAGACTTGAGACTAGACTTGGACAAAATGACGTGTAAACATTTCTGAGCTAAAATGACCTGACTCAACCCCAGCGTTAATAACCTGTTAAGATCTGATCGATGAGATAATAAAATCATTTAGGGGCTCAGTCACTGCATAGAGCCTGGACATTGAGGCATGATGAGGAACATTTACAGATGATTAAAAATCTGACCCTGCGGCTTCTTTTTCTTCACATTAGAATGAAATCTACATTTTTACTTCCACATTACATTCATTACATCCTGGATATGGATCTTTAGGTTTCTAGAAGTTTGGAAATTCTTACATTGGACTAGGCTGATAATATGTGAGTGGAAACACTTGGTTAATCCATCGATCCATCCATCCGTATGTACATACATACATACATACATACATGCATACATACATACATACATACATACATGCATACATACATACATACATACATACATACATACATACATACATACATACATACATGCATACATACATACATACATACATACATACATACATACATACATACATACATACATACATACATACATACATACATACATAAATGCATGCATATATACATGTTTCCCGTACAGAAGTTAAAAATTATTGCATCAGAAGATAAATACATATAGATTTAGTCGACTAAAATTAAAACAAATTGGACGACTAATTCGTGACTAAAACTAAACTGAAATTTCTTGTCAAAATTAACACGGGTGTTTTGTTTATTTTTTTAAAGAACCAGCTCTGGTTCAGTCCAGCACTGGCAGCTTTCTGGTTTCTAACCCCACCATCTCATGAAACCTGTCTGATGAAGCTTGTTCTTTTTGTGTGGGATTAGTTTTCTTTTTTCCTTGGAGCTCAGTTGTGTTTGTTTTACTCACACAGCTCTCCTTACACTCATCCATCATCTGACAACAATATTACACTGCCTTCCACATCTCACAACTTTTTTGTTTATCAATCAAAATCCAAATTTTTTCCATTTTTGTCATGAACATTGAGCTGGACAGACACCCCCCAACAACACAGGTGTCTGAATTAAACTAAAGTAAGTTTAAGGTGATTCTGTGGACAGTAGTGATGGGAAACTGTCCAGTAAGACTCTTAAAGGCTTAAACTACATTTATTCAGACTTTACTGTAGATGTTTCCTCTAATAAAGCCAGCCTTGTGAAGAACCAAGTTTGATTTATTAGATCGTAACATGGTAATTTAACTTTCCTTTGTAAAAAACTCACATAAAACCCATTTTTTCCTATAGATGATATATTTTTACAGCCCATCAGAATGCAGATTGTGAAGTGGGAATCCCTCAGAAGGAGCAAGAACTGATCCCAGTGGGAGCTTCAACTTCTCCAGGATCAGCATGCTAATGACATTAATTAAAGTGGGTGAGCGGCTCCTTACAGCATGGGTTTTATCGACTGGTGATTAAAATCGGCCCACATCAGACTGGATAGTGAGACATGCCTAATTAATACATTGTTAATACACCTGGGTAGCCTGATGTAAAGCCTATCTCAGTGATTCCTTATATAACCAGCATGTAAAGGACGTTAGACCTCCCCAGCCTGCTGCTGAACTCCTTTCTAAACACATTTAAAAATCTCAGGGCTTTTGTTTTCTTTCAAGAGTTTATGTAAAACATTACATTTATATCATAAAAGTCGTTTTTTTTGTTGTTGTTAACCTTCAGAGATGACACCCTGTTCTGTACAATCTTATAAAAGTCCATTAATCCAGGGAGATTCTGGGAAAAGCTCATAAATCTCCTGCTTATTTGTTTTGCTGGTTTGAGTTTATAATAACTGTCCTTTACTTCCACCCCCCAGGGCAGAGGCCACCTGTGGTGAGTCTGTCTCACATTAACATTTCATTTCCAGCATCACTGGAGCATCACGGTGTCACAGAACGGCCCCCGGTGACCGCCGCTGTCACGGTGGGAGGCAGCGTTGGGCTCTGACGATGGAGTGTTGTTTTGACTCACCAAGGTCTGCTCAGTAGTCTGCAGTCGTAGCTGGAACAAGACGGTCTTAAAATATTATAACTGACAACAAAGGTCTTAGAGAGGGAAACACCATTATAATTCTGTAACTGAGCTTAAACAGTTTTTTTACTGATTAAAATAAATTGTTGGTAAATTTGATGTTTCTTTTTTGGGGCCTATGTCACTTCAATAGAGACACAAAACCTTAAAATGCTCTCAAACTTTAATGCTTTAGAGCAAGCAGCCCCCACTTCTCTCTAGATGAAGCAATTATGTCTCCTTAAGCTCTTTCAGCCGCCATGGTTGAGCCACTAACACGCATGTGCACGCACCCGTACACACACTCACACACACACACACACACTCACACACACACACACACACACACACACACACACACACACACACAAACGAACAAAAGAAAGGCAGCTAACAGATTCCCAGCCTAAATCACTGTCCCAGTCTGACCCTGAACTTTATAACCATTCAGCTAGCAGTTAGCATTTTGGTTGTACTCATTGCCTTGACCTATCTATTGGTGCCAGTGTGAAGAAGTAATCCATCTGAAAACCCACTCCGGTACGAGTGGAGGTTTAACAAGCAGTCTGTGAAATCCCGGTCACGTGCCTCAGTTTTTGAGAGCCCCTGAAGATAAAATCCAACCATTTCTGCCGATTCGTCAGGAAAACTGGATCCAGATCCTCTTGCAAACACATTTTTGGGTTCAAGACATTATTTAAAGTACAGACAAGATAAGAAAGAAATCACTTCCTCACAACTGTGGAGATTAAACTCCCTGCTAGCTACACGGAGAGACCAAGAGTGTTTACAGTCCAAGGGAGGAAGGATGCAGACTCAAGACTACCTGGAGGGGGAGGAGCGGGTCGTGATGACGCAACAACAACCCCATCCAGCTGTCTGCAGCATGCTGGGCAGACCAGCTTTAGTGGTGTTTTTCATAAGGAGATAATATAACATGGTCAAAAACTTCAAACAGTGGATTTTGCATGACATAGGACCTCTATGGAATATGTTCCTGTGTTTGTGTGATTATCCATGTGTGTGGGTCTAACCTGTGTGAATATGTGTTTGTGAGTGTCTGTATGAGGATTTGTCACCAAGAGTGTTGTTTTTGTTATTTTTATTAATATTTTTTGATGTTGGGTATTTGATGAGGGAGGGGTTGCCCCACGACAGCCCAGGTCCCACCAGTGCCAGAGTCAGTCTGGTGCTGACTTCTGAGTCATGTGACATGTGCACACCTCAGGGTCAAAGGGCAGATCGAGTCATGTGACACAGGTCATTGACAGTTCTAATGTAATTATCTAAAGAGAGGAAAAGTGGGACGAGAGGAATTCACAATATAAAGGTACGTAACATTATCTCATATTTTTAAAGCTGTTTTGTGATGAGACGTTTCATTTTGCTGTAGTTAAGATAGCAACTAGGTTGAAATAAGGCAACAGTGGCTTAGCATGCTAAATAATGATAGAAATGATGATAACTACTAAGAAGAACAAATAAATAAATCATAAGAGGTTCAATATTTGCACGTGTGTTTGATTTGCTTGCAGCTAAAGGGACAAACAGCACAGTTCAACAGCCTGAGGACACCGACACCCTGTCAACAAATCCTGAAGTTCATGACGAGTCTCTCGAGGCTCCTTTAGACCTGCTGGGTTTTATCAGCTAACATCAGACAAAAAGAGAAGATGAAGAGGCGAGAAACTGAAGGAGGGTTGTATGTGGGTGGCCCTGATGATTGCTGCCACAATGACAGTGACAGCTGCTGCAGAAACCCTGAGATCCAGCAGGTCTCAATATTAAGCAAACTTGTACTTATCAGCATCAACCGTGAGGTGTCATCTGATGCTGCAAGGATTAATGATGAAAGACGTGCTGGTTAATGCAGAGCTGCTTTAAAGTTTGTACTCGCTGCCGTTGTTCAAACATTAAAATTACTCCCTCGCCTCCGACAAACTTCTACTTCTGCAAACAGGAGCGCCAGAAATTTTATTCCACGACTCATGAGGCTTTCAAACATAGAGCAGAGCAGACTGAACAAGTGTATGAAAGCTTTAAACAGTTTATCTTATAGTTTCTAAATGTATTATTGGATCGGAACCAGAACATTTGGGTCATAGGTGTCGGTTAAAACCCCTTTGTGGCTTGTTCCTGTGTTCTGAATGCTTGTGATGGATTTTCTCCACAGACAGAAAAAATGAACCACATGACAAATTGGCCCAATCTCATGTCACTTGACTCCTCTGGTTCCAGATACACACACACACACACACACACAAACCTGAGGGCCCAGGTGCTGAGCAGCTCATAAAAACTTGGAGCCCAATCCATCTCCTGTCAGCGAGCGTACGAACGCATAATTGTCTAATAAAAAATGGAGGCCCACACAAACGGTGCCTCATGTGAGGTGTTGAGGCGGAGCAGGCAGAGAACTGAAGGGATGACTCACACACGGGTCAAAATCACAGGAGCGTTAAAACCTTTTATCAGCATAAACACTCACTGCCATCCAAGGTTGATCCATTTCCTCCTGCATGTTTTCTAGAGGCCAGAAACATGTCAGAAAGCACCAAAAAGACGTGCTTCATCGACATCAGCTCGTCAGATTGACTGTGCTGTGATGAAACACAGCAATAAGAGTTCCTGCACAAATGTGAGAATTTACATTCATAAGTCATAGGCCCCGCGAGGCGTTCGTTATTCTTCTTGAAATAAACAAATGACACGTTTGCACAGCTGAGATGGATGCCTTTCATAAGAACTCATACAGTAATGACATAAAATAATAACCAGTATGTTCTCTGAGGTATCCATCAGAAACTATGTGGACTCAGAGTTTAAGTAACTGGAAAACGTAACCACATCACACCTCACACCAACAGAAGCAGCTAGAATAAATGTCTCAGACTGAAGCATCAGCTGGATGTGACCATGAAGCCAGTTTATGTGTTTTATTCACATCACTACAACAACAAAACCACAGAACCAGGCTTAACATTTAGGACCACTCAGATATTACTTGCTTGTTTTCTTGGGAAATCTCAAAAAGATCTTAAAACACATGAAGATTTAATATTTTTACATTTTAATGGTTGTTAGAAGCTAAAGTTTTTCAATCGAATCCTCCATCCAGCTGGTTTAGAACCGTGTCTCCGAGCTCCTGTGAATCATCTGAATCTGCTCTGGAGTTGTGAGCTTTAAATAAAAACTTTACTTCTTTTCTGTTGTGGCATCTTCTTTTAGATGAGAGTGGAAATCACCTGTGACTAACACATTCTTCGTCTGGTTGCTCGTTACGCTGCACTTCTGCTGTGCAGAAGTGCAGCGTAACCCTCATTAGTTCCCTTTTAGTGCACATCAAACAGGCTCATTAAGAAATAGTCTTTTATAAAATGGCTTTTTTGTTCATTGTCATACAAGCAATATCTGCTTGCAGATTAGAGCAACAGGTGACTACTTCTTCTCAAACGCGTCCCTTTTGAGTTAAAATGGGCCAAAAAGGCTGGAGACAAACCAGAGAGACAAGCAGAGCCATGCTAAAAACTGGCATTTATCTTTGCTTCTGAAAGAAAAGAGTGGAACAGGAGGCACTGGGCCAGCTGCAGACAGGATTTAAACAGTGAAGCCAAAGAGCTGGACGTGGACTTCAGCAGCTGCTTATGAATAAAAACAAAATAGGATTTTACTGGTTTTTGAGTATTTTTTTTCACTTCTCTTTTTGCTTAACCCAACTAAAACGATGCTTGTTAGCATGCTTTAAAATAATGATGTAGTTAGTTTACTGTATCTAATGTTTTCTGCCTGTCTAAGTTGTCAGCTGTGAGACATTCATGACAGAAAGCCTAGGCACCGTGTCCTCCAGGATGAGCCATGCTGTTTAAAGTCTTTCTACCAAATATAAAAATGTATCTATAACGAAAGATTACATTTTGATTAGAACTCCGGTAAACATTATAACTTAGGATATTGTTTACTGGCATATGATATTATTCTATATTATGACCCTATGGAACATCTACAGTCCTCCTACCAGGGTACTGATGACTGACTGTCCACAGACTTTTACTAACACATGTTTTAGAGTGAGACATCCATTTTTAATAAACAACTCTTCTGACACCCTTCTGTTCATTATACAAACAACTTAGCCAGGGGTCAGTTAATTTAGACAGACAACACACAGAACATTAGGTCTGACACAGTTCAGTGATCTGGAGGAATCTGGTGATGAAGTATGAGGGGCTGTGTGTGTGTGTGTGTGTGTGTGTGTGTGTGTGTGTGTGTGTGTGTGTGTGTGTGTGTGTGTGTGTGTGTGTGTGTGTGTGTGTGTGTGTGTGTTAGAACAGTTTGCTCAGTTATTTTCATATTTATTTCTCATGTTTCTGATTCATAAATAAATCCAAACATTTATTAACAATAGAATTATTTATAACAGTAAATAAACACGCGGGTCAAACTGACATATTGGCGAGGTCTTCAACTTGCAGCCAATCTGAATTTAAATGTGAATAATGATCGACCTGTTAAAGCTACACTGAGTGACTTTGTTGTATTTTTAAATAATTTCTTCAGTCAGTAGGAGCTAACATCAGCCTTTACAGGGTGAATGAATAGTCGCTCAGCCCCATCCGCTCCTCGTGGGGAGAATACCACGTTTGCAACTTGAGTCTCTCCGGATCGGTGACCAGACGTCTCAAAATGTCATCTATCTCGTGAGAAGCAGTTATGGTAATCCATGTTTACACCTCTAAACCACAGTGGTCAAGTCTCCCATATTATACCCCTGCTTCCCACCGTCACCAATAAGCAGCTATAGGTGGAGGTGCAGTGAAGACTTATCATCAGTTTGTTGCTGCTCATAAATCAGCATCACCTCTGGGATTACAAGAGCATAAATTTACAACAGCACATTAATTTGAGATAATTTGGGGCAAACCCTTGCACAACAGGAGCAGATTTAACTGGACTAATTGAACAAGGGAGGTAATCAGAACAGGAGAACTTCTAACAGAGATCTGCTGTTCCAGTTGGTGGAACCCTGCCTTTTTCTCAGCCACATCCAGGAGTGTTCTCCAACTCACTAGAACAAAAGGAGTGTGTCTGTGATAATTAAGCACCATGATCACAAGGGTCAGAAGTGCAGAGTCTTGTTTCTATTGTCTTCTCGGGGTTACGGCGCGGTCAGTGCAATTAATAGCTTTTACAGCTTAATGCTGTGAAACGCTCCAAGCTGTAACAATAGAGATTTCCTCTAAGACTGCTGAAAACACTCTCAGGTACGGACAGGAACAAAAAGTTCTGAAACGTCTCATATGTATCACAGATTGTTAAATAAGTTCTTAGATACTTAGATTAACAGCTACATTGCAATTTATTTACCTTCTCATAAAAATGCAGTATTGTGTCTAAATGTTTAAATGTCAAATAAATGTTAATATTAAGAAACAAATAAATAGTTACACCAAATGAATGAAGTCTAAATACATACGTAGAAATTTGAATCTAAACATTTAGCTGATGTACAAATTCAGACTTCCATAAAAAGGAAGTAGCTTATAAAATAGATGTAAGGTGAAGGCATCCCTTCTGTTACATCTCAGAATCTCTTTGATAGTAAGATTGAGTGAATCCATTCAACCATCAGTGCTCCTGTCTGGGTTCTCTCCACCCATGATGATGAATGTTCTGTGGTTGAACAGACGTTAAACAGGTGATCTCGTCACCCTGCTTTTATTCAGGTGGCTAAGGTGACGGGTAGCTTTTGCTACATTTATTGGAAAATGAAAAACATCAGAGTCAGGAGGAGATACTTTGGCTGTAGAACACTGGAGCAGTTTTTAACCATTACAAGACATCTGAGGGTGTATGGGGGTTGGGCCGTCATTAGGGGCTGATCGGGACCCTGAAGTCCGGGACTCACTGTACGTTTTTCAGCTGTCGCAAAGGACTGCTTCATGTGACACTTGTCAAGATTTCAGCGCATCAGAAAGCCGAAATATTGCCCTAAATAGACTGATGTTTTTTTAAATGCATGTAAACGCTTTAGTCTTGCTGAAGGCAAACTGGTTATAATCGAGCTGAAGCACCCAGACGATGCGGTAGGAGACTGACTTCATCTGCATGTAAACGGCTCTGTTGAGCTGATACCAGTAACTTCTGGAAGTAACGAGACCGCGGAAGTCACAAAGTAACACGTGTCCTGTCGCAAAGGACTGCTTCATGTGACACTGTGAGAACTCTAGAGAGGTGGCACACCACACAGGTCAAGATTTCAGCAAACAAAACTGCACATCTTGCTCTAGCAGGGCATGCTAACGTCACAGGTGTACTTACCGAAAAGTGTATGTCACTAAAAGCCAACAGATACCCATGACAACAACGATAAAAAGAGAAAAAAGTGCCACCATTAACACTTCTTTTATTAGATTTTGAACCAAACTCTAAAAAGGAGTGGTCAACATGTTCTTGCATGTAGCCTCCCCTTTTGCTAATATTGTTAATGCTACTCTCACATTGCGTCACTGCCTGGGTGTATTTTCATTGGTTGCAGGCCAGAGTCGTAGATTTTCTGACACTGTTTGAAGACTGTTGGAGGCTGAATTTGGTCATGAGAATTTTCATTAAGCAGTCATACTGGACGGCCACAGACCTGCAAATCGCCCTCACATTTACAGTTTTTTATCACGATTCTGTTCATGATGATACATTTGTCTAGGTGTGGCCTGGGCTTTGCAACCGGAGCAACAGCTTGGCTCCCACTGAAGTCAGACTTTTCCAGCAAGTGATGTTCATAGCTTTTATTTTAAATCTAATCTCAAGACTTTTTTATTCAGGAAGAATTTTAACACTTAGTAGCATTGCATTATTCTTCTTTGTCTTTTATTGATTTTGTCTGTTTGTTCCTTGTTTGTCTTGGTTTTGTAAAGCACTTTGGTGGCCTGGCTGGCCAGTTTGTAAAGTGCTAAATGATTGAATGAGTGAATGAATGAATGAATGAATGAATGAATGAATGAATGAATGAATGAATGAATGAATGAAACAGCACAGCCAAGGACTTTCTTATTATGGGATCTGAAAGAGGCACAAGAACAGTTTGTAGCCCAGTAGGAAACACTTGGTATGAAGATCAGCCATGGTCCTCAACCAGAACTCCAGGTAGGGAGTGACCCACTGTTGCTGGTGTTTAAGTGTCACGGGGTCTTGTAGAGTAGAAGACTGATAAGCGGGTTGGGGCAGTAAGCAGATGCTGTATCGATCTACCTTGGTGAAGAAACACAAGCCAAAGGGCAAAGCTGTCAGTTTACAAGTCTATTTACATTCCAACTCTTACCTCTGGTCATGAGCTGTGGCTGAAGACCAGCAGAATGAGATGAGAAATACAAATGACTGAAATGAGCTATAAGGGAGAAAATTTATTTAAAGCAAGGACAATTTCCAACCAGGAGAAGATGTTGGGGGACACACCCAGAACTCAATGGAGAAATTACATCTCAGCTGGTCTGGGAACACCCTGGAAGAGCTGCAGGAACCACGGCTAGGGGTTCATTCTTAAGCTGTTTCCCCAAAACCTGCTTCCTGATGCAGAAGATGGATGGAAGGGCAGAGTGAATACTGAATACTGGATTGTGATACTCATAAATAACCTGACACCACCACCCAGTACTAAAAACCAGGTCCCTGTTGGCTTGTTGCACTAGAGGTCAAAAATGTCCCTCAGAAAAATCAAAGGCCTTGTACACATGAACATGTTTGGGTCAAATTCTACTTTTTACTCTCTGAAAAATAATTTCAAATATCTGACCAAGATAAGTTTGTATGTATTTATGCTATTTTCTTATATACATGGTGTCTAATTTAACTTATTGGCATCTAATGAAACATTCTAACAGCAAGACAGCATGATCACTAATCCTGCCTACAGCTTGAATTTGCAAAGATGAATGTGATGTAAATTATTGGCATTTTGAGAGAACATTAGGTAAATAGAAAATGTCAAAATGATTGCTGCTACATAATTCAACACCAAACCATCATTTAAACACACTGAGAATGTTTTACAGTATTACAATAGATGATGGAATGTTAATGTGCATTGTGAATTATTTTACACAATTATTAATATAAAGGGTCACATTTAAACTAAAAAATAAAAGAGGGAGACAGCAGATTTATGTAATACCAGGTAATTGTTCTTGATGTTTTTGGTGTTTAGATCTCATAACTTTACAATAAACACACAGGTTATCAAAACAAATGCAAGTTTCACAAACTACACACATTTCTAGCAAAATAAGCACACAATACGCATCACTCCTATTAATATAATGTAAATCAGCCACAAAAATCCATATACATATGTAACTCTATTCTAAATGTCTTATGCTTGATATAACTGTCCTACCTCTTTAACAGGACTGGAACATTCCTCATGTAACAATTCATATATTTCCAGATCTAAAATCTGCAGGTGCCAATATTATTTAACTTTATCATTGCTCTGTTGTTATAAAATAATAGAATATAATTGTTATATTGACTTTACCAAATAAATTATTACTTTTAATTAAAAATAAGAATTTTCAGATTATTTATTTATTTATTTATTTATTATTTATTTATATGAATTCCAAACTTGTGTTTCCTTAAGGACATAACCGTTAGAGGAAGCTCCTTATTAAAGCAGCAGTAATAACAGTGAAGAGAACCAGACTGTAAATAAACACTGAATGTTTTCATTTTATTTATGCATTTTAAAAAATCAACACGATAAACCAGAGGAGGTACAGAAACACAGGCATGTTGAGGATCTGATTAATGGGAATCATAAAATACCAAACTCTCCAAATGCTGCTGAAACAAACAGGATTTATTTTGCAATTGGACAAACTAGTTACTAATTAAATGATTCTAGACTAAACACTCTGCTGTTGGGGTCGGTGCCTAATTAATCTGCTCTGATGATAGACGAGAGAAGTGGCTGCAGGTTCCAAGGCGCCAAAGATCCATGATTATGTTCTCTGAACAAACTCAGTTTCCAAACAACAAAATTAAACAGTCTGTGATGAGACTTGTACCAAACCCACGTGGGTTTTGCAGCAGCATCCTTATTCTACTGATAGGAATAGAAATGCAATTAAATAAAAAATTTCTTAATTAAAATGGGTCCATTAAATAAGCTTGAGTTTACAATATTCATGTCTGCTTCTATTATTTCACTCACCTCTTTACGTACGCGCGCACACACACACCTACACACACACAGGCACATCTCCACACCATCTACTAACATCTTTATGTAACAGCTTTTTGTTGCTTTTCAGAAACTCAGTTTTATTTGAGTTTAATGTTATTTGTTGTCATAAAATTGTTGTTGAATTTCTGAACTAATGTTTTTGTAGCTCCTGTTGAGTCGTCTGCAGCACTAATGTGAGTGAAAACACACACATCCTGTCTCCTACAGTAACTCTGTACAGTAAAGTCATTTAAAGGTAATAAGTGACTGTTGCAGAGCTTCAGTTTATTAGAATATGAACAAACAGCTGTGGAAGGGCCGAGGATGCTGATTGTGTGTAGGTCAGATGTTACTGTGGCACATGCTCTAATGGATCTCATGTTATCGCTTTCCTTCTGGGCCAGGGTTCCTGCTGCGATGCTGGGAAGATAAATACATCTACTGTTGACGTTCATAAATGAGCCAAACGTCCACATCAAGCTGAACAAATAGTGCAAAGGTTCCTTGTATCACATGCGTGTCCGCCTGTCATTTATATAGATTAAAGGCTCCTGTTGGGCCCTTTAAGGGTCTTTTATTGTCATGAGAGTGAAGAAGATTTAAAATAAACGTTTTCTCTTTATCTTTTTGATGAAAGGGTTTGGTCCATAAAGTTCTTTAAGTTATTATCCATGTGATATCTTTGCTCATCTGCAGCAACAAGACAACAAACGCTTTAGACTCCTAGAATAAAACGTGTCTCCTTGACACGACGTATGAAACATATTATCTTCAGTCCCGTCCATCGCCTCGCCGTTGTTTCCCTTTGAAGTAAAGTCCTGAAAAGAACCAAACCCAGTGGGAAATCAGGTCCTTTCAACAATGCATCTGGCTCATGTCCCAGCAACAGAAACCAGTCCACCATGATGGTTAGTGCAATAAATAATAATATCATGAAATGGAAATCAACCAAAATGCTACTGCAATATCCTGAGTAGAGGAGGAAAATTGTTTTGCTTTGCAATAATAAACACAAAGATCAGATCTCTGCAGGCAGGCAACACCACAGCACAGGGAACAAGACACTGAGTTATTATTTATCTTATGAATCAAGCTGATGAGTGGATGTCTGAGACATCAGAAGCATCTGGAAACATCTGTCTCCCTTGTCTTTCTGAGTGTAATGCACCATCTGCTGTGCTGAGCAGACCTGGGATCTGCTGAACCAAAAGCAAGGAGCCTTCAGGGAGATGGGAAGCTATTTAGGAGTGTGCAGACATCTAAAAGTCTTCTAAAATTAACTTCCTGGTTTGATTCCAGGCAGAGTCAAATAATCAGGTTTAGCAACACGACATGATAGATTATTAATATTGAAATTCTGTGCTGCACGGTTATTATTTCTCACCTTCTGAATCTATTTCTGAGACACTATTCTACATCTGCATATGGAGACAATATAAACAGTGTTTGAAGCTGATTTTATCAGCTGATTGGTCATATGAAGAATATATCAAATTCCAGAAAGTTAAACATTGCTGGTAAATAATGATGATAAAAGACAAAAACAATATGTTTGGACATAGAATCAAGATAAAGCTACATAAGTGTGGTTTGCACATGAACACAAGTCCAAATATACCCAAAAGGAGATCTGATCAGAGATCTGTTGACTTCAGGCATCTTTTCTATAAACAGCCTGAGAATCCAAACAGAAATGTCCAGCATCATAAAACACTAGGACACAGTCTGATGGACCAGTGACACATCCAGGCTGTAAATCCCTCTTGCCCGTTGCATGCTGGGACTGTCCCCACTCCCTCTGACCTAAAGTAGGATAAGCGGATTTGGGAAAGCATGTTAGATGAAGAGAGCATAAATAAAACACCCGTCCTGACAGCACAAAAAAACTGTTGACACAAATACAAACTGATCCATCAAAAAACAGACTTAGCTTGTGTTTAGCCTGATGGTTGTAGTTGTAATTCCCCTTTTTTTATTCTGTTCTTGCTTTTTTTCAGATCAGCAAACATTTATCCAAAACTAAAATAAATCTCAGTATTAATAATCCGGGGCAGTTCAGCTGGATTGGTAGACCGGAGTTGTGGTCCCCCTATTTAAAAGGGGGACCACAGGGTGTGTTCCAACTACAGGGGCAATGCTGCATCTACAGGGAGAGAGCTGAGCTGGAAGGCGAAGCTCTCGATTTAGCAGTTGATTTATGTTCCAACCCTCACCTATGGTCACAAGCTTAGGGTAGTGACCAAAAGAATGAGATTGTGGGTACAAGCGGCTGAAGAAGATGTCTGGGCTCTCCCTTAGAGATAGGGTGAGAAGCTCGGTCATCTGGGAGGGGCTTGGAGTAGACTCGCTGCTCCTCCACATAGAGAGGAGTCAGTTGAGGTGGCTCAGGCATCTGGTTATGATGCCTCCTGGACGCCTCCCTGGTGAGGTTTTCTGGGCACGTCCAACTGGGAGGAGACCCAAGGGAAGACCCAGGAGACATTGGACTATGTCTCTCGGCTGGCCAGGGAACGCCTTGGGATTCCCCTGGAGGAGCTGGCCCAAGTGGCTGGGGAGAAGGAAGTCTGGGCCTCTCTGGCAACTGCCTCCACAACCTGACACTGGATAAGGAAATGGATGGATGGACACAAAAGCAATTTTCAAATTCTGATTTTAATTATTAAGGGACAAAAGCAATAAAAAACAATCAGACCTGAGGCAAAAGGCCCTCTTTTTTCTCATTGATCCCAAAAAGTCTTGACAACCATGGAGCTGTATGAACCCTAAACTGAGACCTGCTCTTTACATGTTGTTGTGGGGTCTTTTGTTAGTTATTGTCCAGGATGAGCCATGATGTGTTGCTTTTTCAGCTCTTTTAGCCTACTTTATGTCAGACAGGATGTGAAATCTTAATTCAACAGTTCTGGTAGTACTCAAACCTGGGTGTGACTAAACCCAGCTGTAGGTAATATGTGATTTAATAAGGGGATAGCTAGTTGGTTATGATAGCTTTTTTCATTTAAGAAATCAAATCAGAACCTGATTTAGTCTTTTTTTAATCTGATAACAAACATTTGCTGATCTGAAACAGAGGAAATCTGTGAGAGGGTAAACACCTCAGCGATACATGTGCAGAATCTGTGGGGTTTTAACCCTCGTGGAAAACACTTTTTCCCTTGTTTAATCTTCTGACTCAAGAAATAAAAATCTAATCGAAACTTTTCATCTCATCTCTGCACACTCCATGTTCCCAAGTGTCCTCAGTCCTCCATCATCATCCATGCATTGTCTGTAATACGTCTGAGGACGTTTCCTTAATGGCTTATGAGTCAGAGAGGCACACATATGTTGTGCAATGGTTGATAGGAAATGTTCCTAATCATAAAACACGCTCTCGTGTTTATTTCTACATTCTGCATTTCCACACAATATGACGAAATTTGGCACTTTGATATGTTTCTGCCGTCTTTTTTCTATAAACGAAGGTTATTAAAGTCAATGGATGTCATAACGTGGTTACATCTTGCTGCACAGCACGTTGTCTTCGCCTGGAAAATTAGTTGAAATGCAGAGCAGCTTGAGTGCTCTGCTGTCATGATAATTTACGTGTCTTCAGTAAAATATTTTAGGCTCTCGAGCTGCAAAAATAGACTTCCGCAAGGAGAAAAGGGTAAGAAAGGATTCAGACGTGATACAAAGGCTAAAGGGTGAAATATAAAACTGCTGAAGCTCCTTCAAAAGGCAAAACATTAGGATGAGGCAGCTAAAATGTATTTACTTCCAACACTGAATCCACCTATAAGAACCTTTTATTCAATAACTGATTTTTTAAATTTACATCATTACATTAATGCTAAAGGAGCTAGCTAAAAGCTAATGTTTCTCTTTCAGCCACTGCAGGTGCATGTTTTCATTTGAGGCAATCATAGATTAGAGGAGATGGTATTTTAATCAAAAATAAATCAGTCGTGAGGTTTTATGGGTCAGACGTTAACCCACAGCTGGTGACATAAACACTTTGACCGCTGCATGAAAAGCTGTTTTATTAAACAGGCAGGGTGTGAAAGGTAGTGAAGAGACAAGGATAAGGGAGGAACCGAGAGCATCTCACCTATGCTCTAGGAGGAAATTTAAAAACAGAACATCCTGCCATTTCTAAAGAAAACATGTTGATGAAGGGAACTGATTAAACCAATTCTGCAGCAGATGAACAATAATTAAATGATATGCTCTTAACAGATAGGGGGAAAATCTTATTAGTGATTTAAGAAGTGAATCAGACCCTTCAGCTGATTAAATGATGACATTTGAGGGCTGGCTAGAAGAATTGGGCTCTGATTCCTAAGAAAGAATAAAAAATGACCCAGACAGCATCTTTAAATGAAAGATCAGGGACCAGTACTAGAATAAACCTTCCATCTTTTCTCAATTTTATATTCAGGAGGCGAAACGCTCCTGCAGGCTGTTAAACCACTCGTTCCCTAATTAACTTTCAATAGGACTCTTCAACATGATCTCCCCCACTGAAGTGACGTTCATCATGGGCTTGTTGCTCTCTGAAGTTCCCATTAGTGATTGCGACCCAAACTAATCTCTACTTGGTAATCACCCTTGACGTTGTTATACGGGACAAGGAGGTCCCATTAATCACAAACACACCACCGATCTCACTTTCAGACCCGATTCCATCAGAGGTAAAGCTTTTATCCATCTGGTGGACGACGTGTGTGTAAGACGCCTCAGGAAAGAAGAAGTGAGAGTGGACAGTTTGGTGCTTAAGTGAAGCTAAAGTCAATAATGAGAAAATGAAAGACATATCCATGAAACCAGCTGGGCACACGTGTAATAATTGCATTAGAATAGTAAGAAATAGGAGTTATGTAGTAGAAGACATCAAACCCCTACGACTAGACAGATGTTCTTTTTGTATTGTTGCCTCTGAAAGTCAAATAGTTTCTAATTTACTTGTAAAATTAAAATGCTTAAGAACTTAAAGAAATGACTCGTGTGTGGACCTAGACCAGACATGACCTAGATATGTTTGCTGGTGGTTTAAAAACATTGGAAAAATATACTTTAATAATCTAATTGGTCACTCACCTAATGGGTTTCTACAGAGCTATCTAAACTGGAACATCTGTGCTCTGTATCCTGTTTCTGTACTAAATGTTTACAAGTCTAAGATGGTCACAGTCCAGATGATCATTGGTTGTTAGAAGATACACAGGCTGCATGGTCGTCCAGTGACTGTTGGACTTCACCAGCTCTCTCAGACTCTACTGAGAATGAAGCCGTTAAAGATAATGAGAGAGTTTGAAAATGGTGGAAGAAGCAACCGAATCTAATCATAGCAAGTGTGTTGTTCCCTCCTAACAAGAACCTCTGGAAGATGTATTATTATGACAACTACGCTTATTAACCAAAATAAAACCATTCCTCGACCAGTCCGATCATGAAAAAGCCATCCATGCAGTCATTAGTTCCAGGCTAGATATTTGTAATGTGCTATATTGTGGTCTTCCTCAATCTGATCTTACTCTTCAGTTGGTACAGAACGCTAAAGCAAGGTCCCTAACAAACACTCCAAGGTGCTGTCACATCACTCCTATTCTACAATCTTTACACTGGTTACCGGTAATTCAGAGTTGTGTTCAAGATCCTTAAATTTGTCTTTAGGGGTATCCAAACATTCTATCAGTCCACAAAAGCACCTATTTAACGTTCATGGACTCACCCATCTTGACTCACGACAGGGAAGGCTGTTGTTGTTTTAGCGTCCAGCAAACAGCAGAGAACTGGTTGGATTCTGTATGAGATGAATCTTTATTTCATGAATTTATGGAATAAACAATACTGATTCCCACAGAGATGGCTCGTGTGTTTTACAGAGCCGCGCTGTTTCACTGATCTCGCCCCGTGGGTGTAATACACAGTTGCTTTATGACGTGTTGGAAAAATGAGCAACAAGGATCAACCTCCAGAAACGTCCAGAAAAACCAAAGCATGCTCAGTGTTTCACTGTTTCCACTCACTTTGTTTTCATTAAAAGGCTCAAGGGACCAAAGACAGCAAACATACGTCCTCTGGAAACTTACATTAGATGGTATTTATAAAATCTCAATTTTTCACTGTGTGATGGCTGTGGCCACAGCCACACATCTTAGTTACCTTGGTGGCAGCTGCTCCAGGCCCTCTGCTGATCAGCTAAAAAGGTGGAGAAGGGGTGGAGCATGCCTATGAAGATCTGCAAATTGGCTCATACCACCGCTTAGGACTATGGAGGGGGGGAAAGGGATGTATTTTGATAGTTCTGTCATGTGTTTGTTGGGTTTTTTGTGTGTGTTACCCCTTTTTGTGTTTTTGTGGGCTGATCAGCCATTACTTAAGTTCCTCCTTTGTTTCACTTGGGAGGTCTCTTTGATTGAGTTAAGTGGTTTGTGTTCTTCAGTGGCGGTTTTGTTACGTTGACCTCTTTTATGGGCCCAAGAATCTGATTTATGTTTGTGAATGGATCCACAACTTTTTTTGGTGACCCAACATTAAATTTGTTGATGAACTACAACCTGTGCCTGACTGTCCTTGACTGCTTGGTCCTTCACAAGTGGTGTCAGAAGTGGGATCAAGATGNGGCCGGTTTGTGAGATAATTCAGGATCCACTCTGCCAGGTGTAGGTCCACCCCCACCCTCTCCAGCTTGGCTTTCAGAAGCATCGGCTGGATGGTGTTAAAAGCACTGGAGAAATAAAAAAACATGATTCTCACAGTGCTGCCGGGCTTCTCCAGGTGAGCCAGAGCGCAATGTAGGAGAAAGGTGACTGCATCTTCCACTCCAATACCTGGTCGGTAGGCGAACTGCAGCGGATCCATCGAAGGTCCCACCGTGGACCGGAGGACCCTGAGGCCCACTCAGGCCTCTAATCTCAACAGTTACGTTTGGAGAAAATCAGGCACTGCTCATCACCAGGCCAATACCAGTGAAGCATGGTGGTGGCAGCATCATGTGGGGATGTTTTTCAGCGGCAGGAACTGGAAGACTTGTCAGGATAGAGGGAAAGATGATTGCAGCAATGTACAGCGACATCTTGGATGAAAACCTGCTCCAAAGTAGTGTTGTCACGTTACCAAAATTTCAGTATTCGGTACCGGTACCAGTGAAAATCCACGGTTCTTGGTACCAATTTCGGTACCAAACAAAAATTTAATTTAGACTAAATTTACCAATAAAAACATTAATTTTCCTGTAAAGTGCTTTGAGATGATATCTTTTGTGAATTAGTGCTGTATATAAGAAAAATGAACTGAATTACTATTGTACTACTATCATAACATGTTTTTAATGCACTTTTATTTAATCAAAATATGTTTTTGTTCATATATTTTTGTAAACCTGCTAGTTATCCAGACAAGAACATCTAGTTAGAACAGCTTTTTTGACAAACAGATTTTAAGGACATAAACACTGACTGAGCCATACATTGTTGTTCATCTTTTGGATACACATTACAATCATTAAAAAAAGAAAAACTCTGGTCTGTGAGCAGTCAACGCCTTTATGTCATCCTGTTTGTTTGTTTGTTACCCTAATTAAACATATAGGAGATTTAAATAGATTATGGTTGTTATAGGATTTCTGAATCCTGTACTGCTTCTCTATTTAATTCTGTATCTCACACACACACATCTAAACACACCCACTTCCTTATCTCATACTTTAAATAAACTCTGCTGGCAGCCGCTCTGGGCAGACTGTACTCTGTCCTGAGTTGGTCTGTCATCATTTGCAAATGGTTTTGTGTGGTTCATGTGTCTTATTTTGTCTTTCTCTCTCATCTCCTCAGTTCCGGGTAGTTAGGTTGACTGACAAAATCCCTAACATAAATTGGTCCTTCGAGCGGAGCCTGGGGGTCTTTGCTGTCGACGCCGGATGCCATCCGCCGGACAGTGCAGCGCCCTGCTTTCGCTGGAAGTCGGCGCCTGGGGTCTGACGTCGCCAGGGGCCACCGGGTCTGCGAACACAAGCTTCTGAGCTGGGGAGATCTGGTGAGACATTCTTGTTTATGTGTGGATACTAACTCAGAGAAGTTGGCTTTTCAGCGTTTGGCTGATACAAACGCAACTCTGGAGTTAAAGGGGCTTTGAGCGTTCGTCCTGATAGTAACGCAAGTAGTTAAACAGCTGTGTTGGATTCGCCGGTAAGATAACTGTGGAAGTGTCCTAAATTTCGTTTCGGGTGGTTTTTGAGCGTTTTTCCAGTGATTAAACGCGACCTCCAGTTATATGAGATGACTGTGGAAGTGTCCTAGATTTGAATCGTTTCGGATGGTTTTTGAGCATTTTTCCAGTGATTAAACGTGAACTCCAGTTATGTAAGATAACTGTGGCAGTGTCCTTGTGATGGCTGTGGCCACAGCCACACATCTTAGGTAATGAAATGTCACTACAGTCTGGTTTTTGTTACTCTTAACTATATGGTTTACTTTAAAGTAACCATTTTTGTTATGTACTATTAAAGTGCACATTTATGACTTGTATGATATGATTTAATAGTTTGTTTTTTGTCCTCTGAGTTACCTTGGTGGCAGCTGCTCCAGGCCCCCTGCTGATCAGCTAAAAAGGTGGAGAAGGGGTGGAGCATGCCTATGAAGATCTGCAAATTGGCTCATACCACCGCTTAGGACTATGGAGGGGGGGAAAGGGATGTATTTTGATAGTTCTGTCATGTGTTTGTTGGGTTTTTTGTGTGTGTTACCCCTTTTTGTGTTTTTGTGGGCTGATCAGCCATTACTTAAGTTCCTCCTTTGTTTCACTTGGGAGGTCTCTTTGATTGAGTTAAGTGGTTTGTGTTCTTCAGTGGCGGTTTTGTTACGTTGACCTCTTTTATGGGCCCAAGAATCTGATTTATGTTTGTGAATGGATCCACAACTTTTTTTGGTGACCCAACATTAAATTTGTTGATGAACTACAACCTGTGCCTGACTGTCTTTGACTGCTTGGTCCTTCACAAGTGGTGTCAGGAGTGGGATCAGCGCAGTTGGAGGCACAGGTTAAACTCCCTCCATCATTCATTTTGCTTAAAGAGCCATGCCGAAGCGGTGAGGAGGTGGCAAAGGAATTAAAGGAGATGGTCGAAACCAACTTGTTGGATTGGAGGAACAGGATGAAGGAAAAGGAGCCTCTGGAGGGGTGGATGGCACTGAGGGCCAAGGTAAGGAGCCAACATTGTCGAAATTGATTTCCATTTTTCGTTCTCATATGGATCACCAGGAGGCCCAGGAAGTACAACGAAGGGAGGAGTTTACTCGCCAGGAACAACGCTTTAAAGGACTACAGCAGCAGTTTCAACTGCTGCAGGACGAGGTGCAGGCTCGTTCCTCCCCAGCTCCTGAGCAGCCGCAAGGGGATGAATCTGGGCGTCCCAGGGTGGATCCCGGTGAAGAGGATGACCCTTCCAGTGCGGGTCCCAGTAATGAACCAACTCTTGCTCAGGCAGGTCAGTCTCATTTTTATGAGCCCAGACTGGAAAAGCTGACAGATGAGGATGATGTTGAACATTTTCTTATGACCTTTGAACGCATGGCCCTGGTCTGCCGGTGGAAAAAAAATGACTGGGTTTTTCATCTGATTCCACTACTTACTGGCAAGGCAAGAGGTGCGTATGTTCATATGGATATGGATGACTCTCTGGATTATGATAAAGTTAAAGTGGCTATTCTTCAAAAATATGACATCAATCCTGAGACATATAGACTGAGATTCCGTTCGATGGAAGTATAACCTGATGAGAATCCAAAGGAACTTTATGCAAGATTGAAAGAGTTGTATGGAAAGTGGGTGAAACCAAAAGGGAAAACACCTAATGAGGTTGGTGAAATATTTATTTTAGAACAATATTTGAGAATGCTGTCTCCTGAGTTACAGACTTGGATTAAGGAACATAACCCCCAGTCTGCTGCAGAGGCCGCAAAACTGGCAGAGGTATTTGTGGCGGCACGCCGAAAAGGGCAGCCATGGAGCTATGCAGCTTGGAAATCGAAGTCTGTCCCTCCCTTCCAGAAAGCAGGGGTGAGTAAGAATGTGCCATCCAGACCCCTAGCCAAGACTGTGATTTGCTATTTATGTGGGATGGAGGGCCATACAAAACCTATGTGCCCACAGAACCCCGCAAAAATCACCCAAATGTGTGTTTTGCCACAACAAATCGTGGAACCTAAAGGGGAGTTCAGGAATGGTTTAAAAATGATATCAGTTGAGGTTGAGGGGAAGCCATTAAAAGCCCTCATTGACACAGGTAGCACCCAGACTCTGGTGCACAGAGACTTTGTTCCAGTAAATAAAGTCAATGAGTTGGAAAAAATCCCTGTTTGCTGCATTCATGGAGATGAGAGGTCATATCCAACCGCCGACCTGGATATCAAAATACAAGGACACACTTACCTTCTAAATATTGGCGTCGCTGCTAATCTGCCATTTCCAGCAGTTCTGGGTCGAGATCTGCCTGTGTTTGATTTGCTGAATACAATCTATACATGTAATGTTGCAGTGACAAGATCTCAAGCAAAAAGAAAAGAGGAATTTTTAAACCCACTCTGTGCCTTGCCTTTTTTTGATGCAGACCTGGAGACCGTACCCGGGAAGTCTCGTAAGCCCCGCAGACAGAGAAGGCAAGAGAAATTTAAACACACTGTTGTCAAGTCACCCACCAGCACTGAGCCAGAGTTGCCTTTGGGTTTTAAAATCCCTACTAATATCACTGAGATGCAACGTGATGATCCAACGCTGGCCCCCTTTTTTCAGAAAGTGGCCAGGATGAACCAAAATTCTGGGCAAAATGTGACCAGGGAGGAGTTTTTGCTGAAAGATGGCATTCTGTATCGCCAGCAGGGATCCTCAATGCAGTTGATGGTTCCTGGAGCTGTCCGGAAAGTGGTGCTGGCTTTGGGGCACTCCATCCCATGGTCTGGCCATCTGGGAAAGCAGAAGACAATGGCCCGCATTGGGAAACATTTCCATTGGCCTGGGATACAATCAGATGTGGCTCTGTTCTGTAAAAGTTGCCCTCAGTGCCAGAAATCATCTCTCAAACTCCCCTCCAGAGCTCCGCTCCAGGCTCTGCCAATCATCAATACACCATTTGAACGACTTGGAATGGACATTGTTGGTCCCCTAGAAAGAAGTAAGACAGGCAACCGTTACATGCTTGTGATAACAGATTACGCCACAAAATATCCAGAGGTCTTTCCTTTGAGGTCAATAAAAGCCAAAGCAGTTGCCTTTTGTCTCATACAGCTCTTCTCAAGGGTCGGTTTTCCAAATGAGATTCTCACTGACCGGGGAACTAACTTTATGTCCACTCTGTTGAAGCAGGTGTACCAACTCCTTGGAATCAAGAGCCTGAGAACGACTCCATACCACCCTCAAACAGATGGCTTAACAGAACGCTTCAATCAGACCCTGAAACAGATGTTGCGCAAATTTGTTAATGAAACAGGCACTGACTGGGATCAGTGGCTGCCCTACCTCCTCTTTGCATATAGAGAAGTACCCCAGGCCTCTACAGGTTTTTCACCATTCGAACTGTTGTATGGACATGAAGTGCGGGGGCCCCTCTCTCTCCTGAGGGAGATGTGGGAGGGCAGCCCGGGAAGATCACATGCTGTCAATGTTGTCTCTTATGTTGTCCAGATGCGGGAGCGGCTGGAGAGGATGACTGAGTTGGCCCAAGCTCACAAAGCACAAGCCCAGCAGCACCAGAAGGACTGGTACGACCGGTCAGCTCGTCAGAGATCGTTCAGTCCTGGTCAGAAAGTGCTGGTGCTTCTTCCAAGCGATAACAGTAAGCTGTTAGCGAAATGGCAAGGGCCGTATGAGATTCAGAAGAGGCTGGGACAAACGACGTATAAGATCGCCATTCCAAATCAGCCCCGCTCCAGCAGAGTACTGCATGTCAACCTGCTTAAAGAATGGGTGGAGAGACCAAAAGCGGATGTTTATCTGATCCAGGAGGTTCTGGAAGAGGAGGAGGTGGATGATCAGTACCTGCCAACACCCATTCCGCAGAGCCTGGATCTTGCACATCTTTCTGAAGAAAAACAGGCTCAGGTGAGGAAACTGTGTCATTCAGATGTTTTCAGGGAGGATCCTGGAAAGACAGACATTGTGGAACATGATATTGTGTTGAAAAATGGAGCGTCTGTCAGAAGAATGAGTTACAGGATACCTGAGCGACTGTTGGTCCCACTGAAGGAGGAAGTCCATCTGATGCTATCGCTAGGAATCATTGAACCAGCCAGGAGCGAGTGGTGCCACCCAGTGGTCCTGGTGCCAAAGAAGGATGGCAGTATGCGGTTCTGTATAGACTTCAGGTACCTGAACGCAATGTCACTTTTTGATTCATACCCCACACCCCGCATTGATGACATGGTTGAGCGCCTTGGGAAGGCTAGATATCTAACCACTATAGATCTCTGCAAGGGGTATTGGCAGGTTCCCCTAACTGAGCGTTCAAAAGAGTTGACTGCCTTCCGGACCCCGTGGGGCTTGTTCCAGTTTAAGGTTATGCCTTTTGGACTGCATGGAGCCCCAGCAACTTTCCAGAGACTGATGGATCAGGTACTGTCTGACATGTCTGATTTTGCTGCTGCTTACCTTGATGACATTGTCATTTTTAGTTTTTCCTGGGAAGAACATCTACTGCATCTGGAGAAGGTAGTGGATCGTCTCCAGTCTGCTGGCTTGACTGTTAATCCAGCTAAGTGTACCATCGCCAAGGCTGAAACTGAGTACCTGGGGTTTGTCATTGGGAATGGGGTAATAAGACCTCAAGTTAATAAAGTGGCTGTGATAGAGTCCTGTCCCTTGCCAGAAACTCGAAAACAGCTGAGGTCATTTTTGGGTATGGCAGGATTTTATCACCGTTTTGTGCCTAATTTTTCNTTGACTGCTTGGTCCTTCACAAGTGGTGTCAGAAGTGGGATCAGCGCAGTTGGAGGCACAGGTTAAACTCCCTCCATCATTCATTTTGCTTAAAGAGCCATGCCGAAGCGGAGAGGAGGTGGCAAAGGAATTAAAGGAGATGGTCGAAACCAACTTGTTGGATTGGAGGAACAGGATGAAGGAAAAGGAGCCTCTGGAGGGGTGGATGGCACTGAGGGCCAAGGTAAGGAGCCAACATTGTCGGAATTGATTTCCATTTTTCGTTCTCATATGGATCACCAGGAGGCCCAGGAAGTACAACGAAGGGAGGAGTTTACTCGCCAGGAACAACGCTTTAAAGGACTACAGCAGCAGTTTCAACTGCTGCAGGACGAGGTGCAGGCTCGTTCCTCCCCAGCTCCTGAGCAGCCGTAAGGGGATGAATCTGGGCGTCCCAGGGTGGATCCCGGTGAAGAGGATGACCCTTCCAGTGCGGGTCCCAGTAATGAACCAACTCTTGCTCAGGCAGGTCAGTCTCATTTTTATGAGCCCAGACTGGAAAAGCTGACAGATGAGGATGATGTTGAACATTTTCTTATGACCTTTGAACGCATGGCCCTGGTCTGCCGGTGGAAAAAAAATGACTGGGTTTTTCATCTGATTCCACTACTCACTGGCAAGGCAAGAGGTGCGTATGTTCATATGGACCCCTAGCCAAGACTGTGATTTGCTATTTATGTGGGATGGAGGGCCATACAAAACCTATGTGCCCACAGAACCCCGCAAAAATCACCCAAATGTGTGTTTTGCCACAACAAATCGTGGAACCTAAAGGGGAGTTCAGGAATGGTTTAAAAATGATATCAGTTGAGGTTGAGGGGAAGCCATTAAAAGCCCTCATTGACACAGGTAGCACCCAGACTCTGGTGCACAGAGACTTTGTTCCAGTAAATAAAGTCAATGAGTTGGAAAAAATCCCTGTTTGCTGCATTCATGGAGATGAGAGGTCATATCCAACCGCCGACCTGGATATCAAAATACAAGGACACACTTACCTTCTAAATATTGGCGTCGCTGCTAATCTGCCATTTACAGCAGTTCTGGGTCGAGATCTGCCTGTGTTTGATTTGCTGAATACAATCTATACATGTAATGTTGCAGTGACAAGATCTCAAGCAAAAAGAAAAGAGGAATTTTTAAACCCACTCTGTGCCTTGCCTTTTTTTGATGCAGACCTGGAGACCGTACCCGGGAAGTCTCGTAAGCCCCGCAGACAGAGAAGGCAAGAGAAATTTAAACACACTGTTGTCAAGTCACCCACCAGCACTGATCCAGAGGTCTTTCCTTTGAGGTCAATAAAAGCCAAAGCAGTTGCCTTTTGTCTCATACAGCTCTTCTCAAGGGTCGGTTTTCCAAATGAGATTCTCACTGACCGTGGAACTAACTTTATGTCCACTCTGTTGAAGCAGGTGTACCAACTCCTTGGAATCAAGAGCCTGAGAACGACTCCATACCACCCTCAAACAGATGGCTTAACAGAACGCTTCAATCAGACCCTGAAACAGATGTTGCGCAAATTTGTTAATGAAACAGGCACTGACTGGGATCAGTGGCTGCCCTACCTCCTCTTTGCATATAGAGAAGTACCCCAGGCCTCTACAGGTTTTTCACCATTCGAACTGTTGTATGGACATGAAGTGCGGGGGCCCCTCTCTCTCCTGAGGGAGATGTGGGAGGGCAGCCCAGGAAGATCACATGCTGTCAATGTTGTCTCTTATGTTGTCCAGATGCGGGAGCGGCTGGAGAGGATGACTGAGTTGGCCCAAGCTCACAAAGCACAAGCCCAGCAGCACCAGAAGGACTGGTACGACCGGTCAGCTCGTCAGAGATCGTTCAGTCCTGGTCAGAAAGTGCTGGTGCTTCTTCCAAGCGATAACAGTAAGCTGTTAGCGAAATGGCAAGGACCGTATGAGATTCAGAAGAGGCTGGGACAAACGACGTATAAGATCGCCATTCCAAATCAGCCCCGCTCCAGCAGAGTACTGCATGTCAACCTGCTTAAAGAATGGGTGGAGAGACCAAAAGCGGATGTTTATCTGATCCAGGAGGTTCTGGAAGAGGAGGAGGTGGATGATCAGTACCTGCCAACACCCATTCCGCAGAGCCTGGATCTTGCACATCTTTCTGAAGAAAAACAGGCTCAGGTGAGGAAACTGTGTCATTCAGATGTTTTCAGGGAGGATTCTGGAAAGACAGACATTGTGGAACATGATATTGTGTTGAAAAATGGAGCGTCTGTCAGAAGAATGAGTTACAGGATACCTGAGCGACTGTTGGTCCCACTGAAGGAGGAAGTCCATCTGATGCTATCGCTAGGAATCATTGAACCAGCCAAGAGCGAGTGGTGCCACCCAGTGGTCCTGGTGCCAAAGAAGGATGGCAGTATGCGGTTCTGTATAGACTTCAGGTACCTGAACGCAATGTCACTTTTTGATTCATACCCCACACCCCGCATTGATGACATGGTTGAGCGCCTTGGGAAGGCTAGATATCTAACCACTATAGATCTCTGCAAGGGGTATTGGCAGGTTGCCCTAACTGAGCGTTCAAAAGAGTTGACTGCCTTCCGGACCCCGTGGGGCTTGTTCCAGTTTAAGGTTATGCCTTTTGGACTGCATGGAGCCCCAGCAACTTTCCAGAGACTGATGGATCAGGTACTGTCTGACATGTCTGATTTTGCTGCTGCTTACCTTGATGACATTGTCATTTTTAGTTTTTCCTGGGAAGACCATCTACTGCATCTGGAGAAGGTAGTGGATCGTCTCCAGTCTGCTGGCTTGACTGTTAATCCAGCTAAGTGTACCATCGCCAAGGCTGAAACTGAGTACCTGGGGTTTGTCATTGGGAATGGGGTAATAAGACCTCAAGTTAATAAAGTGGCTGTGATAGAGTCCTGTCCCTTGCCAGAAACTCGAAAACAGCTGAGGTCATTTTTGGGTATGGCAGGATTTTATCACCGTTTTGTGCCTAATTTTTCGGCCAGGGCAGCACCTCTTACAGATTTGACTGGTTCCCGGAGCCCCAATAGGATCCGCTGGACAGAGGAGGCCAAAATTGCTTTTCGAGACCTGCGCCAATCTCTCAGTGAGAGTCCAGTCTTGCACAGTCCTGATTTTGAGAGACCTTTTATACTTCAGACTGATGCCTCTGAGAGAGGTTTGGGGGCTGTTCTGCTGCAGGGACCACCTGGAGAGCGTCATCCAGTGGCCTTCATCAGCCGTAAGCTGTTTCCCAGGGAAGTGCGTTATTCCACCATTGAGAAGGAGGCGCTGGCTGTTAAATGGGCCCTTGATTCCTTTAAATATTACCTTCTTGGACGGGAGTTCGTGCTGGAGACAGACCACAAGGCTTTACAGTGGATGGAGAGGATGAAGTACACGAATGGACGGATTACGCGATGGTACCTTGCACTGCAGCCGTTCAGGTTTACCATCAATCACATCCCTGGCAAGGAAAACCATACCGCAGACTGTCTGTCTCGCTGTCCCAGCGAGGGCTCTGAAGAGGGGGCGTGTGTGATGGCTGTGGCCACAGCCACACATCTTAGGTAATGAAATGTCACTACAGTCTGGTTTTTGTTACTCTTAACTATATGGTTTACTTTAAAGTAACCATTTTTGTTATGTACTATTAAAGTGCACATTTATGACTTGTATGATATGATTTAATAGTTTGTTTTTTGTCCTCTGAGTTACCTTGGTGGCAGCTGCTCCAGGCCCTCTGCTGATCAGCTAAAAAGGTGGAGAAGGGGTGGAGCATGCCTATGAAGATCTGCAAATTGGCTCATACCACCGCTTAGGACTATGGAGGGGGGAAAGGGATGTATTTTGATAGTTCTGTCATGTGTTTGTTGGGTTTTTTGTGTGTGTTACCCCTTTTTGTGTTTTTGTGGGCTGATCAGCCATTACTTAAGTTCCTCCTTTGTTTCACTTGGGAGGTCTCTTTGATTGAGTTAAGTGGTTTGTGTTCTTCAGTGGCGGTTTTGTTACGTTGACCTCTTTTATGGGCCCAANCACTGCCTCAATATTGTCGTTTTGTCAGCTTGTGGTTCCTTCAGGAACTTTTCAACAGTTGTTTAAATTCCATTTGACAGGCAAGGTTTTCTCAGTCCACAGATCAGTGTTCTTCAGCAGCAGCTCCTACATGTGAAGTTCCACAAGGTCCCATTCTGGGCCCAGCTCTGTTCTCATTTGAACTTTAGAGTTCAGTCTTAGAAAATTTGGTCTCCAGTTGTAAACTTACTAGGAATGAAATCCCTACCATGGCTCAGAAGATTCAACAAAATACAACAAGTCACAACACAAATGCAAACCTACAACAAAAGTGATAAATAAAATGGAAGTTAACTGGAACTCATGCTGAAACTCAAGTTATGTTAAAATCTTAATTATACTTTCATTATAGGTTTTGTTGTATTGCAAATTTTTTATTTTGTTGAACCTTCTGGGCTACCGTAGAAACCTACTTATGACCCTTGAACACTAGCGCCACCTCAGTGTAGCTTGACTCGACTACGTGGTTCATGTAGTTGCTGCCCCTCTTTTTAAATCAATTTTGCTGTGGCTTTAAGCGCTCCATGCAGGGCTGAAAATACAAAAACAGATGATTATTGATCACTGATTAGCTACAGAGTGGAGTTTCCTGTACTTCTTCACTGTTTTTTGCCTCACTGTCTTTGGTCATTTGCAAGTTATTTCTTTTCTGTGTCTGACAAAAACGCCACAAACTGAGCAGAACATCACTACCATGTCCTCCATTGCTACATGGTGTTGCGTACAGATACATTGCACTACTTGTCAAACTCTGGGGGCCGCCCTTCTAGGACGGTCCCACCCACTAGAGCCGTTTCTTAGTTTTAATTAAAAATCACTCAAGCCGCGCTGAGTAGGGCTTGAGTGGAAAAGAGTCCTTCGAAGGTTTCATATCCATAGTCATACTTTGCAGACGATTTTCTTATTTATTTGCCTATAAGATGAAAATTGAATCTCTTTGGAGACTCTGTTGGACTGTCAGAGCAAGATCAATGTATGGATGATCTTTAATGTCCTTCAGCTTTAAATAAAAGTCAGGTTATATAGAAAAATAATGTTGCAATTCCTTGTTCATGGGTTTAGATCAGTCCTGTCTAAATCACTTACAGGTGGTACAAAATATTGCCACTCATCTTCTAACATAACCAAGAAAAGAAAAGCACATAACACACAAATACACAATTGATTAAGATTTTGTTAGTTTTAATGCTGTTATGGTTTAACCCTTATCCTGATGCCTCCCACTTCATCCATAACAACAAGGTGACAGCACCTCTGCAACTCCAGCCCCTAATCTGTGGAATAAACTTCCTCCCCATTTACATTTCTCCTGCAGAGCCTCAGAAAGTTTAGACGGACTTTGTTTTTGATATCACCTTTTGTGGGTAAGGGTTATTTGTTGTTTCAAGAACATTTTTTCTTTTTAGATGTTTAGTTCAGTCTTTTTTGTAAAGAAACATTGTTTTATATACACACAGTTAACCTCTGAAAATTACTTTAAACAAGAAGCTTTGACAAAATCCAATTATAAAAACATCATATATTATTAATAACATAAATTATGAAGGCGAGTAGCTTCATGGAACTCTTGTCTGAGAGGCGGACACTATGGGACCCCTGGGGACAGTCGATGGGGGTCCATTGTCTTCCTTTGGCGTAGTCATGGCCAGACAGGATGCAGGCTGATGGTCAAACCAAACAACATTATCTGTGTGTATACACAACAAATCTCCACTGGACCTTTGGCCCTGAACAGAAGAAAAATCCAAACATCCTCCTCCAGAACTGTAAAAAGTCAGAAAAAAGGGGGCTGAGTGAGGCTGCTGGTGAGTCACACCAGTTCTGATAAGTAGTAGTTTTTATTGTGTTTGGGGATTCTTCACAGAGGCCGGAGGCAGAGCGATTACAGGCTTGTTTCATACATAATACGGTTATTTGCTGTGCATTTCCTAAAGTGAAAGGAGGTAATATTGCTGTTGCTTATTTTTCTTTGCTTCAACACAATATGAGCAGAGAACATTCTGAGAAAATATATGTAGATAAATTTTGCTTGCAAACTTTTAGATAGCAGTGTAGTTGAAATGAGGGAATGATTTCAGAAATAACAACAAACAAAACAACTTTCTGATTATGTTTTAATAAAATCTAAGCAGGATTTTTCTACAGAGCAAAGATTTCGTTAGCGACCAGGTTCACTAGCTAACTGATGGTTTAGAAGCCTCAGCTTGTCAGAAGGTTTGTTTGTTGTAAAATAAAATATGGCAGATCTGTGAAAACCAGCAACAGCAGGAAGAAAATAGATCGAGCTGCGGTCAGCTCCTGGTTTCACGTTGGTTCTCCAGTCAGAACATGAAATAATCATGACTGAAACATGTTTTATTCATGATTATTTCATGTTTTAACCTAAAGCCCTGGGTTCAAAGTTGCTTCAACATTCTGCAGTGCACTTTAACAGTGAATTTGTGTAAACTAGGCTTGATGTGAGACATTTTCTTGTCCTGTAACTGTTATTGTATCACTTGATGTGAGTAAACTGAACTTTAGAAACAGGTTCTGTCAAAAGGAATGTTCCAGCTTTCTGGATTAACTAAACTATCTGAATTATTTAGTCTTCACTCAGTTTAAATTAAAGTAACTCAGAATGATCAGTTCTCTGGTTCGATGCAATCTTAGACTTCAAAACAAGACTAAAGCTTCTAGAGAAGAAACACTGTTAATGATGCAGGAGATTTATGCCTTATGCAAAAGAATGTCTATACCTGCTTATCCACGTAGGGTCCAGGGGGGCTGGTGCCTATCTCCAGCAGTCTTCAGGCATGCAGACGGAGTACACCCTGGACAGGTTGCCAGTCCAACACAGAGACACACACAACCAAGCACGCACACACATTCACACCTAAGGACAATTTAGAGAGACCAATCAACCTGACAGTCATATTTTTGGACTGTGGGAGGAAGCCGGAGTACCCGGAGAGAACCCACAGGTGCACAGGGAGAACATGCAAACTCCATGCAGAAAGACCCCAGGCTGGGATGAAAACTCAGGACCTCCTTGCTGCAAGACAACAGCTCTAACAACTGCATCACTGTGCAGCCAGCATGTTAACTCATTAAAACAAAATGACTTTTAAATGATTCAAAATATAAAGGACTTCAGGATGTTTCACTCTGTTGATCCGTGAGCTTAAAACATCCAGATTCACTGTTAAAAGATGCAGTTTCTCATCTTATTATGAACTTTTGTGTTTTCAAAACAAATCAATACAAAAAACATTTTTTATAAAGCTAATGGGGAATGAGACAGCATAAGAGTGTATACAGTTTGTGAGTTAGAGGTAAAACAAACATTAAAATAAGGATAAAAGACAAACGTGTCACCAACATGAGGTCAGCTGTAGCGTTTGACTCTTGAACGTCAGAATCTGCATCATGTTGCAGAACTCATCACTTACTGCAGCCAGAAGCTGTGTTTACTGCTCCATGGCTGTCTGCTTAATGTTTCCTGTTCCCAACAACACAAAGGAGTTTATGCAGAAATGTGTGCAGAGCTTTAGCGCAATTACTGAGGATTTACAAATCAAACAGGAGCGTTTAAACTTACAGTGTGCTGCACATCACCAGTCATTGTTTATGTACATTTTAGATTAAAGCGATAAAAGACTCAGGAGGGATGATTAATTGTCTTGTTGGCATCAGAAAGTGAGTTCTTTAAATCCTGCACGAGATTAAAATCAAATCATATTGTGCTAACGGCTCTGCCAGGAGTTCTCATCTCTACTGTGAGTTTCTGCATCATGTAGAAATAAATACTCACACTTTTTTGTGTTTATAAAGCCTGGTGAAGATAATAATTATGTTACACATAATTGTGTAACATTTAAAAGCAACAAGCTGAAAATAGATGTTCTGTAAATTAAATGTTTGCACGATTGTTTATTTTATCAACAGAAGAAGATGGGACAGCAGAACAGGGATTTATGCTGCAGTAAAATGAACATGACGGAACAACGAATCTTACCATAAACCAAAGAACAACAGAAGGAGACGATCTGAAGTTGATCTAAACCAGGAGGAGGGATTAGAGGAGAGCTGACCCAGAAATGAGATCAAAATAATTAAAATATATTCAATAACCAACTCAGAAACAGACTTGTTCTTTGGTTTTTAGTGATTTTCAGATGAAAGATAAAAGAAAAGCATTCATGATGATTGGCAGGCTGGTAAAATACATAAATGTCACATAAACTCCTGCTGGTTTTGACTTTTATTTAGGTGTTAAAGCTGAAGAAAACTGTTTTTAGTTTTCACTTAAAGGTGTGGTTCCCTGAAAAATCCTTTCTGATTATAATCAGTCACTCTAAGTTTTTCATGCAGCCTGAACATGAAAATAGTCTCCTACACCTATCTCCTGCATTAGCTTCTGATAGAAAATAGACGACGAAACTCTAGGATTAGAAAAGTCTGGCAGATCTACGTCACGCTGTCACTTAATATTCATGGGCTAACCCATCTAGACTCACAACGGGGAAGGCTGTTGTTGGTTTAGCGTCCAGGAAACAGCAGAGAACGTCCCAACTAGTGAAAGCTAACCATTAGCATTAGCAACTCCACCACACAGAAAAACTCCTCCAGGCTTGTGTTGTTTGTGGAGATAAAACATCCATGTTGAAAGTCAGTGGTAGAGTCGTGTTGCTGTTATCCAATCCGAGCTGAGATGTCCAAATATCAGGAAATAAGACTCCAAATCCTGCTATCTGCTGCCACTCTGTGTTGATGCAAGAAATTCTGGACTTTTTTGCCCTGAGTACGGCTTGCAAGGCATTCGTTCCTACCAGAGACCACTCAAAATAATTGATTAAACAAGTTTCCCACACCTTTAAATTCAGTAATACAAACCTGCTCCCAGATTTAAAGGTAACATTTCAATCTAAGATGCTGTTTCTGTCATATGAAGGACTGGATCAACCCGACCAACGCTTGAGTCCAAACTCCTGGTTTAAAACAAAGCAAAATAGATCAGAATAGCAGTGGCGGCTCGTCCATAGGGGGCGCTAGGGCGCCGCCCCACCACTCACAGGAAGGAGAAGAAGATAGGAATCACAAAATATATTTAAAAAAACATGAAAAGTGAACTAAACGATCTATACACACCATATGGACTAAGTGCTGTGTGTAATCTGTGTTTAATAATGTTTTTTTTTACTTTTAACACGGCCGAATCGTCGACGTACTTGTCACGTGTCCTCTCGCGGGCGCAGCAATCTTTACCATTGACTTAATATGGGCTAACTGGCGCATGTGCAGTGGGTCCCCAAACCGTCCACAACGAGAAAGAATAGGAGAGCGGTTGGTCGCATCTTTTAGCGATCGTCGCCGCCTCACCGGGTGAATTCTGCTCAGACCAGGGGGAGGAGATCGCTGATTGGTCAGGTTGTTCACCCCGCCCTGAGGGGAAAACTTTCCACAGGCTGGCACAGTGTGGCTCCATCTGTGCCAATTTGTCACGGCAGCAACACACTACTTCCACTGAATATTTTTTTGTTGTCCAACCTTTTAGCCATCTTTGCTATAATTGTGAAATCATCAGTGACAAATAAAGTTAATTGCTTCAAAACCTGACGTAGCAAACGCTACTAGTAGGTTCCAATGTGTGAAACCTCAGCCAATCGAATTGCTTGTTGTTGAGTTTTTTTCAGCTGGCTGGCTTTCGTGTTAACCAATCACAGGGAGAGAATCCACGTAAACAGGAAAATGATGAATGCGGGCGGGCAAACTCTTGTCTTTGGCAAAACAATGCCAGCAAACAGTCTGATCAGCTAAGCTTTTACGTTGGGATGTAGAATTTCACGAACCGAGTGGATTATTTTTACTACACCACACGGATTATGGCCATAACCTGCAGGTAAGCCTCATTTTAGCTTTTGGCTTCAGGAAACAGCATGCTGCCTCGTTAGCGGCTAGCACCGCTCCATACGGTTTGAACTAAGTGGTACTTTTTGTTTGTGAGTCTGGGCTTTAATCTAAACGCCGGCTGCTTCTGTGAATATCTTGCGTTGTGTCACTGTGTGTTTTTCTGGATACGTGTAGCGTCTATTTTACGGCCTCACGTTTATTTACAGCTTATGGGGGTTCTGTTTGTAGAAAGTGGATTCTATTGATTAGATTTAGCCTACTCCCCTTAAGCGTGTGTGCAGTTTGTGTAATATATGGGTGAATGGATGAATGTTTTTGTCAAAAACATGCTTAATATATTCGAAAACCTTTTGAATAACTTTGTTGCCGGAAGCGCTACTGTGACCGTCAGTTGTGTGACGCTGATGCTTAAGAATCAATGGTAATTTTGCGTCCCCTCGTGGTGATATGTGGTTAGCGCCCCACCCAAAATAAAAGTCACCGGCCGCCACTGCAGAATAGTAATATGTTAGGGTTTAAAAATAATTTCAAATTTCAATGCATCAAGCTGAAGAATGAAGAAAATGTAATTAAAACACTGATTTAAATAAACAAAAAATGACAAATTTATTATTAAAATGAGTTAAAAATGATGGTAAATTAATATACAAAGAAAGAAATCACAGCGCAAAAATAACACGAATCCTGGATGTTCATAAGTAAGAGACTCGTTTAGTTTAAGACTCAAAAATGGAAAAATAACTGAATATTTAAACACATTTAACATATGTGGGATAATCATCAACCACTCCTAGAGTCGTTGTTCCAACCACAGCTTTCCATGTTGGCTCGGGTGTGGAACGATCACAGCAGCAGTGGATTTAGGAATGGGTGATAGGAATCACGGCACAGGGAGACATCTCATCTGGGGGCGGCATGAGTGCTCGCAATAAATAAATAAACCCTATTTGTTATCTGGCAGGCAAAGGGACGATATCTGGAATAAGACCTACCTTGGAACTTTTCTGTAAGGCATCTTTAGAATATTTCAGATGATGGGAAAGATACATATTTGCTGAAAACCTTTATAATTGGAAATGGAACCAGACCAGATATGTATCTAAATAAAACTGGAATGGCGGAATAAATAGATCAAGTTTAAAGAATCAAACTAAAGATCTAAACTAAACTTTTAAATTTAATCCACTCCTTCAGCCAAGGCCTACAGGCAGGAAATGCCCGATACATCTCAGCTGGCTCTTCTTGATGTGGAGCAGCAGCTCTTCTCCGAGCCTCTCCCAGATGTCCCAGAGGGTTACAGAGGTCCAGCCCGGGGTTGGTGCTCTTGTGTGAGCACCTGATGGTCGAGTTAACATCGGCCCATCCACCTGTTGACCCAGCAGGAGTAACATTCAGTGGAAGGTGGATCATGTGAAGCTTTAGTGGCCCATGGAACATCAGATAATATCCATAACACAAACTGAAGTGTTCACTTTCTACAGATTTCCACATGTGATATGATTCGTGACACACTGAGACCCCCTCTTGAGTCCCATTTTCCTGTTTTGACTCCACATAAAAATCCTAAATAACTAAACTCGTGTTGTTGTGCTGTAACAGGAAGCTCTCTCCTACTGTAGGAGATAGGAGCCAACTCAGACATTAAGCTGTATTCAACATTTAATTAGCACTGCCTGGCTGTCACATTTTCCACCCCATGGAGCTTCTCACTATCAGTAAGAGCTGGAGCTCTGCAGCTGTTGGGACTCTGGGATGGAGCCAGGATGTGGCAGGTGGCAGGATTCAGGAAGGCTGGCTCTGCTTTCTCAGAGAACAGGCGTGACTGTTCAGAGCCCGTTTGACCTCCAGCATGGTTTCTAGGATAATTGATGAAATTATTACCAGCTGTAGAAACACAGCATCATTTCAAATGGATTAAAAACAGAAAAAAAAATGGTGAATAAACAACTTTTTTTTTTCTGGACTCACAGCGATGAGTGCAACACACACTTCTCTCCAGCTACGCCGCCCAGGCTATGTCAACATCCTGACTCTGTAAATGAGCAATCTTCTGAAATAAATATAACGACAGCTTCGCTCTATATTCTCATTAGGTGTCATAATAGGCGAAGGCAACGTTAATGAAATGATGTTCATCCATCAAACCACCATTTTCAGCAGTTATCGCAGCACGGTGGCTTCCGTTGACGGTCTAGTGAAGAAGCAATCAGCCTGATTGCTGTAAACTTATAAATATTACATTGATGCTGGATGGTAATAAAATAAAATATGAAAGGAAACACAGAGGAGTTCAAAACAGACAGAAATTAAGCTTGGCTGTAATTTTGACCTGACTGACTCATTATTCATCAGCAGACCAGGTTCATCGTGAGTTTTTGTGTTGGACACAAGGCTGGTTTACTGGACGTTTCTATAGAAACTCTATTTTACTCTATTATTAAACATGGAGCTCAGTGTGTCGACACAAAATTTGAAAGTTTAGTGTCTTTGTTCCAGGTTTAGACAGGAAGTAGGATTCTCAGATGACAGCAGGAGGTCTGGGCAGGTGGGTGGGACTACAGGTAAATAAACCTGTTGCAATAGCATAGAAGTGTCACAGATTAATGAATACTGACAGCTTGGATCTCAAATGCTGAACTAATTGTTGCTAAGCGTCAACATGGCAAATAGCTTTGAACAGCTGGATGCTTCTGTACACCTGAGTCTAAACATCTGCTGTGTTCCTGACCAAATATGCTGCAAAAATCAATAAACCACCTTTAAGATCTGACAGGGTTTAACTCTAACCCAGCTGCATTTTTATCTGACCATTAGTGTTTTTATCCTGATAATAATCTCATTAATCCTGCAAGACGGAGCAACATCTCATGTAAGATGGAGAACACCAACTTGGAGGAGGCTCCTGCAGTCACATAAAAGGATAACCTCTAACACACATCCCTGTGGGACTCCTTAAGTGAGAGAATCTGTGATGGTAGGCAAAGACAGTAAAGAAATCTAAAAAAAAATTTTCAGGAAAGATTAACAGTATTAAAGTGCTCAAGATAAGGTTTTTTTTTTAAATGAGTAACATTTTAGCCTCTTAATTCTGAAAGAGACTTTTCTCTAGTCACATTTTTCTAAAAAGGCCAACACTAAAATCAATAATATTACCAGGAGGTTTATGCCTGGTTAGAGGATAAACAAATGGTCTCAGATGGCTCAAAAGAAATACTCAACTGCTGGCTAGAAAGAAACCTCTGTGTGTGTGTGTGCGTGCGTGCGTGCGTGCGTGCGTGCGTGCGTCCATGCGCGCGTGCGTGCATGAGTGCGCGTGTGTGTGCGTGTGTGTGTGTGTGCGTGTGTGTGTGTGCGTGTGTGTGTGTGTGTGTGTGTGTAGAAAGGTCAACACAACCCATTCTGTGTATTTACCACATTGTGTTCATTCCAGACTACGTTTGCAGCTTTTTACAACCTTTATAAGGATGCTAAATGAAACGCTGACAGACTCTCGCTGGCATGTTGATTACAGGTTATGGTGACACAGATAAACCACAACACACACACACACACCAGGCATTTTAAAAGCAGTGCATGAGAAGGAACATCAGGCCAAACTGAGTACATCTGTTCTTGCTGCAATAAGAAATCTTGATTTATTCAAGTTCAGGTACAGTTTTTGGTTTATCTCTTTAGTAACAGCTGATTTCTGTGCTATAAATAAAAAGTTACAGTACTGTCCAGTTTTTGTAGAATAAAGGTGATTTTAAAGCAGCTCCAAAGGCTTTCGTTGCTCAAAACAACATAAACGATGCTAAAAGATAAACATCTCCAGCTCTTCAGGGCTGTTAAACCACAGTCACACTGAAAGTGGCTCTAAACATCATAGAGGGACCATTTTACTTTATAACATCTCCAGTTGCCAAGCAACAGATGCCTAATGAGCCTTTCATATATGGGTAATAAGGCTGGCAGTAGCTGAAGTGACAGTTTGAGCTTTTCAGCCAAGCTGCAAAGTAGTGTTGTCCCATTCAAGACAATTTATGTTCTGCTCCTGATCGTATCGGAGTCACAAGTCTCTGCTCCAAAGCCTCGCTGAGCTGTCAGACGAGTGCCCAGTCCTCCCAGCAGCACCTAAAGGGCTCATTCACCTGTTTGAAATGGATTTCTGTGGAAAACAAATGAACATTTAAGACCTCAACTGTTGTAGATAACTCCATGAACAACCTCACTTAGAAGAAATGGAGAGTAGCTCTGACAGGATTGATGAGCTAACAGCTAGTCAGATTGGGACCAAGCATTTCTAATCTCTAAAATGTCTGAAACAATTCATGCTAACACTGTTTTATGAAATTTAAATTTCATTTCCAAACTAATCTCTCTTTATGCTAGCTGAGGTTGTTCATAGAGTCGACTAAATCAGGTCAGTTATCATAGTTCATAGTTTTTCATCCATCCAGGGATCAAGTTCTGACAGGAACCACTTCATGTTTTACTGACAAAAAAGTTCACAATGATTTATAACTACACAGAAATGAACTCAAGAACAGCAGAAAAAAGTCATTAACTTAAATTTGAAATTGTAAATTTAGCTAATTTCTTAGGTGTTTGAACATCTTATACTAATGTATTCAAATGCCAACATTACACGTGGTTGTTATTAAAATTCTGGCGAGTTTTGGAAATGTGTGTTTTTCATTCTACCTGTTTCCTAACTAAAGTGTGTTTTAAATGCAACAAAAGAAAAGTTAGTAGCACTTTGTCTCTACAAAAGCCTTGAATCCATTCCTTCACCCTTAACCAAGGTTGGGCTGGAAAGGGAAGACCAGAAATCTCATTCTTCTGCTCCTTCAGGAGGATCCCAAGGCGCTACCGGGCCAAAGGTGTCCAGAATCCTTCCAGTGAGTTCTGGGTCGGCCTGTTTAATGGGGTTCCATTAAACTGGGACCTGTTCCCTTTACTCTGTTGGACAGTCAGCAGCCTACTGTGAAACCACAGCAATTTTTTTATTTATAACGGACAGGTTGGTGTGAGGGCTTGTGGAGTTGAGCGAAGCCTGACATGGGTAAGTTATGTATTATTCTGTGGGTATTCTTTTGTCTAACAGCAGTGGTGATGTTGGTGTTCGTCCTGTATCAGTGGGTGAAATCTGTAGCTTGCCTAATGAGTTAGCCGTATATTGAACATGGCTGTACATGAGTTTCTAACTTCAGGCAGTATCATAGGACCATCAGGGGAAACCAGCCAACCAGCACACAGCTCATTTAATATTCATGTCCTGGCCACGTTGATGGGGTTAGTCGTTCTTTCAGATGTAGGGATTTATTTTGGTGTTATGATTGTCAGGACCTCATCACGTCCAACTCCAGTCAGCTGTGCATGATGAGCTCCTCATCTGCTACTGGGTGGATCTCAGCCTCTGAGTGGTTAAGAGACTCTCTCACTCACCTCAGGTAACACAGTCACAGATTCTTCACGTTAAAGTTTGAATATGGAACACAAACACCAAAGCAACATCTAGTGTGTGGAGGTTGTAGTTGCAACAATGGATTACCTATCCATGAGAAAATTTACCATTTCCGCACGCCTTTTGATGCCGTGAATTTTTTTATTTGGGTCCATCTGTCATAGGCTTCACCTAAATTCACTCTGGTTTTAGATCTTTTATGGTCGGTCCTCTTCTGAGAAGGGTAACGACATCTTTTGGGCTCAGTAGCAGAAGCTTGACTTGCCGCCATTTTCCACATGCCAGCCTCGCTGTGCCGAGCACTGTTTACCATATTTGGAAACCTGCAATGGTGCTCTCTAGTGGCTGGTAGATGTACACATAGACCCAGTGTCATGAGGTCAAAATAAATATTTGATTATTTATTAATTAAAATATAGCTTTTAAAGGAACTGTATCATTACCTACCATACACCGTGAAAGCCCCCAAGACACGGGTTTCATTTGGGCACATTCATTACCTTTTAATTGCCTCTAAATTGCAATGTGACCCATCACATCAATAACACTATCTTTGTGACAGCAGGAATGAACCTCAGCAGGGTTTAGAAGGTGCTGTGTCCACATGAAAATGCACACAGCAAATGATTGCATAATGGTTACATATTGCATTGACAAAGAGGTGAATTTCAGGGGAAAAGGATGGCAACGTTCGTGCAAATCGTGGCTCACGCTGTGTGGAGCGGTCAGCATGTTCTCAAATGAAGATATGAGCTGATATTAGCATGATGAAGGTGAATCAAAATGTGTTTCACTTTAATCCTTTCTGATTACACCCTGTCTAAAATAATGTTTGTTAAATAACTTGTTGAGCAGAAGTTTTCACAACAACCTAATAAGTAAATGAAGACAGCTTAGAACTACAGCTGTTTGGTATAAAGAAATAAAGGCACAGATTTGGCCTTTTGAAGGCATGTGGTCTTAAACTTTTGATCACCTGTAAAACAGCCTGTTTCAATTTAAATGCTGTTTTCAATAAATTGCTGGTCTGTTTCTATCTCTGGGTTCTGATCCACTCTGGAGCCAGGAGGGTGAACCATGATGAGAACTAATGCTCCATTTATTTACATGCCAATAAATCAAAGTGCTCCAGTCTGTTGTCGTTCTTTACTCTGATGTAAATGAAAACTGTTTTTTAAGTTTTCAGCTGATGACATCACAGGAAATCCTGCTGGGAAACAGCTCAGCAGCTTTGTTGCAGGTCTCCATGATGACGTCAGATCAGCGTAAAATTCTCTGTTACGATTAAACAAAAACCACAAAGGAAAGTGAACATTTTCACTGAATGAGCTGTGCTTCAGACAGGTGTGATGGATGGGTTTTGGATGTTTCAGGGTGTAGACAGGAACATGGAGCTGGAGGGAACTCTGCTTTTAGAAACAAACTCCTTTGAACCTCTCTTTCTGGATCAGCAGCAGCAGGAAGCTACACCAAAAACACAACAAGGCAGAAGAGCCGCCACTGGAAAAGAGAAACTCAATTGAGAGGTTTTAAATAGCTGGGCTGTGACATCATTTTAATGATGCTGCAGACGTCATCCTTCATGTGTAATAAAATCAAACACATCTCATCTGTCTGTTGTCAGAGGTTTCAAAGCCTTTAAGGCTTACTTTTACTTCCAGGCTCCACCATGATGCCAAGAAAAAAGCAAACATTTTTTTCTTCTTCTTGTGCTTTTGCTAGCCTTGATATCACTGGGTCTACACCCGAACCACAAAGCTGTTTAGCGCAGCTCCTGGCCAGAAGAGGGCTGTCCCAGCTGCTCAAGAACCACTAAAACCAGTTTGAAAGCAAAAGCTCCAAGTGTTAAAACTCCTTGGTGTTGCTTTAAATGAGATTTATTGCAAAAATAACTGTAACTTTGCTTCAACCCAAGACTCCATTCACACTGCAGACTAAAGGGCATACGTTAGACTTCATTTAAACAACATTAAGCCAGTAAGCTGTGTAGCTTTGAGGATTGCTGAGCTTTAGGAGGCATTTATGGGATCTGGTTTATGTGTACAATTATAAAACAGTTTGGCTTTGCAACATTAGAGCAGAAACCTTTTTAAACAACTTTGATCATCAATCTAAAAAAATCTTTAATGGTTTAAAGGGTAAATAAAAAGAAAACAAGTAAATTGACGTTTGACAGCATTTTAATTATCTTGATGTCTTAATTCTCAGTGGCAGCTTCATATTCACCACGCTAACTCAAAACCATTTCATCTGATGCCTCACACGTTTGAGGCTCTGATCATGACTGCAACAGTGACCAGGTTAACAGGAATCCTCTGGAAAACCTCTGTTATATTTAGAGAAGCTTGTAACCTGCATGAGGATTTGACTCAGAGCTGAAGGGTTGTGTAAAGGTGCTGAGTCACTCATGAATAGTTATGTTCTCTTTTTTTAACTTTCTACTGTTGCATTGGATAACCTGCAGGCTCCACTGACAAGGTGAATAAATGTGTGAACACATCTGAGAGCTCATCGTGAAGAAGAAGCAAGACGATCAGCTCTAACAGTAAGAAAAGGCTAAACGATTCATCCAAATATGAGAGGAAGTCAGCATCCTTATTTCAGTTCTTCCCTGGATGGATGGATGGATGGATGGATGGATGGATGGATGGATGGATGGATGGATGGATGGATGGATGGATGGATGGATGGATGGATGGATGGATGGATGGATGGATGGATGGATAAAAGTTTGACTTCTGGGAAAAGAAAAACCACTGAACTGAATCACCCCTTCAAATACACATACATACACACACACACACACACACACACACACTACAAAAACATATTATTTGTGCCAAAGTGAGCCACTACATAACAAAACAAGCACTCTAAAAGGAAAAGTGGAGGGGAGAAAGCCACCACCTTTCCCCTTACAGACAACCTGCTGCAACACGATGAAGGCAGAGTTAAAAACAGACTGTCTACAAATGCTAAAACCAGAAGATGGTCAGCATTTGGTACGACAACCCTGAGATTATTGAGGTTAGATTAATGAACAGAGACCAACAGGTACCAGTCGGAACGCACCACGACCCACATGTGAGAAGAACAAGATGCTAATAGATACTTAGCTTGCATCATAAATCTAATCAGTTGAAGTAAGCGGAGCTAAGGAGGACATATCAAACTACCAGCTGCTCAATTATCCAGTTTGCAAATGTCATAATATACGGGTGCCATTACCTTTCCACTCTCAAACTGTGACTTCTTATATCTTTAATCTGTTGAAAGGATGTTTATGTTTATAAATGCATCAGAAATGCTGCTGAAACTGAATCAATTTGAAAGATTACTGCAGAGTAGAAATAATCCCAACATCTGACTACATTATCAGAAAATAGAACCTGGTGCAATAAGCAGTTTGACATTTAATTTCCTCACGAACCGAAAGTGTCAAAATATCAGATACAAATCTGCAACAACATGGGATTTGAAACATGCCCGGGTAGATGTTTGGAAAGAGTCCTCCAATTTTAATAAATCTGCTCTGATGATGCAAAAAGTTGCAAAAGAGGCTTCCAGCCTGCTGAGATGGACACACACATGATTTAAGAAGGCCCATGATGCTTATCAGGCTCCAATTATGTTGTAATGACTTCTTCCACTGAGCAGTTTGTTCCAGCTGTGCGTGCGTGCGTGCGTGCGTGCGTGCGTGCGTGCGTGCGTGCGTGCGTGCGTGCGTGCGTGCGTGTGTGTGTGAATCTAAATCCAGCTCTGTGTGAGCTGGCCAGCAATGAGGGAGTCCAGCTGAGTAGGGCAAAGGGATCACTGGGGAAAAGGAGAAGGGAAGAAGTAGGAGGGACAGAAAAACAGAAAGAAGGTGGAGGCATGAACGAGGGGATCAAAGCAGGATGCAGAAAAATGTCAACTGCAGCGGGAAGAGGGGGAGGAAGCACATGAGATTCTGAAATAAGATGAAGAAAGAGGCTGTGGCGGTCCAACATGTTGGTTCAAGGGGTTTGTTACTTAATAGAAAAGGAAAAATATAAAATCGAGTTACGAGACGTTGTAAATGAAAACGTGTGGATTTAATTTCCTGGGCTTTTTTCATGCTTCTCTTCACCATATCACTGAACCATGCTCACCTGTGTTTGTACCTTCCATGAGTTAAGCTCCCTGCAGCCACACCTCTGTGTGCTGCATCATGCAGCTCCATCCTGCAGACCAGACACAGCCTGGGTCATAACCAGTCCATCTTAGCCAAGCAAGTCAAGTCAAAGTCAAAGTCCAAGGCAAGTCAAGTGTCAGTATGCATGATAAGAGATATGTGATGTGATGTTTGTTTCCTAAAATGATTTAGTTTTTCTGTTTTTTCCTGCATGTACTGTATCAGAAATTCAGAGTTAGACTATGACAGATATCAACTAAGAAGCCAATATCAAACATTCCTATTAAAAACCGTTATGGCAACTTTCTATTTGGGTGTTAAAAGAGAGGATTTACAGTGTGTTGCTCTCTTTATTGTTCCAAAACAACTCATCTTCTGTAAGGATGAAACATGAGGAGCACGTCTTAGCACAGATGTGAAGATTAAAAACAAATCCTGCAGGTTTGTGCAAAAATCCATCTCAGTTTCTTACAGTGCTGTTTTATAAACCTTTATATGGAATTAAAGGTTATTCCTGAAGAATTCTTTCCTTTATCAATCAGAAGAGTTAAAGTTGAATTCTGAAGAATTATTCCTCACGATTAAACGGTGTTAACATGAAGCCCTTTGACAGACTTTCATTCAGCTTCAGTTTAACCCAGAGCTGCACCCTAACGTAGGTGATGAAGACTTTAGTGGAACCATGATGAAGGTGCTCAGGACTATCAGAAGGCTAAGTCAACAGAATAACAGCTGCATGTCTGTGGATGGAGGGGGTGATGCTCTCTGTGTCATCAGCTGTTCAACATAAGTGCCGCAGAGCGCCGAGGGGGAGGAGCTTCTGACAGATGACCGTTTTATGACTCATGAGGGAAGCAACCAACACACCAATAAGTTCCTTCCTCTATTGAGCTTCTGACTTCTGACAGAATAACAACACAGACACTCATGATGCTGTTAAACCATAAAAGCTATATATGGACAAACATCAGAGTCGTCTTTTAGCCTTTAGCCACTCACTGAAATACATGAAAACTAAACGTATACTCTATTAGAAGATACAAAAAGACTTTTTTGTGTATATTTTTGAGTTTTTATTTACGAGTAGTGAATCAACTTTTAATAAAGTGACCAGATATGGTTCCTTTACCTCCATCTTTACGTGTTCTTGACTGTTTTTGTTCTTTGAAAACAGCAGCTGAACACTCTTTATTAGATTGGTTTTAACTAGATTTGGGCTGCATGGTTTTATTTCATCTGCTTTATTTTGCTTTAATGGCTTCTATTTTATCTCATATTTGATGTGCATCAGTTTTATCTTTATTGTGAAGCACTTTGTGGTTTTAATCTGGTGAAGAGTACTATATACATAAAGATTATTTACTTCATTATTTAACAAGATGAATCCCAAAATCAGTTTAATAAGATTACAAGAAAAATGCAAACAAAAGAATGTTTAAATAAAGTGCTGCAAAAATGATGACATGTCCCTTAAAGGGTTAACCGTCATCTGAAGACCCCCATGTTTTTGTGTTTTCTGACCCTTGTTGGGGTCCCAGCCCCTGCTTTGGGAACCATTGATGTGTCTGATGAAGGTTTTAAACGGATCAGTGGAAAGGCTGCATAAACACAGCTGTGGATCTTTAGTAAGTTCTTTTTGCTTTTTATGTTATCTGGGAAACTTAAGACCTCTAAACTTGCTCTAAACCCAAAAAACTGGGTTTCAAAACTATAAAATGAATATACTTATCTTCTTAAAACACACTGCACCAACATTCCAATGTGCTGAATGTAAATATAACCCAGCATCCTCATTTAGACACAAAGTTATCCCTCAGTAGAATCAAGCTAACCGGACCACATACACTACACTGGACCCGTTATATTCATGAAGGAGTTTCAAAACGTTTGTGAGGGTTCTCAATGTTCTGGTGTGGGTCTCTTGGCCTCGTTCTCTAGTTGATGGACAATTTAATGTGTCCAAAAGAGTCACACAAATATTAGAATCACATACCAGGCATCTAGAACCAGCTTGTCAGGAAGTGAAGACCTGTGAAGTAACTTAAGTGGAGGCAAGATGGAGTTACACTCATTCTGCAAAAATTTAAAGGTGTGGGAAACTTGTTTAATCAATACATTTGCAGTGGTCTCTGGTAGGAATTACGTAATGCCTTGCAAGCAGTACTCGGGGCAAAAGAAGCCCAGAATTTCTTGGATCAGCACTGACAAGTCTGCTGCTGCACAGAGTGGCAGCAGACAGCTGGATTTGGAGTTTTATTTCCTGATATTTGGACATCTCGCCTCTGATTGGCAAACATCAACATGACACTACCACTGACTTGCAACATTGATGTTTCATACCCACAAATAACACAAGCCTGGAGGAGTTTTTCTGTGTGGTGGAGTTGCTAATGCTAACGGTTAGCTTCTACTAGCTGAGATGTTCTCTGCTGTTTCCTGAACGCTAAACCAACAACAGCCTTCCCTGTCGCGAGTCAAGATGGGCGAGTCCATGAATGTTCAGTGACAGTGTGACGTAGATCTGTCAGGCTTTTCTAATTCTAAAGTTTCACCATCTGTTTTCTATCAGAAGCTAATGCAGGAGATAGGTGTAGGAGACTATTTTCATGTGCAGCCTGCATGAAAAACTCACAGTGACCAATTATAATGAGAAATAATTATTAAAAAAATGTTTTTTCAATTAACCATACCTTTAAGTATTTTTTTATTATACTCACATTTTCATTGTTATTGTAAATCAAAACTCTTCGTCTGGTAGACTGAAAATTCTGAGGATTAAAGTTTCAATACTCTGTTTCATTTATTCCTAATTTATCCATCTGATGAAATATTATTCTGTTACGTCCCTCTCTCACATTATCAGGAATATTTACTAGATTTATTGGATAAAACAGGATTATTTACCTTTAAATGGCTACATGTTAAACTGGGAATGAGAGGCCAATGGGGTAGATGAGGGGACTGGGAACTCTGGAGGGTGAAAGATTGAGAGGATATCCTCTTCGGGTCATGCGCTTAAGAGCTTTCTACTGTGGGAAAGTGCACGTGTGTGTGTGTGTGTGTGTGTGTGTGTGTGTGTGTGTGTGTGTGTGTGTGTGTGTGTGTGTGTGTGTGTGTGTGTGTGTGTGTGTGTGTGTGTGTGTGTGTGTGTTCTGTGACACATGAGAACTGACTTTAAAAGACCCAACGCTCTTGTAAGAAGACATGGGATGTCACATTTGTTTACCGTGTTAAGTGTTTCTGGTTCTGTAGTTTTCTACTAAAGACTCTGTCAAACTAATCCAAGATGGAGGGCTCTGTTGTGTGTTTGTTTTGTGTGGGTGGAGAAAGCCTCCCCACTCCCTGACCCCTGCAGATAAACACAAATATCATCATTAATTATGATAAACATACTACACGATCCCTGCAGTGATCACTCATCTGGACTATTTTAGATTAAAATTAGAAACATCTCTGAAAACACGATTCATCTGTGCTGCAAAACCAAGAAAAAACAAAGAGCCTAAATTATTGGAAACATGGTGTGTCACAGTGAACGTTTCATTGCAGCACTTTAACCTAGTGGAGCCATTAAAATGCTCCTGAAAACACACTGATTTATAAAAAACTACATAATTAAAAAACAATGAAGAAAAAAGGTGAAAATGGTGATTACTCTAACGCTATATCAACTTCAAACATTTAAAATTAATGCAGTAAAATCATAACCAATGTTACTGATTCAAAACTAAAATATTTTAAATAAAAGTTCTCATTCACTCAATTTTGTCCAAAACATTTGCAGTGGTCTCTAGCATAAATGACTCATGAGACGTTTCTGTGTTTCAGGAAGTACGAGTTAAGGTTGGTTTAGGCTTGACGTATGTACATTCCGCGCGGAAATGAGACGCGAGGATGGAACTTGCAGCGTTTATGGTTCCTTCCTATCTTCTGGGGCTTGTTTCCGCTGTGAGCCAATATTCTCCCAGACTGTAGGGGGCAGCATGGGGCTCTACGGCATACATCCAACACTACACCATGGTAGAAGTAGAAATCATTGTTGTTTTACATTTTTTTGCTTCCTCGTCTTTTCAGAGTGTGACAGCAATTTCACTCCACAAATTATTAACAATATTTTGATCACGATGATCTTTATGGGCCGAATCATAGAGATGTTTGTATTTACGAACCTCCGCCACTACAAGCTCTTGACAGTCCGCCATGTTTTTCCGCGCGGGACCGTCCACATAGTTAGAAAATTTCCAAAGTGCACGGTGCAGAAATTTTGGGCCGCGCAGAGGCCACGCGGAGGGGCGTGGTTGCTAAAATGATGTAATTTGGCTACGCGGAGCTGTGTGGACCTCGCAGACACATCAAGCATAAACCAACATTTAGTCGGAGGAGTAGGGGCAGAAAACAGCAGGGTTTAGAGTCTTACTCATTAATATTTATTTGGACATCTCACCTCTGATTGGCGAAAGCAATGCGATTTTACCACTGACTCAGTTTGCTCTGCTACGTTAATGTTTTATCCCCACAAATAACTCAAGCTTGAAGGAGTTCTGCCATATTGTGGAGTTGCTGATGCTAATGGTTAGCTTCTACTAGCCGAGACGTGCTCTGCTGTTTCCTGGACACTAAACCAACAACAGCCTTCTCTGTTGCGATTCAAGATGAGTGAGTCCATGAATATGTCAGTCTACAGTGTGACGTAGATCTGTGAGGTTTTGACCCGAGAGTTTCCCCGTCTAGTTTCTAATAACGCAGGAAGGGTAGAAGACTATTTTCACATTCAGCCTGCATGTTAAACTCAGAGTGACTGTATTTAGAAAAGAACAAACACTGCACGTTTCTTACTTGACCTCCGCTCTAAACAAATATATCACAAATACAAGACTAAAACATTGATTGTTTTAACAACGTTATAAACAACAAGTTTTGTGTTAAATAAAAAAAGTATTTCTTTGGAACTACTTGAAAAAATCTCTTCAACTGGTAACACACAATTATCTTAGGTTTGTTTAAAGTAAGATTTATGATTAAATTAAAGTCAAATTTTCATTTAGATTTAATTGAAATAGTAAGTTAATTAAAATAAAATAAAAAACACTTTGGTGCAATTTAAAAAAAGAAAAAAAATCAACTCAATATTTCCCATGACCTGACTGGATTTGAATCCAGATCTACCAGTTCCAAGGCAGACACTCATACCACTAGGTGCAGCAGAAGCGCAGAAGCCTACTGTTGTAAGAGGCAAAATTCAACAACTCACATACACTAAGGGTGCACGATTTAAACTGAGTAATATCTTGAAAAAGTTCTGATTGAAGATCTGATTGTAAAGAGTCGGATGTCCCACCAGTGGTACTTTTATCTTCATTTGAACCATGAGCTAAACTGATTTAACTGAAACCAACACACAAGACAGTCACTTAAACCAAAATGGCTCAACCAGAATCAATCCCAGGACTAAACAAAATAATAAATCCCAACTAAACAAGCATCACAGTAGCTGCATCTGTTTCCATTTGAACAAATGAGTTTCAATGCAGACGCTTGGATTAGTGTCTGTGCCCTCTGCTAGAAAATGGGGCTGAAAATGGGGCTTTGCTGATGCCACTTAATTTCAGCACTTTGGATCATATGAGAAAATTACTTTACACTTAGTTGGACAATTTCAAGTTGCTTTCTACCACATTTATGCATTACAATCCAAAATTAAATATAAACATCAGATTTCAGTAAAATTTTACATTACATTAACTGCTGCCAAATACACTTTTTAGAGTGGCAGGAGTTTACTGGTCTGGAACATGCAGGTGTGTGTTAACAAAATGTCATGAAGGAAAACTACCAATAAGGACAGAAACGCAGTTACACATCAATCTGGGAAAGGTTAAAGGTCATCTCAAGACAATTTGGAGTCCAGTCACGTTCCAGCGGGAGGAGACCCCAGGGCAAACCCAGAACTCAGCCTACAGAGAGAAAAATTATTCACAAGTGGAAAACATTCAAGACAGCTGCCAATCTTCCCAGGAGAGGACATCACAGTAAATTCATCTGACGTCAAACTGCACAGAAGAGCTCCATCTCAGATTCTATAAAACCCATTCAGTCAGTTAAAGGTTAAAGTTCATCTGAGGACATTGAGGACAATACTTAAGTTTGGTTTGTTAAGAAATAAACATGGCAGCACAGCTTGAGTTTGTGAGGTTTCATCTGAATGAATCATGAGATGAGCTACACAGTGGTGCATGTGGTAGCACCTTTCATCGATAGACACCAGCTCCCTGTTACCCTTACTGCAACTGCCCCGGCTCTTTGGAACACCCTTTCCTCCTCTCTCAAGTCAGCTGACTCAGCTGAAAATAAAATAAACTGTTAAAAACTCTTTGTTTTAGAATTTCTTTTGATTGACTGATGTATTCTCGACTGTCTGCTTTTATGAAGTCCTTGTGCAGCACCTTGTGACCCGTGTCTGAACAGATGCTGTATAAATAAAGGTTTACTTACTTACAGGAGGAGGTGATTGTCCAGTGGATGTGTTATGCAAAAGTAGGGATGTTTACCCAAAATGCAGATAGGACTAAACCAATCAGCAGTGGTGGAGGGCTGATGGTTTGAGCTCCTTATGAAGTGCTGAATGGAACATCTTAAATCCAGCCCTGATCTAAAACATCTATCACTGGATTATTTCTGCTGCATAACCTGAATGTTCTGATCTGGAACAATGACACATGACCTGTTGCAATGTCTCCCAGGACCTGAAGGTTCTAATGCAGGGTGAGGTTAGGAGCGCCTGGTTGACTGGGACCATTATGGGAAGGGTGTACAGGTTCTCCTCAAGCTTAGTCCAGAGTTTTGTGTCTATGTTTTAGCTTTGTGGTGAAAAGCAGAACATTTTTTTAGTTTTGCTATTCTTAGTTAAGAGCCTGCTTCCAGTATTACAATGCTAGAAATTCTAATCAGCCTTGAATGCGTAGCTTTGTTCATTTATTAGCATCTTATCCATCAGAAACGAGCAGGTCTGAACAGAAGCCTGGCACTCTCTCACTTCCTGCTCCGCTTTTGGTCAAAACCACGGGGTCAACCCACTTCCCTGTATTCTTCTGTCAACTCTGGGAAAAAGCTTTAATATCCTTCCTGTGACTAAGATGCTGGCTGACAGGGCTTTGTAAAAACCATCCTTACAGCCAGTGCTCCTGCATTGTGTCTCCTTCACCACCAAGTGAACTTTTGCATCTCTAAACTCAGTTGTTTGGCCACTTAGAAGAAACAAACTCCAGCGCTGTTTCCTGGATGGTATTCAATAGAATCTAATTTGATGTGTTGCTATTTGTTTATTTAGGTAAAGTCTTGTGACGAGACGGGATTGTTTTGCCATTAGTTTGTTGCTGCCAGTTGTGTGCCTCACAACCCGCCCAGAGGAAGAGTTGACATCAATGTCAACACCATTGACCATCACCCAGTGGCAGCAACGACCACATTGTTTGACTCCTTGTTTGTTTATATGATGCAATGAGAAGATTTGAAATGGCATGCTGGGTTTTCTCTGTATTGTTTCCAAGGTTTACACAGACAGATAGCAAATCTTCTGTGAAATCAGTTGCAGAGCTGTTTGTACGGCCTGAAATAATGATGTTGTCTTAATGAGAAGACAAGATCTGAATGTGGACGCATGCCACATGTAAACACATGAGGAAACTTTCCCAGGGTTTAGATGTGCTGAGAAAACGGGAGATGACTTTATCCATTTCTTTCTACAAAATACCATCGAACACCCGGAACTCTGTAGCGTTGCACTGGGATCCTCAAAGAGCAGCTTGGGAGACGAATATCTAGACTCCCTCCTGGAGCACACAACATTGGATCAGATGTATGTAATGAATGGATCATTTTTATGTTTTTATATAACATCACTCGTCCAAACTGTGAACTTCTGGCTGAAGGCAACAGTGCAACCAGCTGCACCACCATGTAGCTCTAATATTGCACCAGTTAACCCAAATGAACTGTGCACAAAATACATTCAATCCCCAAACTCCAGTTACATACCAGTTTGTTATTATGGTACCACTGAATTACTTCATCATCCTTCCATGAGCATGCACAAAGGCTTTTATTATCTGTATATAGCGTACAATATTACTATTATTATTACCCTGAAGATAATGTGATAATTATTGTGTTTTCCTTCCTTTACTTACTGCCTCATTTCCCTTTTTAGCTGATTACTGTTAGATGTGTTGCTGCTGCTGGAAACAGAATTTTCCAGAGGAACCCTCCTGAGGAATTTCTAAAGTGAATCAGAGTCTGAGGATAACATGGCTGTACATTAGTGTATTACCTGAGGACACACCTAAAGGTGTGACTTAAGAAGTGGAGGTTGTTGGCTAAATGCATCTGAGGAAAGAAATTCTAACAGGGAAAACAAAAAAATACAAAATGAGAACGATTCCATTATTTAACCAGTTTTGGTGATGTGGTCACAGAATGCTTTTGTGACATTCTTACAGTGAATGGACTCTGATTGGATGATGTCAAAATGCTAGATTATACTGTTTAAAACGTTTTTATCTAATAACTATGTGTTTAAAACATAAACATTAGTATCTTCATGTTCTCCTGCGATGCTCTCTCTCATGAACTAACGCTGTTGGAGGTAAATGTTAGGAAAAATTAATTTCATGCTTCTGTAACAGAGAGCATATTGGACAGATGTGTCAGCAGCTCCAGGTATTAGCTTCAGGTTTTCTACCATCTTGACTCTGTCAAAAGCAAAAAATGAACTCAGTCATTAAAACAGTAAACAATATTTGCTGAGGTTTTTGCTTTCTTCTATAAACTTTTCCTTCCGGTTAGTACTGTTTAGAGGAAAGTGTTGAGATCTCTTATTTTGGCAGCAGATGTGTCTGTGTTGATGCCACGGTCCTCAGCGTGCCCTGAATTGGTCAGGATCAGGGTCTTCTCCTGCTGAGACCATTGTCTTTACCTGGAAGAAAAGGTGGAACTGGACTTTTTGCATTAAGCTCATGTCTAGCAGGTTGTAGAGAGAGATGGAACTGGGTTTAGGGTTTCATCTGCAGTACAGAGGGCACTACTCTGGTCTGTGATGCTGTTGGCTCCAGCTTCATCCCACCCCTCAACGATGGTAGTGAGACATAAATAATGAGCAAAAGAGCAAGATCCAAGTGGCTGGACTCCGCTTTAGGAGTTCTATCAGGGTGGGGGGGCTCTACCCTGGCCTGGGAATTCTCTGGATCCCACACATGAGCTGGAGAGTGCTGGTGGGCAGAGGGATGTCTGAGTGTCTCTAAACAGATTCTTTATATTACTCTTGTTTAATTTCATGTAAATTCATCACTTTGATCCATCAAACCAATTAGGACACATCACACGTTACATTATAAATACCTCAAGGCTTGGTGAATAAACACGGGGTGTGAGACAGCTGAGGTCTCAGGTTTATGTCCAGATTCACATCACATCATAAACGAGTTACTGTCTGATTTTTATTTACAGAATAAACAACTCACAACACATTTTATATGAGAAACTTGACTTTAATCAAGACACTTTTGTTGAGGTGTTGATACAACTTTCTCCTCATGAACACAAGAAAATGTAATAATTTTGGATACTCAAACACAGAAACAGAGAAAAATGAGCCAAATTTAGTGTCTCTTTAACCCCAATGTGAAAATAATCTACAACTTCACACCAGTGATATTGTGAGGGAGATCTTTCGGGTTTTACTGCAGGCCGATAATGATTTTGTAATACCAAAGACACCGACTATAGTCGTTACATGAATATCTTGAGCACATTAATGGGACTAGGATGCTGATGTGGTGTTGAAATACTTTTTAAATGATGTGCCACATTAGTGTTTGTTATCCTAATCAGAAGGCCAAAGGAACCTCCCAGCCTCAATCTTAAAATCCAAGATGGCTGCTGTCTGATTAAAAAATTTAAAACATTTCAGAGATATCTTAGATTGCGGCTATAGGGCGGACAATGAACTAATATTTTTAATCTTGTTGTAAATGCATGTGAACATGATATTTTTCATGTTTCTAGTGTTCTTACCCCTCATTCACACTGGTGGAACGGAGGCGGTCCGGTTTCTCTACAGCTTTCAGACGGACCGGCATTCACTGTGACTGCTGTTCATGTGCTGAACATCTCCGGAAAAAACAATGCAACATGGGTTTAATTTTGAAATATACTGGATGCACCTCGCTGAACCACGTCTCACTTCCTGTCTGGCTCATGTAAGTTATTTAACTTCATGACAATCTGCATGCGGACCAGAGCTCTGCATCCGGATCTGCACCGTACGGCAGCCGGTGAAGATGCTCTGATTGGACTCAGTGATTTTTGGTCTTTGTGGAAGTTGTAGAGTCCAGACCACATCCGTTTCCACATTTGGTGTGAACAAGACTTTATAAGATATGGGAGGAGGCTAATATACTTCCTTTATCCACCAAAAACAATGAAAATATTGTATGGAATGCCCCCCCTTCCTTCCCCCTGATTTAGTGATTTAGATCAAAGATGTCAGAGAAAACGACGCCATACGGCACCATAAAAAGAGGCATTTCTTATTGTTTATGTTTTGATTATTTAATTGTTTAATTTTTAAGGGATTTTTATTTCTTTATAGCATCCCATTTTATTTTTTAATTTATTATCACATGGTTCAAATTCAGTCATCAAGTATGGGACAAAAAAATCAAAAGCATGATGAGTAAATAAAAAAAACAATGGTAAAAATGGAAGTATAACCTCAAAAAGTGGAATAATAGAGGCAAAATTAAATCTCCAAAGAAGTGCAATAATTTTTTTGTCCAATTAAATCAAGAGAATGAAGAAACATTACTTTAAAAAACTGATTAAAAGAAAAGCAATAAAGAAACAAATGTTTCTTTAAAATTAGTAAAGTAAAAGTAAAAATAAGGAATTAAGTGAATGAAAGTAAAATGTTTAATTAAAAGGGTAAATAAAATAAAATCAACAAATTTATGAACAATCGTGAATTCATACCTTATTTAATGGCACATAAATTTGGTGAAAATCTTTTATTTTGTTTCTTTTGAGTAATATCTGCTCATTAATCATTAAATTGTCCGATGACATTACTTAATTACTGTATCAAGTCATCTGTGTTTATATTTAAGGTAGGTTTGGTCCTCCTGCACGGTTTTCTCTGACATCTGTAATCCAAATCACCAAAGCAGGGTTCTTCAGGGAGGGAGAGCGAAAGGACAGGAAGGTTTCACTCAAAAAGGGGTGCACTTGTCTCCATGGTGCACTCGTAGCCCACAGTTGTGCACACAGTTTGGTTGACAGTCACTCAGATGCAAATACTGTTTTGCTCGGTCACTGTGCAGAAACGCCATCTCGCAGTATAATTTTTCACTCAAGTTTATAACTGTCTTTCTTGTGTCTCGTTGAAGAGATCAGTGTTTCAGTGTGTGCACCGAAAACCTGTTTGGGAGATTTGACACTGTGTTCAGAACCAGCAAGCACCAGACTTTCAAAGAAAGCAAATGAATTAAAAAACATGTTAACTCCCGATGAAAAAACAGTTAACTCAAGTTTATTGGTGACAGAATCAAAGCACAGCTAAATCAAAGGGGCTGAAAGAGGAAGGGTAGTGGGGGGTGGGAGGGGTTAGGAAAAACAGAAAATGTTTGTTTTTGATAAATGTCCGAGCAATTTGTCATCATCTTGTAGCCAAGAAATCTAGACAAACTGTAGCAGTAGAAAAAGATTTAGCTCTGCAGGTCGGTCTAGCCACATGTCAGTGTAGCCACAGCAGGTCTACCATTGGATTGAACAATTTTAGGTCTAGCAAATCACAGCGCTCTAGAGAGACGTTGGACGGGCTTAGCACCAGAGCTGTGACTGAGAAAAACTACAAAAATGGCCCCGGCTCAGGAACGACACTTATTTGAAATGACTTTGGCATCAACTTTGAATGATTTAGACTTGGGCTTTTCTTTGAGACATGAGCAGATGGAGGTACTTAAGTAATTTATTTTAAAAAAAGATGCATTTGCTTCTTCTTCTTCTTCTCCTTTGACGGTGTATGGCAGACTGCCCTGTTCACAGATTTCTGGAGAAACGAATATGTCACATGGTCTGTTGCTCTGATTGGTTCTAGCGTTGTCCAATTGCACGTGGAGACACTTTGAAAGACAACCGTAGATTTTGCCCCATGACTGAGCTCTCTCTATGAATCATGGCCAGACTATTGTATATATTTATATGGCTTGCCAGACTAATCTTCTTGCTATCAGTGGCAATAATAACTCCCACAAATTTTCCAAATGGTCAGTTTGGGATGAACGTCCTTCCCAATGTTGAATTTTTAACTTCTGAAACAATAAGAAGAAAAACACCGCTCATCTGTGCAAAGGTACTGGATAAGGTATTAAAACTATGAAAAAGGAAAAAATCTGCACATTTCTATCTGCAGTGAAAGAGTTCAACTTCAGAGGCAATAAAATAAAATGTGTACATTAGTTCACGCTCTATCATTGAGTTTATTTAGCTAATCAGTTGTGTGGTTCTTGCTGGTCTGAATAACACTGGAGGGGTAACATTGATACAGTAGACAGCACAGACAGAGCATTACTATACAGTTTGAGGTCTCAGTGTCACCATGTATCTCTTTTGCCTTCATAGAGAACCCCTCATAGTGAGTATTATAATACAATAACATCAATATCTTATAAGTTACAATCATACAAAACACATTTTAAGGACTCAGATAGTCACACAAACAATTCAAGTCCCAAAATCTATAAATCATAGTGTTGCTTTGACTTTGGGTGCTGACTTTCTTTTAGTGGTCCATTCATGTAGCCAGTAAGACTAAACATCACATTCTTTGAACCAGTATAAAGTCCAGATTTGGCTTCTTTCCAAGTAATCACACAGTGGGACAATAACATTTAAAACAGTTTCCTCTGTGACTCTCATTTCCCATCAGTTCAGAGGTCAGTCACTGACTTGATGGATACTTTGGCCTTCAGCAGAGATATACTGCTCCAACAAGAATCTCCAACGGCAAAAGTCTGGATCCAAGAGATTTTCAGGAATGCAACAGAGGATTCTGTTTCTGGGCATTAAACCAAGTGGTAAGTGGCAGCAAATTAAACAACCAACATCCTTGACACCTCAAGGGAAGAGTTTTAGGAATGTTCTTCTGTGTCTTGTCATGAGTTAGATGAGTTAAAACTATGAGATTTTTCTTCTGTTAAACTGTCCATTATCTAATTTACAGTCAAATCATCTTAAAATACTTTCTAAACTTGTTAGTTTCACCTGCTACCCATCACACTTCAGTTGTTCTCAAAAAAAGGTATCTGAGTGATCACAATGCTTCGGTTTTTATAGAGCTCGTCGTTAAGTCAACAAGTCTAACAACCAACTGTGTTGATTCACTTCTAAATCATTTCAACTGCAAACCTCATGAAGTGCGTGACACCATCACACCCGAAAAGGTCAGACTTTTCTCTGGCAAATAAAAGGCTCAATGGAGGTTCACTAAATCAGTTACAAGTCAGAAAAGAGAATGCTAGAAAGCTGAACGTAAATGGAGGAAAAGTAACCTACCAGGTCACTATGAGACCTTTAGAATGCAGCTTCATACTTACAATTCTTAATTAAATAAGGCGAGACAAGCCTTTTTCTCCAAATTCATTAGTGATAATTTTTACAATTCTCATGTTCTGCTTGGTACTGTTGAGAGGCTAACTAATCTCCCAACACAGTTAGCCCCTGATTTCATTTCCCGAACTAGGTGTAATGAGTTTGCATCCTTTATCAATGAGGAAATCATAAACATCAGATTAGCCATTCATTCTTCTTTGACAGTCAGCATAACCAGACCACTGCTACAGCCACAGCAACAATCTGGCTAGAATGCCAGCTTTCAATGTGATTAGTGCTAAAACACTGGAGGACATAGTTAAGACATTAAACTCATCTACCTGCTGTCTGGACACCCTGCCAACTAACTTCCTTAAAATGTTTTAGGTGAAAGCTGATGTACTGAAAATTGTTAATTGCTCCTTAATGTCAGGTATTTTTCCTAAATCACTGAAAACTGCTGCTGTCAAGCCTCTTCTAAAGAAAAGCAAACGATCCCTTAGTGATGAATAACTACAGACCAATCTCTAATATCCCTTTCATTTGGAAAATTATTGAAAAAGCAGTTATGATCCAGCTGAAGAACAATTTTGGAGACAAACAACCTCCTGGATGGGTTTCAGTCAGGCTTTAGACAACACCACAGCACTGAGACTCACTCATTAAGGTATTAATTGATATTTGTGTCAATACAGATTCATGCGAAACATCTGTTCTGATTATGCTCGATCTCAGTGCAGCTTTTGATAATGTGGACCATGACATCCTTCTTGATAGGCTCATAAACTGGGTGGGACTATCAGGCACAGTCCATAGTTGGTTCAGATCTTATCTCGAAGACAGGAGTTATGTTGTTTCTATTGGTGATCATAAATCAAAGTAGATCACCATGACATGTGGTGTCCCCCAAGGCTCAATACTTGGACCACTGCTCTTCAATCTCTACATGCTCCCCCTGGGTCAGGTCATACACAACAACATTACCTATCATAGTTATGCAGATGACACCTAGATCTACCTAGCTCTATCACATAGTGACTGTGGTCCCCTAGACTCACTCTGTCAGTGTTTGGAGAGAGTTAATGACTGGATGCAGTCAAACTTCCTTCAGTTAAATGAAGACAAGACTGAAGTTATTGTCTTTGGAAATAAGAAGGAAAGGATGGAGGTTATTGCTCAACTTGGCTCCAGAGGAATAAAAACAAAGACTCAGGTTAGAATTCTTGGTGTCATAGTTGATTCATACCTGAGCTTCACTGGTCACATTAAGGCTATAACTACTGTAGATCAGTGTTTTATCATCTTCATCAAATAGACTCAGAGGTTTCATGTCCATACAGGACCTAGAGAAATTTATTTATGTGTTCATCTCTAGCAGGCTGGACTATTGCAATGGTCTTTTGTCTGGTCTTCCCAAAAAAGCTGTGAAACAGCTGCAGCGTATTCAGAATGCTGCTGCTAGAGTCTTAACAAGAACCAAGAGAACTGAGCACATCACTCCTGTTCTTAAATCTTTACACTGGTTACCAGTAAACTACAGAATCGGTTTCAAAGTGCTTCTGCTAGTTTATAAATCACTCAATAGCATGGGGCCAAAATATATCAAGTAGTGCTTTGAGATGTTTAGGAAACAGTCAGCTGGTAGAATCCCGGGTCAGAACCAAACAGGGTGAAGCTGCTTTTAGCTACTATGCTGCACACAGATGGAATCAGCTTCCTCATGACCTCAGATGTGTCCCAACTCTAGAAACTTTTAAATCAAAATTTAAAACTTTCATGTATTATTCAGCCTTTGAATGAATGTTTCTTATGCTGCACCTTCTGCACTGTAACTGCTCAGCCTTTAACTTTGTCTTTTTATTTTATTTCTTACATCTAATTTATTTGTGCATTTTTACATTGGATTTTATAATCTGCTGCTTTAAGTTGTCATGTTGATTTTAATGTTTTATGTTCTTGCTGATCTTGCTCCTGGAAAGCACACTGAATTGCGTCTGTGTATGAAATGTGCTATATAAATAAAGCTGCCTTCCCTTGCCTAAACATTTTAGGACAGTTTAAGTGGTTGGTGAATATCAGAGACATGAAAAAATGTGATTTTAAAAATAAATTAAGAAAACACAACTTTACAGTTGCAAGCTGAACTCCCTTTTTAATGAATGGTGCAAGGGGTCGACTGCCACTCGGAGGATAAAGTAACCAAATAAAACTCTGAATGTTGCTGTTCTCCAGTATTGCCTTGGTGAAGACATCTGGTCCTTTTAGTTTAGTCTCTCTTGTCCACTTTCATGTCCTAACCCATTAGATCGCTCCTCTTGCTGCACCAGACCACCAGAGCAATCATGGCCAAAGTGAGGAAAACAGGAATGAGGATGAGTATGGTGAGCGTGTCATCTGGTGGATCGACCCATATCACATGCTCCATGGTGCAGTTGGAGAAAAAGTGCTTATGTATGCGGATGATGTAGCTCTCTACCAGCGGGTTGGGCCAGTAGCAGTTGACAATTTGGGACTTTGTCTCAGTGCAGTGGGTGAAGAGGTGGTACTCGCTGGAAAGAACACAGGAAGGGAAGATTAGACAAAAAGATCAAAACAAAACATGCACACAGCTGAACTCATGCTGCTGTTGGATGTGTTCCATCGACAGCACAAGCATTTAAACCCAACTGTTGTTTGGCCAGAATTAACCAAAGTTCATTAAAGATAAAGTCCCATTAGTAGTCACACTGGTGTGTGGAATGTGTTCTCCGCGTTGAATTGCCTCTGTGTATGAAATGTGCTACATAAATAAAGCTGCCTTGCCATCCCCTGGGGTAGCGGTGAGGTGCAGACACAGTCACGCTCAGGAACCATTTGGTGGTTTAACCCCCCAATCAAACCCCTTAATGCTGAGTGTCAGGGAGAGAGGCACTGGGTCCCATTTTTAAAGTCTGTGGTATGACCTGACTGTGGATTTGAACCCACGACCTCCCAGCCTCAGGGTGGACACACATACCACTAGGCCATTTAGAGGCATTGTGACCAGGGACATACTGTTATTTCCTCCATTTTTCAGCTCACCACTCTTTTTCTGCTGTTATTTGGAACTGCCCTGGATCTTTTCAGACTCACAGCTCAGCTTTGTTGAATGCATTCAGTGAGTCATAATCCCTTTTTTACCATCTAGACGTCTTTATCCTCAAACTCCAGCTTTTTATTTCCCTCATGACATTCAGGGGCTTTTGTTTTCTTACCCGAACAGTAAACTCAGTAACAGAATGCATTTTTACATCAATTTGATGCCCTTGCAGCTGTGAGACGTAGTTAGAGTTCCCTACAAAGCCAGATCATGTTCCTAGTTTTAGGCTGGTCAAAATGGTCAAAGATGGCCAGATAAAACCCAAATTAGCTTACTCTAATAAAAATGGATGTTGCAGTGCATGGTCATCCTCAGCCCATATTTGTTGGTTCTAAATCAGCTGAACATTTGAGCTACTTGAGCACCAATCTATATGCAAATTATTACCAAACTGGGATATACCAGAAAATACACACACATACATATGTATAGTTTATCTATCAAGCACCTTTCACAGACATGCAGTCACAATAAAATAACAGGATGCAATGAAATATTATAAAAACAGCTAAGAGGCACAATAATAAAACTGCTAAAAAAGAATTAAACAGTAAAATATACAATTAATAAAATCTCAGGAAAAAGCCTGATTGGACAAAAACGTTTTACTAAAATCACCCAAAGTCAGCCACGCAAAGCTGTAATGGCCATATGGACTCTGTCTTCCTGGTGTTTAAGATGAGATGAGAGGTAAACACTGGAAGAGGGTAGATGACGTGGGAAGTTGACTGTCATCAGCATAAAAAATTGTTTTAAAAAATGTCAGGAAAAAACTGAGAAGCATGTTGGTTAATAGGGATGCATAAAACAAAAATAATAATGGACCCAAGAATGAACCCTGGGGAACCCCACATGTTAGCAAGCCAGTTTTAAAAGACAAGTTGTTCATCTTGATTGAAAATGTCTTATCTCAAAGTTGGAGAAGCAGTCCAGAGCAGAGGCAGTGATACCAAAGACTGTATATATAAGAGTGATACCTACTAAAGTACTGACAGTACAGAGATCCAATAATCTGGTCACAGAACAGTTTCCTGTGTCAGCTATCATTAAAAGATCATTATAGACCCTCAGCAGAGCAGTCTGAAGATGGAAAGAGTCACGAGTCAATATAGGAATGACTGGAATTGGCTATCTACAACCCAGTTTTGTTTTTGTTATTAGGAGGGTCACCTCAGTTTGATTAAAACATGAAGGAACACAGTCTTGTGTGAGGGAGCTGTTGATGATAGGTACAGCGATGGTCCAAGGCTCATGCAGATGGAGGTGATACTTCTGTAGAGCATCATGAGGGTTTCATCTAGACTAATACTGAGGGGTTCATTAAGAACTATTGGAACAAAAGCAGAATGACTCTGAGGACCATACTCATGGTTCACACAGCAATTGAAAAAAGGATTAAAATCTTCATCAGAGAGTGACAAAGCATGACGAGGTGGAACCCTGGGGTTTTGGGTTATGAGGTTATTGAAGTAGGAGATTCTCGCTTCGTTCTAAGACCTCATAAGTTCGTTGAAACAGTCACGATGGACAACCAAACTACTACAGCTACTTCATTTAAAAACAAATTATAAAAAGCATCCCAGATAATCCCATAATACCCCTCATCTACATTATCCAAGATTTATTTCTTGATCAGCAAACAAAAAACACACATTCAAGTACTGAAAATGTGTCAAATCTGAATCCTGACAAATCCTGAATAACAAACAAGTTGTCCATTTGTGCTTTAAGTCAATTATTTTATAGTTTGTACATAATAATGACACAGGTCTGCAGTTCTTCAGAGGTCAAAGGTCTCCCTTTTGGAGCAAAAGTGCCCCAACAGCTCCAGAGGTAAGGTCCCAGACACCAAACAGTCTTTAAAAGCATTGAATGGGTCATGACCCTCAGAAGTGTTTATATAAATCCACCAGGAGAGCATTGATTCCAGAAGAACAACCACAGCTGAGTCTCATCCAGATCCTCTGTAATCTGGATTATGTTTTTTCTTCTAGAAGAGGCTTTTGATGTTGACGAGCTTGATGCATGAGAAAGTCGTGTGGTTAGGACGACCTGCACACACCCACAGACTGCCTGACAGGACTGCCCTGTTATTGATACCACAAATTGTTCTATTAGCATCTATTAGCATTAAAACTAAACCTATTTCTCACTCACATGATTACAAAAAGACATTCTGCAAGTGTTTGTACGTGATTACCACACTAATAGAAACTAATGGAAGACAGAAGCCATCCCCATGAGCAAAGCATTATTACATTAACTCCTATATTAGACAAGTTTAACCTGCTGGGCTCTTTATAACCTGTAAATTAGACTCTGACATCAAACTGGGGCCATTGTTGTGAGTGACCTTTGCTTTCAAGACAAACAAACCCTGCAGAGTGCAGCTGTCTGTTAACTGTGCCTTCAAATAACTATATACTGAGCTGAGCTAAGCTGAGCGAAAAGACACTATAAAGAAAAACCTCTAATCTCATCTGAGCTCAGGAGAAATGTATTATTAAACTAGGAGAAGCTGCAGCAGAGGAAACTGAAACCGCTTTATATTGTATATTAGAACCCATCCAATAAAAGCAGAGCTGATCAGGATCAGATCTGATTTGCATCACTGACTAGATGATGAGAAAGTGACAGCCTGACTGCAGCACGGATGAAACGTGCACATTTCACAGCTTTGTGCAGGTTTGCAGGCGGTTTCCTGGCTGTATTCAGCATCATCTAGTAGTGGAACCAGCTTTAAAAAAAGTCAAAGATGATTTTCACAAACAAATATCAACCATAAGATCATGACTACATGCCTAATTGTGAGTAATTAGTTTAATCCATAACCGTTTCTGTCAGAATTTATAAAACTCATAAAATGAAAATGCTAATTAAATTCTGTTGTTATTATTTTATTATATAATATAGGAGTTAGTTCATCATTAAGTTACTTTCTCTCTGCAATGTAAAAAAAATCACAAACTGAAACAACAAGTGTTAGTTTGTTAGTAAACTATTTCCTAAACCCCCGGATGGATTTTAATGTAACTAAATAATAACCTAATAATTTATGATAATTAATGAAAATAATTTATTGGTTATAAATCTACAACTAAGTGATGGAGTCAGCCAAATTCACGATGACCACCACAGCTAATCAACAAGCTAACTGATTGACTAAGGTGTTATTTTTAAGATGATTTTAGTCATAAACTGTCATGAAAGACAGTGGGTGATATGCTTCAATTCAACCTGTTAGTGATTTTATTATATACCAGCAAATATGTTTAAAACACACTGTAAATATTAGACAGTTTATTTCAACAAAAATTGTTTCAAAAACACACATTTTTATGTTATTCACAAACTTTTTTCTATTTCACAAAGATGTGCATTTTACACACAGGCCTGATACCAGGACTGTGTGTAAAATGCAATGATGTGTAGGGCGATGGTGGCAGAGGAGTTAAGTGGCTGCCTTGCAATCAGAAGGTCGCAGGTTCATGTCCTGCTCAGTCTCTCACTGTCGTTGTGTCCTTGGGCAAGACACTTAACCCGCCTTGCCGTGGTGGTTGGAGGGACCGGTGGCACCAGTGTACGGCAGGCCTCGCCTCTGTCAGTGCGCCTCAGAGCAGCTGTAGCTACAATGTAGCTCATCCCCACCAGCGTGTGAATGTGTGTGTGGATGACTGATTGTGTTGTGAAGCGCCTTGGCCGGTTGTAGAACCCTAAGAAGGCGCTATACAAATACAGATTTACCATTTACCATGTCAGTATTCATCTGCATTAAACGCCTGGTTCTCCTGCTGGTCCAAGTTGACCATCTTTAAAGGATTGTTAGTTATATTCAAACATCACCACACAGTCGTAGGGGAAGGAGGACCAGTAGGCATCATCCCACAGCATGATAATGTCTCGAAACACACCTCCAACATCTGTCTGAGCCAGATGTGTGACTGTAATGGAGAGATTTTAGAGAGCTGTCTGAACGTCTCTGTCCTGCTGATGGTCCAGCCTCTGTGTGTGTGTGTGCATGCGTGTGTGTGTGTGTGTGTGTGCTGCCTTCTCCTTTTTAACTCAGATGAAACACTGACAAATAGCAGCACACCTGCACTGAGGCTCCATCTTTCAGTGCTCAGACAAAAGGATCTGAGGAGGAAACAGCAACCATTAACACACAGAGAGGCCTTTTCTCTGGGGTTGGATGTGTGTGAAGCAACCGAAGATCAAATAAAACATTTTTTTTGTTTTGTTTTTTTGTTTTAATATTTGAGCAACACCTGAAAATGAAACACTGTTTTTTGATGTTACTCTTGTAATCTGAGTTGTCATTAAGTGAATGGTCAGACAATAATCAATCATAAATTGTCATATTTGTTAATATAATATTTATATTAACTAGCTACAATAATTGACCTGCTAAAAGTTTGTTGTTTCACAATATTTCTCTATGATTTACTAAAATTCTGTTCATAACTTTTATGGACAGGATTTCTAGGTGCAGCCAAGGTGGTGAGGGGATCCGTTTTGGTGGCCTAAGGATCAGGTCTCTGCTTTTTGCAGATGATGTGGTCCTGTTGGTTTCGTCAGAACGTGATCTCCGGCTTTCGCTGGAGCAGTTTGCAGCCGGGTGTGAAGCAGCTGGGATGAGAATCAGCTCCTCTAAATCCGAGACCATGGTCTTGAGTCGGAAAAGGGTAGAATGCCTTCTCCAGGTCAGGGACGAGGTCCTGCCACAAGTGGAGGAGTTTAAGTATCTCGGGGTATCTCTTGTTCACGAGTGAGGGAAGGGTGGAGCGTGAGATCGATAGGCGGATTGGTGCTGTGTCTGCAGTGATGCGGGCGTTGTACCGGTCTGTCGTGGTGAAGAGAGAGCTGAGCCAAAAGGCGGAGCTCTCAATTTACCGGTCGATCTACGTTCCTACCCTCACCTATGGTCACGAGCTTTGGGTAGTGACCGAAAGAACGAGATCACGGATACAAGCGGCCGAAATGAGTTTTCTTCGCAGGGTGGCTGGACTCTCCCTTAGAGATAGGGTGAGAAGCTCGGCCATCCGGGAGGGGCTCGGAGTAGACCCGCTGCTCCTCCACATCGAGAGGAGCCAGTTGAGGTGGCTCGGGCATCTGATTAGGATGCCTCCTGGACGCTTCCCTGGTGAGGTTTTCCGGGCACGTCCAACCGGGAGGAGACCCAAAGGAAGACCCAGGACACGCTGGAGAGATTATGTCTCTCGGCTGGCCAGGGAACGCCTTGGGATTCCCCCGGAGGAGCTGGCCCAAGTGGCTGGGGAGAGGGAGGTCTGGGCTTCCCTCCTTAGGCTGCTGCCCCCACGACCCGACTCCGGATAAGCGGCAGAAAATGGATGGATGGATGGATGGATGGATGGATGGATTTACTAAAAATGGTAACATGTTTTTTAAGTTAAAATTGATCTTTGTTGCACTTTTGGAGATTTTCTTAAGAATTTGTGATGTTTTTGCCTCATAAAATACCAGCAATAAGAGCATTTTAACATTTACACACTATCCTGCTGATCTAAACGGTCAGACTCTTGTTTTTAGTTGCTGGACAGTAAATAAAAAAGGATGCATTAGGTTATTTTCGCTTAGCCTATCTGCAGTCATTACCACTTGTTATCAGAGGTTGTCAGTAGCAGTCAACTCAACATTTAACCTTCCTCCTCTGAGAGCTGCAAACTGTTCAGGGCAGAAAATCAATACGTTGTTTGAAGTAAATGATTGAAGCGCAGGAATCCACGCACGCCCTCTCAGCGGTGCATCATAACCTTTCCTGTACCTCGACAAGTTTGTACCAGTTTATTTCAAACACCCATCAGCAGAGAGGTGGCTCATTTACCAAACACAGGGAGCTCTGCAGGAGGGCGACATTTGTTTCTCACCCCTCTGGTTCCTCCAGTGGCCTCGAGCAGCTCCAAATTTACTTTTCTTTTCCTAGTATTAAACAAAGATATGTTTCTGGATTTGGGAATCAGACCTTGGACTGCTCTCCATCCTGCAGCTTATCTTCTCACTGTGCGTTCATCTTTTTAACACCTTAATCTAACTGCTGAAATGTCTCCTCAGCCTTCATTAGTGTCTACAGGAGCGGTTCATCACTAAATCAAACAAATCACCTGTGTTCATGATCTAAAACATGCAGGAAACGTGCTGGAAGCAGACTGCAGCACCAGGCATGTCAGCACTTTTTTTTCTAAGTCCAACAGGGAGCGGACCGCCACTCTGAAGTTGCAAATGCGGTATTCTGGCCACAGAGGGCGGTGGGGGTCTGAGTGACATTTCATTAACCCTGTAAAGGGTCGTTTTAGCACACACTGGCTCAAGAAAATGATTTCAAATAATGAAAAAGTTGCATAGTATGGTTTTAATGAATGAAACATTTAAATGCTTCATTTCTTGTCATTTTGATGATTATAACTTACAGATAAGAAAACCTATAGTCTGTCTAGGAAAATAAGAAATTACAAAAGATCAATGTTTTAAACAGAAAACTCAGATTTCTGGAACAATGTTCATTTCTATGTACCCAACACGTGGTTGGACCTACTTTTACATTAATTACTGCATTAATGGCATGACACGAAGGTCACCAGCATTACTGAGTCTGGTGTCTCCTATTTTCCTCTTACCCCATAGACTCTCTATGGGGGGTTCAGGTCAGACCAGTTTACTGGCCAATAAAGACCAGTAACAACAGGATCACTGAAGGAGCTTTTGTGGGTTGGTGCCAAGTCCTGCTGGAGAATGCAACCAGCATCTCCATAAAACCTGTCAGCTGGTAGATGTCTGCAATGACTGTAGACTTAAGTTTCCACAGTAGTCCAACACCAACAGATAAAACATTTCCTCAAATCATCACTGACTGTGGAAACTTCTCGCTGGAGCTCCAGCTTGGATTCTGACCTGCAGAGTTTGCTTTCATCTGAAAAGAGGATTACTGAGCAACATGCAGGTCTTTGTCCACTTAGCCCAGGTAAGACTCTTCTGACGTCTCTGGTTCAGAAGTGGTTTGACACAAAGAATGTGACATTTGTAGGACTGCTGACCAGCAGAAGTTGGTGGTTCCGAAGACAAGGTTGAGGCGGAGAGGTGATAGGTCTTTTGCTGTGGCGGCTCCGTGCCTTTGGAATCAGCTGCTGGGCAATATTAGACAAGCCTCCTCACTTGGAGTTTTTAAAATTCTACTTAAGACGCACTTCTATGCACTCGCGTTTAACACGACCTGATTGTTGTACATCTGCTCTTGTTTTTTAATTTTTTTTTTTTGTTTGTTTTTATTTTTTTTAGGATATATTTTACTGTGATGTGTTTTTAATGTTTTATTGATGTTTGTTGTATTTTTTATTGTACAGCACTTTGGTCGACAGTGTTGTGTAGAAAGTGCTATAGAAATAAAATTGGATTGGATTGGATTGGTCTGTGTGTGGAGGCTTGGTGCTTGATGGATTCTGATTCCCATCCATTCAAGGTCGCGATTCTCCCTGTTGCTGGTTCATCTTTTCCCTTCCACTGAACTTGAACATGTTTGGATACAGCACTCTGAGAACTAGCAGTTTCTTTAGCAAGACCTTTTGTGTCCTCCCCTCCCTCTGGACATGTGTCCAGTCAGCTGTCTTCACCATGATTGTGTATCCTACTGAGCCACACTGAGACCATTCAGGGAAACCTTTGAAGTTATTTTGATTTAATTACCATGAGTTTCCAATATTTCATTTTTTATAGTTTTTTTATGTTCTAAAGTTTGACAAAGGGTCGCAGATAGGCAGAAGAGGATGGATGGATGGATGGATGGATGGATGGATGGATGGATGGATGGATGGATGGATGGATGGATGGATGGATGGAAGGAAGGAAGGAAGGAAGGAAGGATGGAAGTTTGATAAAGAATGTTGGGGTTTCTTATCTGTATTCATCAAAATTACAAAAAATTAAGACGAAGTGAAATATCTCCCATACATAATATAGTATAATTTTTTTTATGATGTTCTAATTTTTTAGATGCACCTGATGATTAGATTGTAATGTTTTTTTTTTATCTATACAGAGAAATGATAAAATAATTTTTAAACCGAAGCACATCGGAACAGGGATGTAGACGTTTTGTTAAAATCCTCTTAGGGACATAAACCCAAAGCTGCAGCAGATAATGCATTCTGGGAAATACACTGAATTAGGTTCAACAGCAATAAATGTCTGCAAAAGCAATTAAAACTGAAGGGATTAAGTCTGTGTCTTAATTCAGGTGATGATGATGAGAACATATGCAGAATACAAATGAGTGACATACATCAAACAAAGACAAACAGATTAACGGGGTTAGGAAAAGGGAGACAGGTGATATTTCTGATCGTTTTGGGCTAAGAATCAAAAATAGATGCATCAGCATGTGGTAAAATGAGCTGTTAGCTGTAACTTTATAAGTGTTTTATTTCATTAGAGAAAATGTAAGAGACACAATAAAATGGAGGTTAGAGACGTGATGTTTATACGAGTCGTTAAGTATTAGCTAAGACCACATATGAACGGAGTTATAGTCTTTAATCCTCAGGCTGGGCAATTATTCAGATTTATATTTCAGCTCCAAACAATCACAAAACTGTGTTATAAAAATTATTTTTAAAATTAAATCTGCCACATTCTGTTTTGCTGCATGAGTAAAGATGGCAAAACACAAATGACTCATGTCACAAAATATTAGGGCTTTGGAGTCGACGTCATGACGCAATGCATTATGGGATTGCTGCACCATTTTTAAGGTCCATGAAAAACAGTAACAAACCGAGAGACAGCTTAAAGGCAGCTCAAAAAGTGCTGTATTAAAACAGATGCAAAGAAACGATACCTAGAAATAATGGCGTGTCTTTGAAATGCGAACCGTAAGCAGAAGTAAGTCTCAGCAGTGGAGATGAGACCCCGAAGATCTACTGACATTCATTCTCCTGTTGGCTATTTCTGAACAGGGAACTATTTCTGTCTTCTCTGTTTATGTAGAAAAAAGCATGAAAATCACCTGGAAAGGTAACCAGTCTGAAGAGGGAAGTAGCCACCGATGAAGGCTCATGATTCAGAGAAAAACTCCTGTTCTGAGAAAACCTTCCTTAACACGTCATAAGGGGGAGCCCTCCCTCCTCAAACCTGCATGTCTCCAGTGTCTGAGGCCTTCTGGGGAAACCAACCAATCAGCAAGCAGCTTGTTATCATATTCATGTCCTGGACGAGTGGGAGGGGCTAACAGATCTTTTCACAGCAAGGCTGGTTTAGGGGTTTTAGAATGGCCCATCAGGGCTTCTGGGACAGATGAAAGCCAAAAGAACATTTCTTATGCTTTTTAGAGGATCAAAGCTGTTTTAAATTGTTGATTAACTGCATTCTAGGACCACTTTAGGATTTTGCACAAATCAAAAAGTGATGTATGATACATGATGCATGAATTATTCTAGGATTTATTATGAATGACAGTAAAAGTAAATGAATGATCAGGTCACTGACTTCATGTGAATAGTTCACAATTAGATTATGAATTTCGGTAAATCAGCTTCTTCATACATTAACTGGTATGAAATAATGTCACTATGTTATTTTAACTGATGTGATGCTTTTGGTGGGAAATCATAATCATGGAGGTGGAGCGCTCCATCAGTGACAGACTGCTGCATCCCAGGTACACGGAGGAACGTTTTCATCCTTCCTCCCAACAGCTTTTAGGATTTACAACCACCACTGCTCCCAACAAAACCAGTAAATCATCTCTTGCATCCCTTTGTTCCTGCTACTTTTATGATTTGCACAGTTTGTGTTATTCTACCTGCACACAAAGTATTGTATTTTTTAATTCTTAAACTGTATATATCCAAAATTTTGATTTTTGCAACTTGAATATTTTGAATCATTTAGCTATTTCTGGGTTATATTTTCCTGTATTTTCACTCTTTATTCTTTACTCCCTTTTTTGCTCTTATAATAATTGCTGTGACATAAAAATTTCCCCACTGAGGGACAATAAAGATATTTTCTTTCTTTCTTTTGATTTTGTCTTGCAGAGGTCTTGGTTTCATCTAAACTCATCTGAAGGAGCAATCGGTGGTGCATCCAAGTGACATATTTTTTTTCTTCTTCAGAGGACTTCTTTTCTACCATCAAGCGGGACAACGTTCAGCTGAAAACTCCAAGCAGCTGGAGTCCTACCTGGCCCACCAAGCAGTTTGTGACTGAAGCTGAAAACACCTCTGCCTACTGAAGCTGGCTGTGAAGCAAAACCCTATTAAAGCTACAATAGCAAACTTGGAAAACAAGCTAGCATAAAACATTTTTTTCATGCCTCTTAACAATGTTCTAACATAGTATAGCATGATTTCAGTAATGAAAAATAAAAATAAAATAATTACAATTTTTAGACATGAATAAATCTAATTTCTGTAGAAAGCTGACTTTTACAAGGCAGCCAGACCGTCTTAATGTCCTTTTGTTGCAAATATCATTAAAGGTCAGAACAGAAAAAACTGGGTCCCTAGTCACAGGTTGCAGAACCCTGGTTCCTATCAAGGTATTAAACTATTTTAGTAGCATAAAGATAAACTGGAGTGTCTGCCAACTTTGGTTTGAAAAGCAGGACACTCCATTGGGTCTCTAAATGAATAGATTTCAACACTTTTTGAGTGTTTTTGGAGCAGAAAGTAAAGAACCATTCTTCTCCCTGTGCTGACATTTATTGAGTAGTTAGAAAAGGTTCTGCCTGAAGAACAATTGTTTTTCAAAGCAACCATTTAATCTTGAGATTCTGCTCTTTGATGCATTGGAGCATTTTTTTTCTCCCACAGCAAAAGAAATTCAATAAGAAAACAATTTATTCATTTAAAATTGAGTTTCCATTGTTTTCTCAAATCTGCAGCAACCAAAAGTCAACAAATTTTACACTGATTGATCCAATTCGACAAACTAAACTTTCCCACCACACACACACACACACACACACATAGACACACACAGCTGATTAGTGTCTTGACAGATGCTGTACAGTGGGGGCTGCACCTTGCATGGCCAACTGTGACCTACAAGACTTGTCAGGACTCGATGTCTCATAAATACGTCCTTGGGTGACCAGACAGTAATCTGCTCAGCTATCAAACATCTATCTTCAGGTGTTATCTCACCTGATGAAGTGTGTGAGGTTGCACCAGTACTGTGAATCTATGTGAGACATGTCCCGCTTGAAGTCTTCTCCACAGACCTCCACCTCCCACTGCAGACGGGACTCATTGCAGATCCTCTTCTGCGTGGGGAACGTAGGCTCCAGGTTGAAACTGTCAGCAGCTGTTAGAGGAAGCAGGCAAAACACTGATGTCACACATCATAGTGTGTGTGTGTGTGTGTGTGTGCGCGTGTGTGTGTGTGTGCGTGCGTGCGTGCGTGCGTGCGTGCGTGCGTGCGTGTGTGTGTGGGTGGGTGTGTGTGATAGTAACTGGGATTAAACATGACAAAGATGGATGTTCATGGACGTTTGGCTTGTAGTCCTGTAATAATCATAAACCACGTGTCAAAAGAGATTTATTATTTTAATGTCTGTCATGGAGCTGTAAGTAATGTTTCAACAATGTGCTGTTCATCATGAGATGGATGGATGGATGGATGGATGGATGGATGGATGGATGGATGGATGGATGGATGGATGGATGGATGGATGGATGGATGGATGGATGGATGGATGGATGGATGGATGGATGGATGGATGGACTAACCTGTTGACTTGCCCATGATCCAGGCATTAACTGAGGGAAAAGAAACAGAAGCACAGTTATCTGAGTGCTGATTGGCTGTCTCCTCTAACAGAAACACAGACCTCATTGAGGACAAGGCCTTTATCTTATTTCTTGATTTTCACAAAGCTGTCAATAAATATGAACATCAGTTCCTCTTTAAAGTCTTGTGTCTTTATGGGTTCGGCCCAAAGTTTTGCAACATTATTGAATCATTCTGTGATGGTACAGCCAAAAACCATAGCACTCCCAACAGGTACTACTCCTCGTTTCTCCCTAAACCGAGGAGTTAAACAAGGTTGCAATATATCTGTTTCTATTTATTATGGCAGCAGAAATGTTGGCAATCCTCATGAAAACTCAGAAATAAATAACTGAATCTTCTTAATGAACAGTTGATAATAAGCCAGCTTGCTGACGATAACACCATTTTTCTAAAAAGGTCATCAGTAACACCCGTTACAGAGATCCATCTAATCCTTTATTTTATAAACATAAAGTTTTGAAATTTCATGATCTAGCAATAGTTTACCTGTTAATATTCAGAAACTGTTCAAAAAAAGAGTTGGTAGTTGTAAATTTAGAAGAACATGTGTTTTTGAGATGCCTAAGTTTAAGACTAAAAAGAAGGAATGCTGTATTTCTGTGGTTGGGGTTAAATTATGGAACAATCTGAATAAAGAATCCAAATCACTGACTGTATTTAAAAAATGTATCAAATCAATGGTATTAACAAAATATGTAAATATAATGTAAGATGGTGTTTGAGAAGTATTGAAGAGTTAAATGAGTAGTAATATTGTAAATAATCTAGAAGTATTGAAGAGCCGAAAGAACAATAATATTGAAATTAAGTTTCTCTTGTTTTAATTTTGTGTTGTAAAAAGGGGCAGGACATAATAAGATTTTTTCATCTTTCTGCTCCTTTTCATTCATTTTTTTTTTGGTATTTAATGTAATATGGGATGCCAAGTGTAAATTGCTGGTGCATATTTTTTTGCAGACATTTTTTTGATATTTAGCTAATGTTTCATACATTTAGCTAATTTTTCATACATTTATCAACTTTTATAACATTTAAAATAATGTTTAAATGTCACATAATTTCAGCTAATCTAAATGTTAAATCTAAACTTAAATGTTAAATGTAAATCTAAATCAGACTGTTAAATCTAAATGTTAAATCTAAATCTAAATCCGAATGTTAAATCTAAATGTTAAATCTAAATCTAAATGCTAAATCTAAACCTATATCTAAATGTTAAATGTAAATGTTAAATCTAAATCTAAATGTAAATGTTAAATGTAAATGTTAAATCTAAATGTAAATGTTAAATCTAAATCTAAATGTTAAATCTAAATGTAAATGTTAAATCTAAATCTAAATGTTAAATCTAAACCTAAATATAAATGCTAAGCGCAAATGTTAAATTTAAATATAAAAGTTAAATCTAAATCTAAATGATAACTCTAAATCTAAATCTAAATGTTAAATCTAAATGTTAAATGCATATCTAAATGTTAAATCTAAACTTAAATGTTAAATCTAAATCTAAATCTAAATGTTAAATCTAAATGTTAAATGCATATCTAAATGTTAAATCTAAA
>SSNS01000097.1:0-62500 GCA_006937985.1 Aphyosemion australe
CATTTCAGCTGTCCACCTTTTTAAACTGTGTACTGAGATTTCAGTTTTCTGCTGTTTAGATTTATTTTCTCTTTTCTCCACTTACTTATTTGGCTTTAATACACTTTTTAGTGATTTTTTGCTCCTGCATCTTTAAACCTTTTCAGCTCATTTTTACAATTACGTTAAATTTTCGCAGCAGAAAACTGCTTATTTCAGTTCAGCTACTCAGCTATCAGTTTCAAAATTCAGCATATCCTGCTAACTTCACAATTCAACTATTTGTGAAACTTTAACTACTTGTACTCAAATATGAGCTGTTTAAACATTTTAGCTGCTCAGTTTTTTAACTATGTTTAGAGATTTCAGTTTTCTGCTGTTTAGGATTTTTTTCTCTATTCTCTACTTAGTTTTTGGGCTTTTTAAAACTTTTTAGCAATTTTTGCTCCTAAAACTTCAAATACATTCAGCACATTTTGACAATTAAGCTTAGTTTTAGCTTCAATTCAGCAGTTTCAGCCATCGTATTCAGCAATAAAGCATTCAAACGTATTTCTGCAAGAAATGCAATTGATCTAGTTAAAGTTATTATCATTTAGGCTATATAAATTGTAGAATAATGACGTGTAATTTAATATTTTCACTATTTAAAATATTGCAAATACATATTTATTTAAAATACTAAAATTTTAATTGGGTAGGCTCATGTGGGTCAAACTTGGTTAAAGCTGCAGTAGCAAATTTGGAAAACAAATTAGCTTAAAAAAATTTTTCATGCTTCTTAACAACGTTTTAACCTTCAATAGCTATAAATATATTGTGGAGAAGTCTCGCATTTGTCTGAAAACCTCCGCCAATAACACGTTTCGGACCAAAAGCAACCATTGGACCAACCCGATTGTCGGTTTCGCCAAACCGCCGCACTTCCCTGGGTCCTCCACTCATTACGCGCTCACGTATTTATCAACAGAACACCACTGATGTGAGAGGTTCTCCGCTCAATAATACCAGAGAAGAAGAAACAGCCGGCTGCTACCACTTCAACTTTAGGACAAACTACCAAAAAGTCCCAAAAAGAAAATCACCATTTGAAGTCACGGACAATGAAAACGTTTGGACCTAGAAAACGGCGACTGGTGTTTAGCGCTCTCTCGTTTCCTTCGGCATCATGGGGTTTCCAGTTCTGGCAGAAGCGTCTCAGGGAAGATACCCAAGGGAAGGGGTGAGTGTTCCGTGACCATGTTTGCGTTCAAAACCTAGCTTGTTTGCAGATTCACTATAGCAGCTTTAACCCAAGTAGTTGGAACAACAATAGCCCATGTAAATACCATGTGGGGCCCACTTACGTGTTGCTGGGTGGGCTAGGGCTTCTGTTTAGGTGACATTTCAGTGTAATTCTGTGTCAACATTAAAATTATCATCTTGAAGTTTTTCTGGAAAAAATAAACTTTTCATCCAACAAGATTGATAAGCTAATGGCTAGTAATATGACACCATCTGCTCTGAAATGAAACCATCATAAAAGTTTACATTACTGCTATTTAATAAACGTTCTCACCACATTTAATTTTACATTACACATTTATTTAAATTGAATTCTGTGGTCATTTACAAGGATAAATATAATCTAGGCTACCTCTTAAAAATGTAGTCCTTCCTGCATTTCCATGGTTATTTAAAGACACATTCCGCAACTTTTACACCTTAAAATAATGTTTTTTGTAAAGTTTTGGAAGCATACCATAATCTATTATGTTCAGTTTTGGATCTGTGATAGTGTTATGGGGTCCCACGACCCACGGTCCGCGTCGCCAAAGGGGGCAAAAAAAAAAAGCGCATTCTAAAATCGCGCATTCTAAATGAGCATTATGTCCGCCAAAATGCGCGTTTTGGCGGACATAATGTGAGTTTAGTACGTGCGCTTTCTTTTTATCCCTTTGGCTTGCCATAGTAGTATAACGTTGACCTGCAGTTCAGAGACTTGAGCAATGGCAGATTCACCAAAGAAAGCTAGAAATATCTTACCAGAGGAATCTAGGAAAAAAAAGAGAACGCAATAGAGCAAGAGCAAAGACCAGAGTTAATATTGGGCCGTCTTTTCCTCGCTGGAGAGCTCTTTTAGAAAGAACAGCATGAACTACGGACTCTAACCTAGCCGTGCTGCTAATGGCTAGGTAAGTAATAAATGATTTCACCAGGGTTATTGTGTTTGGTCGGACATAAAATTGTTATACAGTCCTGATAAAACTATCTATTCAATGTGTGGAGGTGGAAAAAGTTTGTTTTCGTTGTTTTGCCTGACATTAGGAATGTAAACATGCCTCTTATGTGCGAGAGAGATTTGATTTTAAGACAGTGACGTTACGCAGCAAGCCTTGAGAGGGTGACAGAGAGCATATATCTGCAAAGTTCAGGACCCTCATTCATCAAACGTTCGTAGAAATATTCCTATATTCGTTCCTATGAACGAAATTTAGAATGCTCGAACAAACGGTCAAAATCCTGATTTATGAAACATGTGGTGGCCTCTCGTACTCATGTTCCTCTGCAATCGTCTGATGATAAATCCCACCTGTGCGTACCAAGGTGCTCGTGTCCGTTCACTGTCATTTACATACAGAAACACCCTCAATCAACCATATTTGGTCACACTACGTCCTCAGATTGGGAGGGGATTCCCTGGGTTCTTCCACCACTAGATGCTGTTCCTACGCATGGTCTGAAGTTTTCTTATGTTTAGGAACATTTTCATACACAAGTACAAAATGATGAATACCACACAATGCGTAAATTTGTTCATACGCACGATATACGCACAAATCTGTGCGTAAGTATGGTTGATAAATGAGGGCCCAGGAGTGTGGCTTTAATATGTATAAATGATAAAGTTATGAGAACGCTAGTCTACTAACTGATTCATCGCAGAAAATTAGAATTTGATTGACATCAAAACTAGCCAAATTATGATAGTAAGATAGTTGGATAGCTTAGAAGTGTGCTAACAATGAGAGCCTCTTTAAAAAAAATCATGTTTTAACTACGATTATAATTTATTTTAATGGGCTATTGTCAATCTTAAAAGTCTTTGAATATTTCTGCCAAAAATAACCGTTAAATGCAAACATTCTCTGAACAGAGCTAATTCCGTAAGCCATTTTTCAATGGCTATGGCTGTTATTATTAATGAATTAAACAGAAATATTGTCATGTTTGTGTAAGTCAACCAGCAAAATGTGTCAATCCGGGTGTTGTCAACAGTCACCAGTATATAACAGATGGCAGAACCTTATAACAAGCATAACTAATCAGTTTCCTAAAGAAATATAGTTATACAGATCTGGAATTTTATGTTTATTTTTAAATTTTACTCCCATATTTAGCCATATGACACTTTTTGCATCACCAAAACACCTAGCATTGCATTCATTTGCTGCCCTTTTACAGCAGGAGCCAGTGTTGTGTTTGGTTCCTGCAGCTTTCCCAGCGTTCCCGTGCTGATGTGTCACGAATCAGACCCTCTGTTACCGTCATTATTTTAAACAAAAACTCCTTTGACGGCCTCTGCTTGCTGTTTGTTGACCGTTTGATGTCCATCTGCATTTGCAAAAAAGAATCCGGCTTTTCTTTGTGGAGAAAACAAAGAGACTGTTTGTTAGTCAAAGATCATCACCCACTCAAATGGTTTTGTGTTGGTTTGTAGGCACACAGAAAACTGAAATAACCACAGCCCTGCGGTGATGAAATGCAGGAAATCAGATTTTTTTTGTTGGCACTTCTCTTGGCAAAGCTTCACAAACAAATTATAGGAAGAGATAGTATTTAGACTGGAACCTGTAGCCTGGAATGTGACTGCATGTCTGAACGGTGTGCTGTGTGACGATTAGATCATCCTCCTGCGCACGCGCTGCTTGTTTTGTCAAATATCTTCCATCTCTGTGCAACTTTAGCACAAATCATTCACCACTTTAGGGGGAAACTCACAACCTTTTTCCATTTTTCAGACGTTACTGCCTCTAAAAAGCACTTTTTCCTGGTAGAGCTGGGGGAACGTGTGGATTCTTTGAAGGCAGGTTTTGGTTTAAAACAACAAAGTCCTCCGTGGTGACAGATCCACCATCGTCGTGACCTTTTACGCCACACACACTTATGAGGGTTGCTGTTTTCCGGTGACTCTAGTCTGTCATCTGTGAGGTGATCACTGACCCTTACAGATAAGAGAAGAAGAAAATCCACTTTAAACATGTCTACTGGTTTAGTGTACATCCGCCTTAGCTCATCAGATGTATTCAGAGCTCCTTAGCTTAGCTTGGAGACTTGAACGTAGCCCCACAGCAGCTGGTTCCCACTTCCTCCGCTACACAATCGCTCCCCACCCATGAGACCAGATGTAACCTACATCTGTCAGGCTTCATTAGCTACATCAATCTGGACAGCACTGTTCATTCTAGGTCCTCTAATGTGATTCTTTCATTATTAAATTCATTTTTAATCCACCAATAAACTTTATTTTTTTTAAATTTAGTTTCTAAACATGCTTTCATTCATTCTGTATTAAAAAAAGTCCTTTAAGTGGATCAGAAGTTATTCCCGCTGGGAAATTTTCAATTTTACATCCCAGCAATCATCCTTCATGTTGAGCAATTTGACAGAAAATTGGACATCATAACTTAAAATAAATCCCGTTTTAATATTAAATAGATGTTATCGTTCATTTCTGGATTCTCTTGTCCGTTTAAAATGTGATGAATCATTTTAAATCCTTAGTGACGGTATTTCCAAGAAAACAAATGAATAGTGAAGCCGTCCATACGGAGAGTAATCTCCCCACAGCGCCCAGTGGGACACGCCAATCCACACCGCTTTGTGAGCATCATCAGGCAGAATGATGACACGTAATGAATTCTGATCTAAATTTGATCACCTCACATTTTTCCACTTAAAATCACAACGCTGATAGCTTGATGAATTACTCACACCCTTCATGGAAGTCTACGTTTGGTTTGGATGGTGATTAATAGCTGGAATATTATGTGTGTTTAAAAAAACACTTTTTGATTTGTTTACAACAGGAGCTGGTCCTGCCCCCTTGTGGCAGTGCCGAGAATAGCTCACAATTCTTCTAATGAAGCAAAAGAGCAAATTCAATATGTTTTGATTAGCAGGTGGCCAGGTCGTCTATAATTTGTAGTATTTTATTAATCTGATACTCAAAGCAGGGTTCGTGATGTGTTTCTTTATGGACTAACTCCCGTTGTGCCATGAGAGCTGCGCTATATTTAAACTTCCCCTGGAGTACCATTAAATCATGTAATTTCTTCGTCAGGCCTGGCTGACCTCATTTTGCTATCCACACAGACAGCATTAAGAAAACAACATTATATTAAGTGTTATGCTTGGTTTGATCTGTGCTAACATTTAGATTTTAAATGCGAGCACTGAGTTTTTTTTATTCAAGGAAAGTTTAAATGAGATAAAATGTTTGGACTTGTACAACAGATAATTATTTCACATTTATGTGATTATGAGAAGCAAAAAAAAGTGTTCTAATGTAAAGCAATAATAATATTAGTAATAATAATAATAATAATAATAAAGAGTGCATATAAAGTAATCCGTAAAGCACTTTTCATTACTCGATGCAAATGCATTTTACACTTATGCTGCATTCGATTTACCTTGGATGTCAGAAGATGGAACTTGGAATGACATCACACCCGAGTTAACAGCGTTCTGGTTACCGTAGTGGAGAAGTTGGAATTCCAATATGGCGTCGTCGTCGAAAACTGCTGTTTTGGTAGCTCTCAACGAATACAGACGATTAATAAACAACACTTTTAGTTTGTTCAGCTTAGAGATGCAAGCGCTACATGTAACATTGATTTTAAACGCACTCTTATATGTGTGTCTTGTAAAATAAACATATTTCAACCAAAACTTACTGTTGTTGATACGGAGAGCTGCCATCTTGGATCTCGAGGTCGGAGTTCTAAAAAACTTACAAGTTTCCGACTGGGAGGTCCAACTTTGTGGGGCGTTTTATTTGATTTTTCCTACTCGGAAGTCGGGATTTCCGAGTTCCGAGGACAAATTGAACGCACCATTATATGCATTTAGCACAAATGCTAACACCTTTCAGACTTTTAAAGGGATACTAGACAGTTTTGGCTTGCTTTTAGCACCCCCTAGTGTCTGTTAGTGAAACCAAAAGTGAAACTTCTCTCCTCGCTGTGCGTTTGTCTTTTTAACACCTTAATCTAACTGCTGAAATGTCTCCTCAGCCTTCATTAGTGTCTACAGGAGCGGTTCATCACTAAATCAAACAACTCAGCTGTGTTCATGACCTAAAACATGCAGGAAACATGTTGGAAGCAGACTGCAGCACCAGGCATGTCAGCTCCACTTTACTAACTCCAACAGGGACTGGCACTCTGAAGTTGCAAGTGTGGTATTCTGGCCACAGAGGGCGGTGGGGGTCTGAGTGACGTTTCATTAACACTTTAAAGGGTCATTTTAGCACATACTGGCTCAAGAACATGATTTAAAAATATGAATTTGCATAGTGTGGCTTTAAATTTCATACTCAAAACATCAGAGGTCAAAGATGTCACAGATTTAAAGTTGATCCAGTTGCTGGATCAGGGCACCACCAGTGCAGCCTTATTTCAGTCCTGGTGTCAAGAAGGGCCACAAAGAAGCAACTTAATTCCAAGAAAACATAAAAGACAAATTGATATTCTGCCAAATTGCTGAGGAAAGTAATTTTCACAGATTGTCTTGTGAAATAAAAAGGCAGTTGCTCCCATCAGTTCTGTTTCCTGCCAACAGTAAAGCATTCTGAGACCATTCAGATGTGCGGTTGCGTCTCAGCCAAGGGAGTAGATTCACTCACAGTTCAGCCTCAGAACAGCTATGAATAAATAATGGTAACTAAACATCCTCCCAGAGGAACTCCTTGCAACCTCTAACCCCTCCTTTGCACCTGGAACCATGTTTTGGAAGCATACCAGAAGCATAAGGACGCGTTGCTTACCTTTACGCGCTACGCTTCCAGAACACGTTAAACTCTGCAGTTCAGATTGGGCTAGACAGGAAGTCAAACGTTCAAAATAAAAGTCACGTACAAAATTCCTTTTGTTTAACTAGTATGTCACGAAACCTCTGTAGCCGAAGTATTTTGGATACATGCAGCCGTATTTCTCCTTGCTTGTTATCATGTGAACGTCTGAAATCACGCGTGGTGTTGCAATTCTCCCACGACTGTGTGACCTCGCGGGACTAGCTGCATGGAATGCTTTCCCTCCCATTTTGTGTCTGAAATGCTTCCGGTTGGAAGGGAGCTCGCAGGTAAATCGCCCCATTTATGAACAAAACCTGACAACCCCCCCCCCCACGGTTGTCAGGTTTTCTACTTTTAAAAAGGCCAAAGAGGGATGTGGTCTTTAAAATCTGACCCGCCTCTGTACATCCTGGTTTCAGAGCCAATCATATTTGAGCCAATGGGGTTGCCAAATCTGCACCTGCAAACACTGCTCCACCGGCATTTGTAATTTGACACCAGCCAGAAAAAAGCAGTAGTGTTGTGGAAAAAATGAACGCCAATAAAAGGAACAGTGTCACTGAGAATGAACTCGTTTGTTTTGATACATGGACTGCAGTACCTACATTTCACCACAGGATGTCATAACCTTAATATTTTAGGTCCACGTTCAGAAAGCTCCACAGACCTGAATTCCATTTAGAACACGTCCCAACAAGACAAAGAAACAAAAATACTAAAATTCCAACAACAAAAAAAGAAAAAAATTATGTTTTGCAACCACCACGAATATTTCTAGTATAAGTTTTATTAGGGTCATCACTTTGTATTATTACATTCATTCAAATATTTATTTTTTAGGGTTTTTAGTACATGGCAGAATTTCTCCCCAGCTTTATGACCTATGACCAAAGTTCCGTGTTAACCCTCTGAGCTGTTAGCTCCTGCACCTGCAGCACTCCTAACCCAAAGAGCATCCTCAGATCCTCTGAGGATGGACGATTCCTCGTTTCGATTTCAAAGCCAGCAGAAGGAAGAAGGTCAGCTAGAGGGATATTTATAGAGAAAGCAAGGGAAATACAGATTGCTGGTTGAAAGGTTAAAGTAAAACAAAAAAAAAATGGAGGAGGGCGTCAGTGTGGAGTGAAAAATGGAGATAATGATGAAACTAAATGTATAAATGGATGGTGCTTGGTTCATGGCTGGAGGCCATGTGGAGCAGGCTGTAAATTTGCCTCTGTAGGTCAGGTTAGCACGTTCATGTCTCCTGACCCTTAATTAAGTCCTGCAGTTATTGTGATTCATAATGCCTCTTTAGCGTAAGCCGGGTATTTTTTTATTGCTTTTGTTTTCCCTCTCTGTCAGATGCACTCATCAGTCTATAAACATGGCTTTACCGTAATGATTCTAAAAGATTAACACCACAGGAGCATCTTGAATATTCACCTGCTGCAGTATTACTTGTTTAAGAGAAAGGAGGTGGAGCTTGCTATGTAAATTCAAAATAAACCTTTAGAATTTAAAAAGACTGTAAATCTAGTAAAAATCCCTCCTCGAGGTTAAATTTGTTCGATTCTGTAGCTTTTTTCCCTCCCTGACAAGTTAGGCAATCATTTGTTACAGGCTCCCTGGAATCTATTGGCCTTATGACACCGAATCTCTGCAAAGCTCCAGACTCCCAGCAAGCCTCCCACCTCTGCTGTAATTACTGTTTCCCATCTACCCGGAATGTCCTGACCACTGAGACTCTACTCTAAATCTCCTTGATGTCGTCAGTTAGCCAGGTAGCTGAATGGGAGGAGGAGAAAAAAAAGGAGAGAAAGAAAGTTGGGTCTTTCGGAAGTGAGCTTCCCTCCAGGGTAATTGATGTTTGGATCACCGTGGGTGGATTTTAAAGGATGGTTTCTCCTCCCACATTGGCCCAATCTGAAATCACTGTCACACTGGGCACATGTGTGCAGGAGGATAGATGAGAGTTCGCCATGTTTAGGAGAGGCTGCATACAATGTTGTCTTGTCTGATGAGGCACGCTGGTGCAGAGCAGCCATTTCTATGCAGTGAAAGCTCTGGATTTATAGGACCTGAGGTGTTGAGGGGAAAACTGAAGAGGATTGCCTAGAAGAAGCGATGTTGAGCAGAGTTGCACATATGTTAATGCTTTTTTATTGCAAGAAAAATATTGTAAACACAATAAAATCAAAGTTATTATATATATATACAATATATACTATATTACATATAGTGATTATATATATATATATTTATTTAATTTTGTATTTAAATCCAAATCATGCATCATGCATTAAATTTGGATTATTTAATGCACGATGCTAACTGAGCTACATTTTTGGGGATTTTTTTTATGTCTTTGGAAAAAAATAGTAAGCAGTAATTTATGTTACAAACTCTTGAGTTGAAAAAAGTGTGAACTATTGATTTCTTTCTCCCTTCTAAGCAGCTATTTAAACAAGAGCCGAGTATTTCATATAAAGATTACATAATAAAGTTTCTGGGAACCAATTTGGAAGAAAGCCATTCATTTGCCATTATGCAAAAATCCTCCTGCAAGTAATTTATTAAAACAAGGTTAAAAAAAAAATGCAGAATTGCTGCACAAGGCGGTGATAAAGCATCAACAGGAATTATTTACATTCATGCACACGCTGAAAAATGTTGATTAAAACATGCACGGCACTAATTTAACAATGCAAACTATGGAGAAGTGCTGCATAAAGCATAAAGAATAAAATTCATTATCGCACAGCTGTGCATATCACTGCGTCAGCCTGCAAGATAAGTGGGATGACTTGTTTGGAGCTGGTCTGCAGAGCAATCAGAAACAGAGGAAATAAAACAAGCTCACCAGATACAGAGCTGAAGGGTTTTTTTAAAGCCTGCATAGTTGAACATGATCATTATGAGTGCATCAATCTGCATTACAACCCACTGCTGTCTCACTCATTTACAACACTTCGCCTGTCCTCGATGGGTATATCACTGAGTTTTAGAGTCACAATGAGCACTCGTTACACCTCCAACCTCATGATGTTCGGCTGTATAAATGTTTGACTGCTTGTTTCTGCGCTGCAGGGTTCATATTGGCTTCTGTGCCCCCTTCCCCCCTCCTTTCCTCTTACTTGCCTAAAACTGCATGCAAACGCTACAGCTGGTAAACTAGTCTCACAAGCATGGAACCAGGTGAAGGTTTTTTAATAGGGATGGGAATTTAAAGCAGTTTTCCCATTTCAGGAATTATGTATGACTTCTTAGAAATCCATAAAAGTGATTGTCTTATCATGTAGTGTGATATAATATAAGTTTTTTGTTTTTTTTGCTAAGCCCACCCCCTGCCCGTAAAATCCCTGCAATAGGAAACTGATTGCCGAGTAAAACTAACCAATAGCGTTAGACTACCATTTACGTGCTTCAAATTTAAGGAAGCACCTCGGCTGATGCAGCGTTGATGAACTTTTCACGGACAAGTAAGTCTTTAAAATATAAATATATGAAAACATGACATGAGGCCCGCCTTTTGACGGACACCAGAAGGAGGGAGCACATTACTCCTGTTTTGGCCCAGTTGCACTGGCTCCCGGTGCGCTACCGCATCCAGTTTAAAATTTTACTTCTTGTTTTTAAATCACTTTATCTTTACGCGCCAGTGTACTTGACTCAGCTAGTTCAGCCCTACATACCTGGTCGAACCCTTCGGTCAGCAGACCACCGCCTGATACAGGTCCCAAGTGTTCGGGTGAGGACACGAGGAGCACGTGCATTCTCAATCTGTGCGCCTCGTCTCTGGAACCAACTCCCTTTGGCAGTGAGAATGGCCCCCTCTCTCCCTGTTTTTAAGGCACGCTTGAAGGCTTATTTCTATTCGCTGGCTTTTAATTCGGCCTAGTTTGCCTTTTATTATGTTTTTACTTTTTATTGTTGATTTGGTAGTGGTCATCAGACTACTCATCATTTCCTGTATTGTATGTTTGTTTTTTGTGTATGCCTGTTGTTTTTATTGTACAGCACTTTGGTCGGCCTCGGCTGTGTATAAGTGTGCTCTACAAATAAGAATGGAATGGAATGGGAATGGAATGGAGAATAATACTTGTAAAACAACGTGATTTAGCTCTGTTTGTCGGCTACAGAAGCACATTCATAAACAAGAAACGTGCAGTCGCCATCTTAAATTACAGTCGACCCGACTATTGGTGTGATACGCTTGTCAGCCACTAGATGGTGCCATCAGATAAAAGATATACTCTGGAGAGCTACTTTAATGCAATAATTATGGTTAATTAATTCAAAAAGTATAACGCGTTACAATGTTACCCCGAGCGCCCCCAAATTGGGGGTCGGAAACATTTAGCATCACAATTTTTGCCCTATATATCAATAAATATCAAGATGCACATCTAACAAAACAGCAGAGCCTGGAGTACAAGTTCATATATTATTAAACACTCAAAAGCATTGAAAATTGGTACCGTTAAGTACTGGTATCAATTCGTAGGTACCGGGAATTAGTACCGTATCAATTAAAATGTCAAAGGTATCCAACCCTACTCTTCATGAAGAAAGAAAGAAAGAAAGAAAGAAAGAAAGAAAGAAAGAAAGAAAGAAAGAAAGAAAGAAAGAAAGAAAGAAAGAAAGAAAGAAAGAAAGAAAGAAAGAAAGAAAGAAAGAAAGAGAAAAAATCTACGTTTTCACCGTTATGTTTTCTAGTTAGTAGAAAGCAGGCAGGCAGTAACTTTATCCATATGAACTTTATTACAGCAGGAGGAACAAGCATACATGCAGCATTCATCTTGTAACCCTCAGCAGAACTTCCCCTGAACTCTACACTACACCTCTATATATATTAGCAGTGCTCTGCTGCCACCTAGTGTTCAGTTCAGTACACAACATCTACAATGTTCCATGTCTATTTACACTTAATCAATATATACTAATATTTACACATCCCAACAAATCCCACAATAGTTACCATTATAATGAGACCAAAGTAATCAAATTGACCTTACCTGGTTACTTACCTGGTTACAGAAATATACTCATTAAAGTGTGGGTGTGTCCTCTGTGCCTCACTAACATAATGTTTATTAAAAAAATAGCTTGGGCGCAAATTGTCTTGAATGATTAAAATGCGATTAATTACAAAGCCTCTAATTAATTAGATTAATTTTTAATCGAGTCCCACCCCTATTTTTTTAACAATATAGGGTAGAGGAGTAGAGCTATTATTGAAAGGAAGGTGAAACGTTGACATGTTTTGTTGGGAGGTTATCACATCAGCTGTCACTTCCTTAGTAGTTTAACGAGAACATAAAAGTAAATATTGGACATAGGCACACCTGTTGGGCCTTTTAGTGTTTGTACTTTGCTCTTCTCAGAGCGCTCTCTCGTTGGAAGGGTACAGGAGAAAATTTGATTGATTCAGGAAGGTCCAGGAGTCAAAGACAGAAGTTAATGCTTCACTTTAGCCAATGAAAAGGAGATCAATACAACAAAATAATGCGTTTCAATAAAGTTAACCTCAAATTCCTGACGTGTCATTTAAATAAACCAGTTTGATTTATTGCTTTTATTGTACATGTACAAGTCTGAAATCATAAATAATTTATTTTTAAATATAGTTTTATAACATAAACTGAAAAGGGCATCAGATACAGTCCACTTGCCTTCAGCAGTGTCACACAAAGGTGGTTTTTACAGCTGCAGAGGAGTGCTAGCAGAATATTTCATGGATTCTTAGATGTGCTAAAAGCCAAAGTGTTAAAACTTTACAGGTTTGTTGAGCAGCGGCCCCGTTTGTCCTCAGTGGTGAGAAATCACTCTACCATTCATCAGTCACCACAGCACTCGTATATGTGGGTTAGGATTAAGATGCTGATTTAATCCCCACACATAAAATATTATTCAGTATTGTATACGGGTCATGATGACAATGTGATATTTACATTTTATTGTATAATATCAGCTCCTCCAAATTTGACGTCATTATTTTAAACTTGAAAAATTTGTAATGCATCTGTGGTTTAGTCCCTATAAGCAACTCTATGTTTTTATCACTTTACGCTATTGCTTTCAAACTGGTTTCAGTGGTTATTGAGGTAGGTATTGGTTTAATTTCTACCTCAAGAACCACTGAAGATGTGACACTAATATTAAAAGTGACACTTGCCACACTTAAAGCAGCAATCCGGAGTTTTCCCCTTTCCGGAATTATGTATGATTTTTCAGAAATCCGTAAAAGTGATTGTCTTATCATTTAGTGTGATATAATGTAAGCAATGCATCTTTTTTTGTTTTGCTAAGCCCGCCCCCTGCCCCGTAAATTCCGTGCAATAGGAAACTGAGCGGTGACCAGAATTAACCAATAGCGTTAGACTACCGCTTACGTGCTTCAAATTTAAGGAAGCACCTCGGCTGATGCATCGTTGATGAACTTTTCACGGACAATTAAGTCTTTAAAATATAAATATATGAAAACACAACACGACATGCGAATAATTCTTGTAAAACAACGTGTTTTAGCTCAGTTTGTCGGCTACAGAAGCACATTCATAAACAAGAAACGTGCAGTCGCCATCTTAAATTACCGAGTCGACCTGACTATTGGTGCGATACGCTTGTCAGCCACTAGATGGTGCCATCAGATAAAAAAAATACTCCGGAGAGCTACTTTAATGCTTAGATCCTCCACTAGAGGGCAGAAGTATAGCAGGTTTAGGAGGAAGGTACTAATGTTGTTAAAGGTGTAGAGATCCTGGAAATCACCTCATAAGGCACAATACATTTAGCTTTACAGGGCTAATCATGTTAGCATTTTATTACAAATAACAGAAACGATTTTTAGAGCGGACCCTTCAAATATTCAGCAGTTATTAATCAGTTTTGCTTCTGAACAATCAAATTCATTGAAAGTCACTCTCAAAACACTGACACGATTGGATTTTTGATATGAATAAAAGATACGGGATGGATGGATGAAGGATTGATGCGATCTGGCTGTGGCACTGGTGGCAGCAGGCCTTGAAGTGTGAAGGCTACCGAGGACACGTGTGCAGACTCAGGCAGAGGAAAAACAGAGGTGACTGACTGACAGCCGCGTGTCAACTCTGCTTCTATCCTAAACGCTGTTGGGGGACAAGGGTGGCTCACTAATTGGGACGGGATGTAAAAGTTCCTGTCACTCCTCATCATCTCTACTAATGTGTTTGGAGGCAAAAGCCAGCTGAACCACAGAGCTGAGCGATTAGTCACGAGAGTGCAGGAGATAGGACGTATTTCTATTCCTCTCCGGTAGACGAAGCGGCTCCCGGTCTGATAAGATCGGCACCACATTGTGACGCTGAATTGAAAGATGTCTACTTTAATTATTGGAACATCTGTGCGTTAAATTTCCGAGACGTTCTCAGGGCGGAACGCGGCCCCTGTGACACCGCCCCCTTTTTTTAGGTCTCTTTTCCACAGCTCATCCGGCTGTGAATATTTTGCCTAACAATAACAAATGCATTGTCATGGTGGTCATAATAGAGTACGAGTCTTTGCCTTCCAGTATGTATAATTTTTCCTGACCTTCATTTGTTCCCATCTTTCAGAGCGGCGTCCGTGGGGAAATAAAGGCAGCGAGAAGGCGAGTGGAGTGCAGCCTCTGGAATTGACTGTAAAATTAACAAGGGACGTGTTGCCTAACCAGTGTGACAAACAGATAGTGACAGCGATAACGAAGCCGGTGATGGCACAATAAGTCTTCTTGCTACTGTTACATTTTATGTTTGTTGTTTTTTTAAAATCGTCCTTGTTCTTATCTTTATGGCCTGGCACAGTGGAATAAAAGCGCTCTAGCAGCGTTCCACCTGAAAAGGCTTAGTGTGAGGACATAATTCTTTTCTACAAACGTGCATTTTCCAAAAAATTAAGTTTATATGCTCGTAATTGTGCCATGATAGTCTCCTGTCAGACATTACAAGCCAAACAAAGTTCACCAGGTTATAGTTTCCAATTTGTGCAGCTTTCAGGACCTCATTTGTGTTCCCCTCTAATTGGGGGGGAAACAGCAGCTATTATGGCGTCGGTATTAGCATGAGCTGACATCCCTGAACTGCAGTCATGCAGCAGGTGGGTAATTGGCCCTGAGCTGTGCAGCGGGCACTTGGTGGGGGCGTCCTTGTCTCTTGATGGGGGCAATGGCCGCTCCACGGGGCGGTCTTATCTGCTCGCCACCCTCTGAAGCAGATGCACTGTTTTATAATTAACCAAGTGAGACCGGCGGGGTCAGAGAGATACCATAGTTCTATAAAACCGCTAGCTCTGCTGAAGCTGCAATTAGGCATAAAGAGCAAACATATTCCTTGTCTTTAGTCTGTTTATTTGGCCTCTTATTTCACTAGATCTACTGGACGGGGATTGTTTGCATGCAGAAAGTGTCGGCGAGGGATGAAGAGGTTTATTGCTGAGAATAAAAGTGGACTACAGAGGCGTTTGTGGTGTTAATTGAGGTGGAATGTGATTTGTTTTTCTTTTCCCTTCATGCAGCCGCTCCCAGTCCTCAAACGAATCTCGCTTTTTTGTTTTTTTATCAGTCAATCACTGCAAAATAATAAAGTTGTGAATAACGTTTTCAACCATGTCAGCAGAGTATCGTAAAGTCTAAAATGTACACTTTGAGCCCGAAGCCAACTCTAACTACAACAGTTTGACTTGTAAAGATAAAAAGATGAAATCATTTTGTTTCCAGAGAGTGCAGCAGAGCTGCCTTTGAATGTGTCCTAATTGTGTCCTGTGTTGTTGATCCAGCTTCATGTCCCTGGCATGCACTGATTGGACAAATGTCTGGATTTTACTTCTATAAATAAACCAAGTGCTTTCTATAAGAAGCCTCCCACCAAGAGCAGGATGAGAGCAGAGTCTAGACTATTACTCTTTACGTTTAGGCAAAAAGGTTTAGTGGAACCAGTTGAATTTAACGTTTTATTTTTTATAGTGTATACTGAGCCTCTAAAAGACTCCTGGACGTTTCATTTATTTACATTTTTACAGCTGATTTAAATGAGAAACTTTGATTTAACACTAGAACTCCCAGAATTCTAACACTACTAGAACTCCCATGAGCAGTCATTTTGACTGCTGGCATTCTGGCCATTGGAATGTGAGGCTGGAAATGACGTCATAAAGAAAACTGGTTCAGTGAGCTATAAGTTAACTCATTATGGATTTGTAGACCTAATAATACGGTGTAAAAATAATATTTTTATCAAAAGCTGTTTGCAAAAGCTTTAAAAAATAACAAGTTTTATTAACAAGTTCAAAGTTACTTTGGTTATATTATTTCTGAAAGGATTTTAAATTATTTACATAAAAATGTAACTTGGACAAAAAAAATACAATTTAGCAATAATAGAAAATGAATGGAAAACATTTACAATGTAAATAATAGAGCCGTCAAAATGACGGTTTCTGGGAGACAAAGAGAAAAACAACCATATTCTTTTTCGATACATTATTTTATGGAAATTATAACATGGAAATAGAGGACACACATAAATAAGAAAGGACAGGAAGCCAGGACAACATGAGATCTGTGTAATTATTACATTTCAAAATATGAAAAGTCAAAATGGCTGCCTTGGGAGTTCTAGTGTTAAAACGGTCTTAACCAGATTATTAACAACAACTACAATAATAATAATAAATTTAATAAAATATTTAGACCTGCTCGAGACTCTTATTGTGAAGGATTAAAGGAAGCTTTGATTTTCTCTGTGTAAGTTAAGGCTGCAGAATAATAAAAAAAAACATCATGTCATTTAATAATTTTTCAATTCACATAATATGTAAAACTGAACAAATCCAGTCAGGCTTATTCACTCAAAGGGTTCAAAACAATGACCATTTAACTTCTCCAGGCTAAGACAAGCATTTTAAAACCTCTCAGTTTAATTTTCCCCATAAAACATTATTTATCTGCACGAGCAGTCGCTTTAATTTCTCAACAACTAACCATCGTTCATGATGCAAAATGATTTATTTTCCAAAGAGCAGACTGGAAGTTTGGAGTTTGCTGGAACACGGTGTTTTTATGTGAAGGCAGGTTGATGCTCAGAGCTAAACTGATCATTCCTGGGTGACCTTTCTGCACTGGTGCCACTGCAATGCAGTTCATGAATCTTTAATGGAAATGCTGGCTGTTTTGGGCCTGCAAAGCTGAGTTTGCCGCTTGACAGAAACATATTAACTCAAAGGCAGCGTGGAGGTTAAAGACAGTGGGTGCTACTAACACAGGAAGCCAGACACAAACCCTGACAAGTAAACCCCCTCCTGGACCTGCAGAAATAAAGGTGAGGAATGAGTGGGTGGGTGTTGGATGCATGCACACAGGAAATACATGTGATTATGGGCCATTTTGAGCTATTTTACACTTTTCCAGTTCAATTTTATATGAATGAAATGTTCAAAAAGACTAGATTAATAACTAGAGAGAGGTAAAGATAAATGGTGTGAAATTATGTTTAAAAAAAAAACAAGAAACTGCAGGATGTGGTGAAGCGTTGTCAAAAAATGTGTTTTGCCAAAATCCACGTGTAGTCCCAAGAGATTAAACATTTAAAAGTCTTTTCTAGCACAAGAAAACACCAAGAAAAAGGTAGAAGGAAGTAATTTTAAACAGATATGTGAAAAAGTACTTGGATTTTAGGTTAAACGTAAAATGAACATGAACTACAGGTGGATTTAGTTGCTAGGTAAAGTAAAACTTCTGAATTTATTAAAGAACAATCTTACTCCAAACAAAACCCTATGCTTTTCTGCACCGTGTTTGGCTTTAAAACTACAAACGCCATGAAATCAAAGTTCTGCAGGAGATAAAAAACATCAGCTACCTCTTTCAGCTGACAGCTTCCTTTTCTTCTTTCCTTAACAAAAAAAAAAGAACAAAAACGCAGGTGTGTGTAGAAGAAAAAAGCCAGAAAAAAGCTTAGTTTTATCAAAAACACAGCTGCAACATGTACATGTATTATCTCTGTCTTTCCGTTTTTGCCTGCATTGTTTCAAAACAATTTTAGCTGCACAGCTCTGGTTAAAGATTTAGCTTTAACGGTTAAATGTTGAGAGAGGCACTGAGAAGGAACATAAATGTTGGAGCTCTTTCTAGCTGCGGTGGAGTTGGGACGCAGAGAGCGGGCCTCATTGATAATGCATTAGGAGCAGAAATCCATCAGGACCTCATCTGTTTAATGCATGACGCAGACAGTTATGCGTGGAAGTGTGCACGGCCTGCTTCTCCCTGAACCTGTGGCCCGCTTAAGCGTGGACTGTCCTCCCCGGTTGTCAGAATACAACGAGTCTCATGGACAATAGCCTTGTCCCTGGACGTTATTACTCCGGTGTTCTTGGGGGAAAAGAAAGTTAAACATTCATGAGGCCCAGTTTACAGCTGGGGTTCGTGGTGTGACGTCATCAAGGAGAGGAGGAAACATTTGAACGACTCTAGCTCCCGCTCCTGCTCCCTCTCCCCTTCTTGGGAGGAGTTAAAAGTCACGCTTAATACTGCACACAAAAGTAGCCTTGTAGAGCTAAACAGATGAGTTTTCAATAGGCGTCTTGCCATTGTTGTAATTTCTGGGAGGGTGAAACTGGCGCTCTCAGCTGTTGTGTCTCCATACAAATTTAGCCCTTTCAGGACTTTGCACAGACGTCAGCGTATCGCAACTGTTTCGGCAGTGAGTGATGTCACTGATCAGCGCCAAAAAGCATCCGCAGTAACATTAAACGTTTTATTCTGTCGAAGTTCTGTATAATTTAATCCAGTCTGAGGACCTGGAGAGCTGCGTCATGCAAAATGTGGATGTCAATGACCAATAGAAGCGCCATTTTTTACGGCCCTCTGCAGAGACAACAAGGCCACATGAATTACGTCGTGGGGGGAATTTCTGCTTTTTTTTCTGTGTTGGTAGTTTAATAACGGTGATTTTAAAGCTGTGCAAATTAACTTATTTGCTTGTGCTTCCATTCTGCTTCACCAGCAACTCTTCTAATTTTACTAATGTTGGTTGTTTTGGACGACGTCTTCCTATTGAGTTACAACCAATCAGCGTGCGTTAACCAAAAGTTCCGCTTAGCTACTCTGCTTGGCCTTTCAAAGTACCTACCCCTCATCAGGTACTCCGAAAGTTCCTGAAAATGCCCCGGTAAACGGCCTGATCGGCCGGCCCGGTGAAGTGGAGACTCGCGCATGCCGGGACGTTCCGGTAAAGGGGAGGGACTTAAACATAAATAATGAAATATTACTTTATATCATAGAACAGGGCCAAATACTCAATTTTAAGCATTTCTGAAGTTACTTTAAAATTTTAAACTACATATTCCAGCTTTAAACACTTTTTTGTGTCACACTTTCACGTTTGGTCATCTCTGTTCTGGTGAAAACAAACACAAGAGCTCACAAATCCTGCATGGGAATAACTGGCATTTCTCTCTCTGTTGTGCTTCTGACCTTTGAAAATATCTCATATTAAATCTTAAATTTTTTATGAAAGCTGGAAGCGGTGATGAGAGGAGGAGAGGGGGGCGGGGGGATGCTTCCACCCCGTGATGTGGCATCTCACTCCTGAAGAAAAACAACAAATTGATTCTGGAATGCTGGGAACAGGTTGGGAGTTCTTTAAACTGCATCGTCTCATTGCCCAATGGCGGTAAATGTTCCTGACACCTCCATTTGAATATAATCAAATAATCATTATGCAAAAAAAACAACAACAAGGAATTCAACAATGGAAAAAAACCAACATATTTTACCCCCTGGAGATCAGTTTAACCAGTGTTTGATATGCAAATTTTCCTCCACATTTGTGCTGCCAGTAAATGTCAGGAAGAGACACCAGGGAGGGGCAGGACATCTCAATTAAAGACAGCTAGCATGCATCATTCCAAACAAGCCAAGAATGAAAAGCATCTTTTAGATTCATCTACAGCATCTGGAAGAATACATCAGAGTGGCAACCTTATAGAGCAACACTCCAGGGTGCGCCTGGAAATCGCAGATAGAGATTCGGGGCGGAATCGGCATAATAACATCTGAGTTTATGTATCAGTGTTAGGAAAGGGCCACTGTCAGTGTTGAGCTGAATACGGAAATAGCACAGCTATTTTTTATTATTTACAGACTAAATGATGTTTTTAAAAAGAAGAATACTTGTTCTTTTAACTAACCTCCGTGATTTATGATAGTTTCTACTTGTGTAGTCCGTCCATGTGTTGAAAAGCCATTTAAACTTGCCTCATAACTTTGTATTCCAAACATAAGGAGCTGAATGTTTACCAGCATTTTCCATCAGTGTTGTTTATGTCTAATTTTCTTAATAGCTTTGAATATGTTAGGGCTTTTTAACAAATACCAACCATTCATCAGCATGTTGATGGTGCAGTCTCTGTGTCACTGTGCAATAGACTCGTTACACACACACACACACACACACACACACACACACACACACACACACACAAGAGCTTTGAAACAAAGCGAAAAAGGGGTTTCTTGTCAGATGTGTTAAAATGAAAAGCCTGAATAATCTTTGATGTGATGAAAAGTCAAAAGGGACCAAAAACACGGGACTTTTTTTGACAGTTTTATTTAGGAGAAACGTAAAACTAAATGAAAAGTATTCCTGAAGCTGATCACATAATCAAACCTGCACTAGACAACGTAAAGCTGCATGGTGGAACAGCCTCTCACAGTGAGGAGGTCATGGGTTTGAATCCCAGCTGTGGTCTTTCTGTATGGGGTTGGCATGTTCTCCATATGCATGTGTGTTTATTTTTTTGGGTGTTCCAGTTTTCTCCCACAGACCAAAAACATGTACGTTAGGTTGACTGGTAACCCTAAATCGTCCCATGTGAGTGAATTAATGATTCTTTGTGCTCGTGTGGACCTGTGGACTGGAGACTAGTCCAGCGTGTCCCTCCCCTTTTGTCTGATGACTGCTGGGCAGGATTATGAGTCTTACTCATTAATATTCATGATATGCAAACATCTGATTGGCTAAAAGCAACAGAACTCTCCTGCCTTTGTTCGCTGTTCTTTCTTGGGTAAAAAATGCTTCGTAGACGGTAAATGGCTTGTATTTTTATAGCGCCTCTAGGGTCCTACAACCCCCCAAAGTGCTTCACAACACAACTGGTCATTCATCCATTCACACAAACATTCACACGCTGGTGATGATGAGCTATACTGTAGCTACCTGGGGCGCACTGACACAAGCATTGCTGCTGTGGTGCCACCGGTCCCTCTGACCACCACCAGCAGGCTAGGAGGGTGAAGTGTCTTGACCAATGACTACAACAAACTGAGCGGGGCTTGAACCTGCAACTTTCATGCTGCGTTCGAGTTACCTCGGAAGTCGGAACTAGGAATGACGTCACACCCGAGTTAACAGCGTTCTGGTTACCGTAGTCGTAGAAGTCCAATATGGCGTTGCCCTTGAAAACTGCTGTTTTGGTAGCTCTCACCGATCACAGACGACTAATAAACAACACTTTTAGTTTGTTCAGCTTAGAGATGCAAGCGCTACATGTATCATTGATTTTAAACGCACTCTTATATGTGTGTCTTGTAAAATAAACACATTTCAACCAAAACTTACTGTTGTCGATACGGAGAGCTGCCATCTTGGATCTCAAGGTCGGAGTTCTGAAAAACTTCCGAGTTTCTGACTGGGAGGTCTGACTTTGCGGGGCGTTTTATTAGATTTTTCCTACTCGGAAGTCGGGATTTCCGAGTTCCGAGGACAAATTGAACGCACCATCAGATTACGGGGCGGGCACGTAACTCCTCTGCCACAGTCGCCCTAAGACACGTAACACGTAGATGTTTTATCTCCACTTATAACACAAACCTGAACGTGTTCCACCATGTTGTAGAGTTGCTAATGCTAATGGTTAGCTTCTAATAGCCGAGATGCGCTCTGCTCTCGACTTTCTGTCTAAGGTGGGCGGGGCCATGAGTACTCAATTTTCCCTGTGACTTCTGACTCAGTCATTTTCCTGCCTATTTCCTGTCTACGGCTAATGCAGGCGACATTCAGCTTGCATATGCAACACAAAGAAATCGACTGTATTTGTAAACAAACACATTACATGGTTTATCTTTGATCAAAACCTTTAAGATCAGAAGTGTTTTGATGAGAATTTGTGACAACAATCCACAAAATGAATGAAAAGGGGCAGCCAACATATATTCCTTCATAGCTGATGATGTCAACGTAAAAAAACAAAAGCCTTCAGATTTGAAAAATCTTTATAAACAAAGTTTATTCTGATTTAACGCTTCCATGAGCAAAGTAATCTTCCTAGGATATGAGAGGATTAGAATCACACATAATCAAAGTATTTATACCTGAAAGTACTGGTCAAACTAGTATACACATGGTCAAAATACAGCATTAAACAATCTAAATATAGGATTAGGCCTTATTTTAACACAGAGAATGGTGACAGGGCAGTTGAGGGGATACATTAACAACCCCACTGAGAATGACCTAATTAGCTGGCGAAGGAGGGGGTGACATGCTCGGGGTCTGCACCGCAGCGTGAGGTCACATCTCTGATGTCACCTCAAGTTTGCCTAAAAAAAACACAGTACCGTCACTCGTGTGGAGAAAGCTGTTTGAGGTCTTTCAAAAATTCAAAAAACAACAAATGAAAAGTCAGCCTCCAACATTTACTGACTTCTCTGCAACGTTAAAGAATATTTTTATCTGGATGCGTTTTAATCCTGTAAGTGGAATGAGTGTTTCATTTGCAGTGGATGCATGTTGTGATCTTGAGCTGTGTCTTGTTAATGTATTCTCCAGAGTACAGTGCAAACGCAAGATGTTGAAGATTAAAGAATTACTTGGATTTTGGGAAAAAAGCAGAAAAAAAAGCATTTAAGTCTTTAGATGACCCAGTTTCCAGGCTTGCATCCAGCTGCTTAAACACTGAAGGCCTTTAAATGTAGAATTGTGGTTTCAGTGTGTGTGTGTGTGTGTGTGTGTGTGTGTGGTGATGCACGCACATGCTAATTCTTTCTGTTTTGGTGTGCTCTTCTCATGTTTTTTCTCCCCCTACTTGTTTTGTGTTTTTTTACTCATCCTTAGATCTTATAAAAACATCGACCTAGATATAATCAACCCCCTCAAACAGGCAAAAAAGGAAAGTATTTAAAGGAGCACAGCGCCCATCAATCTGCTCCGCGTGTCATCACGCCACAGCTCATGTTAAATTCAGGTTGCTAACAGATATCATGAATTTCCTGCTACATGGTGACACGCAGAGCAAGAGCTCAGAGTAACGCATGCAGGAGACGTGTGATGTGATGAATAAGCTCGTCTCCCACATCAGCTCCAGCAGAAAGAGGCTCTTCTGTTACGTTTGTAATTAGAGTCTCTTTCTGAAGATCAGAAAGACGTGAAAGAGAATGCCCCAAACATGTTTTTGTCTTTGTGGCATGAAGGCACACGCATGATTGGTGCATTTAGGAATTTTTGATGAATTGCACACAAGAATTTTATTGCAAATTCCTGTTTGGACTGAAATTGCGAGTTTGTTTGCAGCAGTGAAAGAAAACAGAATATAAATTTTTATTACATTTTTTATTACTATCATTAATAATAATAAAAAAAAGCTAATTCCAATTAGTTGTTGTGCAGAAGATGTGAAGATCTCAATGCAATGATTCAAAATGAGCAACACAAGAATGGTGAGGATTATTCGGAGACTTTCCACTTCTTTTGTGAGAGCTCAAACACGTCAGATGATCAGCTTCCTTTCGTTTAATTTGACTGTACTCCTGGTTAGTTCACCAGGGCAACATGGTGGTGCAGCTGGTAGCACTGTTGCCTCACAGCAGGGAGGCTGCTGGTTCAAGTCCCGGCTGTGGCCTTTCTGCATGTCCTCCTCGTCCATACATGGGTTTGTTCCAGGTACTCTGGTTTCTTCCCACAGGCCAGGTCAATTAGAGACTTTAAATGGTCCCTAGGGATGAGTGAGTGGTCAGTTGTCTCTGTGTGGCCCCGTGATAGACTGGAGACCTGTCCAGGGTGTCCCCCACCGCTGCACCATCTCACTGTCACCCTAGAAACAAGTGGTTTAGAAGAACGTTAGTGATTGTTCAATGAGTCAGACAATGTGTCATGGTGACCAATAAGTAAGAAAAAGAGGAAACTAACTGAAGAAAATAGCATGAGGATCATTCTGACATCACTAGTCCTACACAGTGGATCATACCGACATACAGTAGGTAAAAGCCTCTGGATAATAAATTCATGTGACTGATCAAATTCACACAACTTTATAATAACATGACGTAGGAGGATAATTTTGCCCTTTTACAAATATGCCTGACCTGTCTCAGAAGGTTGAAAAGTGTGCCGATTAAATTTTTAGTACATGTGCAAGATTTGATGCAGCTTTGGGGAAATATTTATTTATTTTTATACTTTTTTTAATGCTATTTTGGTCACAACAGCTCAACGGTTGGTGACAAGGTCTAAATTGGTGAAATTTTGTGTTTGCGTCAGTCACAGCGCTCCATCCCTCTCAGCTAGAATTGTTTGAAAAGTTTCGAGTCCTCTCGTACATCTGAAACACCTCTGTTTAGTTTCCATGAGTCTGAAAGTGAGAGAAAAGTGAGACAAGATGGGTTGGCGACTGAATTGAGAACAAACTGAGAAAAACATTGAACATAATTAAGATCATTTGTGACAAAATCATGCCAGAAATACCAAATATTGTGGTACAGTTGCAGGTGAAACTGGAAAAATTAGATGATTGTGCAAAAGTTAAATTATGTCAACTTAAAAGGCGAAACTAAAATATAGACTCAGTCCATGCAGATTCAGATATTTCAGGCTTTATTTGTTGTAATTGTGATGATTATGGCTTGAAAATTTAAAATCTCAGACAATTAGAATATTGTGAAAAGGTTCAATATTCTAGACTCAGTGTCACGCTCTCACCAGCTAATGAATCCAGAACACCTGCAAAGGGTTCCTGAGCCTTTAGATGGTCTCTCAAAATGAATTACTGACATAAATTAACTTTTTCACCATATTCTAATTTTTCTTGAGTTTCACTTGTAAATTATAAATACAAAATCTTTTGCGTCATGTTTTACCTTGACTTCATTCAAAACTTAATAAGTGGAGGAAAAGATGCACAGAAAAAACAACCACTGCAGCACGACATCGTCCACGGTTACACTAAACAGGGAAACGCTGCTCAAAAACACACACAATCTATTTAAAACGATTTCTAAGGGTTGAAAATTCAAAAAAAGTTTTCTTTTTAAGCTACAGCACTAAAACTTTTCACAAGTGGTTCCTCTATTTCTCACAATCCTCACCCTAAAGACTTTAATCCAGATTTGGAAAAAGTCTGTATACGCATTGTAGCTGCACAGAATTGTGGGGCGAGATAATCTCTTCTCCTTTTTAAAATAGTCAAGTGTTCCGATGGCAGAGGAAGATGGTGAAGGAAGCACAGCAGCAGCATTTAAAAATAAAGCTTTTATTATTGCTGCCACAAAGATTTCTGGGTCATTTCACTCACGTTGTGCAGCTTCTTGAAGCAGTTTCTATACTTTAGATTAGATTAAAAAACCTTGCAGATGTCTACAAGCTATGCAGTGTCTGTCTGTGGTACACAGGCAGCATGTTTTACATCAGATGCAGTTAGCATCAATATTCAGAGGGCGTTCAAACACCCCCAGCTTTGCTTATTTATTTCTTTTCATCGTGGATTTTTGGTATATAAACCAGCACATTTAGGGTTGTAGTTTATTTGACATCATGAAATCTGATAATTAGAAGAATCTTTGCTCCTTTGTACCAGATTTGGCTTTTATTAGATGAGCCCAAAGCAAAGACATCCGTATGCATCCATCAAACGTGCCGTCTTTGTTCTCTGAGCACACTTTTGAAGTCTGAGGCCAAAGAGCAAACACTGAAGAGAATTTATGCACAATTTCCCAAAGATTGCTTTGAATACATTAACTTGAGGTCACTCACACAACCCATTAATGCTTTATTCATTGGGACCATGCCCCATCGCCCGTTTTGGGCTAAACTCAGTTCTGTAGCTTGGCTGTGCCTTCTTTTCTTGCAGATGTGGCGTTTTCTTCAAGCGTCCTGATGTTCCAGATCTCACTCTGACTTCCACTGTTCTTCTTAATTACATTTTAATAATCACATTTCAGTCTGTGGTAAAGCTTTGATATCTTTTTCACAGGCTTCCCCGTCTTTGTTTGACATCAAAATGCTTCATTTTCGGATCCTCATTACATTGCTGTAATTGCATGACTTTAAGAGTGTCGCTGCTTGGCTTTGAGGAATGGCGCCCATGCAGAGGGGATATTGTGAGCTGGAGCACGTCCATGACCCGGAGAAATTCAGGGACATTTCAGTTGCAACCAAGTGCTTTGAGTTAGGTAAACACGTGGTCAAAACAACCCTAGGGATTTTACTATCAAGCTGTTTATGATCATAAATCCTACCGCTTCTTTAGAATTTAAAACAAAAGCTCTTGTGGTCGTGTTTCAGGAGCTAGAAGTGAGTCACAGCAGAGGGAAGCAGAAGACGGCAGGATTTGGACTCTTATTTCCTGATTTTCTGACATCTTGCCTCTGATTGGCTAACAGCAACACGACACTATCATTGACTCTGTTTGCTCTGCCATGTTGATGTTGTGGAGTTGCTAATGCTAGCAGTTAGCTTCTACTAGCAGAGACGTTCTCTGCTGTTTCCTGGACGCTAAACCAACAACAGCCTTCCCCGTCGTGAGTCAAGTCCGTGAATGTTAATTTTCAGTGTGACGTAGATCTGTCAGGATTTTCTAATCCAGGGGTTTTCACCGTCTATTTTCTATCAGAAGCAGGAAATAGGGGTAGAAGACTATTTTCACGTTTAGCCTGCATCTTAAGCTCAGAGTGAACGATCATAATTAAAAATAACAAGTAAACGGTTTGGGTCGTGCTTCGACAGCAAACCCTGACAGAATTAGGTAAACTGCATGCATTTTGAGCTAAATTAAGTTATGATTGTTTATTGTGGTTGTGACAAAAAGGGTCTGCACTGTTTTTATCTCCTGAGAGCTGGTGATATTTGAAACTTGGGGGAAAATTAGGAAAATAATCTGTATTAAAATAGGGCAGGTATGTCAGGAAAAAGTCATCTCTGTATAGTTAATATTAACGTTTCCCTTTTTAGCTAATTTATTGTTGCTATCAGATTAAATATAGACACAATAATTAGATCGAGGACAAAATCATCGTCTCCATGCCCACCCCATAATAGTGTCATACTATAGATACAGGAAGAGAAAAGGGTCTTTTTGTATGCTGGTGATGTTCTCAGTCATCCAGGTCATGGTAACCCAAAGGGGCTCAAATGAAGGCAACTGGACTTCTTTGGTTTCTTGAAGACTTTGCTTCTCATCAGAGGAGCTTTGTCAATTCTGGCTGGAATATGGGAGGGTTGATCTTATAAACTGTGGCTGTCTATTGTTGCTTAGCGAGCAGAAACTACCTGTGAATACCCCTCCGTTTTTTTGTAGATATAATCAAATTGTATATATGCAAATTTAGACACTGACGTGAAAAAATGAGGTTTGCAATAAAATTATTTATTTTTATGTGTCTTTCAAAATAAAATCACTTTTTTTCCCAGTACCCCCATATGATTACATTGTTCATCTAAATAGCATCTGAAAGACCTCATTGTGGGCTGTTGCCCACAGAATGTAACGTATAATACAGGAAATTATATAAAATGAGTTATATAATTGTTATTATTATGCATTATGTATATCTACAGGCTGAACAATGGTGCAGTGGTTAATGCTGTTGCCTTGCAGCAAGGAGATTCCAGGTTTGCATCCTGACCTGGGGTCTCTCTGCATGGAGTTTGCATGTTCTCCTTGTGCACTCATGAGTCCTCTCTGGGTACTTTGGCTTCTTCCCACAGTCCAAAAATATGACTGTCTGGTTGATTGGTCTCTCTAAATTGTCCTTAGGTGTGAGTGTGTGTGTGCATGGTTGTTTGTCCTATGTGTCTCTGTGTTGCCCTGCAATGGACTGGCAACTTGTCCAGGGTGTACCCCAACTGCTGGAGATAGGCATCAGCCCCCCGCGACCCTGCATGGATAAGCGGGTATAGACGATAGATGGATGGATGGATGGATGGATACGTATATCTACGTTTATTTTATGTGATTTTATACCCCAGAAAAGTACAAAAAACTCTAAGATTTGCTCATCAGATTTGTGTCTAACTCTTTCACCAAACGAAGAAACCAGAGTTTCTGCTTCTTTCTTGCATGATGAAGCAGTGCAGATGTGTCATGTCTTCACCCTCCCTTTGGGATCATGTAAACCAGGTGAAGAGAGTAGAAACAGCAATGGAGGAGGCAGAACACACACACGCACACACACACACACACACACACACACACACACACACACACACACACACACGCACACACACACACACTAGGACAATCCTGGCATCCCAACTGTCATAAAGGACACCACATATTTGAGCCCCCTGATACATCTAACAGGCTGATGAGATGTTGGGTTTAACATGCAAAGCTGCATCCTGAGAACTCCACACACGCTCATTAAACCTACTGATTTTGTTTGATGAATCAAAGCAAATGCACTCTCAGGTTCAGATGCAAACTGTGCCTGCAGGGTTACATAAACATCACAGCACAGAGTCTGATGGACTTTAAAGAAAGTAGGCGGACAAACTTCTCCATCCTGTGATATACAGGATCATTTCACACGCGGTTGGGTATGTAAATGGAGTAATGACACAGTATCTTATCTTTGTCTGAAAGTCTGTGTTGCTGAGGATCCTGCTGGCACACGGTCGGACCCTGGGGCTTGGATATTACATGAACTGCAACACGTTAGAGCCTCTAAACCCTCGCCTCCGCAGAACCAACCTGAATGCACAATCACCCCCACCCCCTCTTCTCTGAGCTTCACTGCCGGCCATGAGGCCTCAATTCTCCCAGGAGTCCGACTACTTACATCCATGTCAACGAGACTAGCAGGGCCTGCAGAGGTCGGGGGTTAAGAGTGAATTTGTAAGCCTGAACACGGAATCACCTGGGAGCTGGAGTTTGTGCAGTCGGTTTATTTTTATGCACCGGTTTATTTTTAGAGAAGCTGAAAGTTTGCTGGAGTTATTGTTTTGCACCTCAGCTCCTTGAGGGCACGCGCGTCGGCACAAAAACTCACCAACACACACCCGCTCTGACCCTACAACCAAAACACACAACGTAGCTGCCAATTTCAAGCAGGATATTGAGGCGCCAGAGCCATGGAATACCGTGCAGGAAAGAGCAAATTCATTTACCCTCCGGCAGTTCTTCACCTATTCCTATCATCGTTGCATCACATTTCAGCGTTTCACAGAGGTGTGCCGCCAACGCGCTGCTGACACATCAAAGAGCTGTGGCAAATCCACACTCCTCCACGGAAACTCGCTGCCGCGTCGCCGCCGTTCGGAAGGTGGCCAGAGAGGTGCAGGAAGAGGCTAAGCGTGACTAAAGACCCCAGCACACGTGTTAAAAAATGGATTCTCTATTTCCCACTTGGAGGAGTTGAAAGTTATCAGACCAGCGTTTGGATGGAGGTTTCCAAGCTAGCTGCAGCTGACAGCCAGATGCACAAATTTATTGTTTGTCATCCTTATCCTGCTGTACGTTTCATATTCCTGCTTTTCAATTTGAATTTATTTGTCTGGAAAAGTGATCTCAGCCATGCCCACGGTTGGGGATTTTTGTTTTTACCCAAACAGAAAATGACAGCCGTGCAGCGAGTCCTTGCGTCTGATAAATAGAAGAACAAATTCTCCGATCTTACAATAAAAAGCAGAGAAAGACGAAAGAGGAATAAAATCAATAATGACACCCCGTTTAATATTTCCCCCATCCCTCTTGTAACCACAGCTGATGGAGGTGGCAGGCACGACTAATGCGTGCTGATATCTTCATGCAGATGCAACCGTTTTTTTGCAGAAGCAGCGTTAGAACAAGTTCAACTTAATTGTGCTCGTTTATCGCCACTGGCTTTGCCTCTTTCTCTTCCTCTCTGTTTCTTTCTTCTCTCCGTTTCACTGTCGGACAAATGCGTTGGGGCTTTAAATTGAATTTCATCTTGATGTATTTCCTCCACAGGGCTTGCTAATTAAGAGTTTAATTATGGCTGAGGAGAAAAAGAAATGAAAAAAGAGCAACAAAACCCCTCATGTTTAAAAGATTCTTCTGTGATCCACCTCCGATGCTGTCTGTTTTCCTTCTCCTTCCCGAGAAAGTTTTTTACTTTTTAAGTTTTGAGGTGAACTGAAGGTGAGATTTATGCCAAGATGGTAGACAAGACAGAATAAATAAGGAATTCTCAAGAGGCAGAGTGTAATGCATGCATAATCGAATAGATTTGGGAGAAGAGTGGGAGCTTGTTGATTAAATTAAAATCACAAGTCTTTTTTGCTAAGAGTAAAACTTTTATTGCCTGAATGCCCAAAAGTCAGGTGAATAATTGATGCTTTTAGCAACAGATGAAAAGCATCCCGTGTTTTCAACACAAACACGCTGACTGGATAATTAAGACTTTATTCTCTCTGAGAGCACTTTGCATTTTTGCTCCATGTTGGTGGAGATTCTGATCTTCCTTCTTCATTTGTTTCTCTTTTGTTGCAGATCCCGCCTTCGTACGTCTACCTTCTGCCAGGGCTTTGCTGTAAGTAGACGCTTCCATTGACTAAAACACAGCACCACTAGAGGCCTGGTCAAGGTGAACAACACTAACTCCTGAGTGGTCTTGAGGTCAGCCGTTCTCTCATAGCAATCAGGAAAAGCAATAAAAAGAGTGAGCGATCTCTGCTACCGGCAATCTGACCTCAGTTATACACCAGTGATGGAGCCAGACCGGGACTTGCTCTGAGGAACAGTATTTATTGTTTCCAGAATGACATTTGGGTTTTAAGGATGGTTTCAAGTGTGACTTTTGAGCTTCGCTGATGTCACAGACTGCTTTTAATGAAATGCAGGCGTCTGCATGCTTTTGCAAATCATGACCACTGGATTTTATTTGCGACAGCCCTACGTGCCCTAAAGAAGATTTGAATTGCACTCAACATGTTTGTTTTTAAAATATGTACGTAGTTTAAAAATGAGTTTAAATTTTTTAAATAAGTTAGAAATGTTTCAATTTGACCCTGTTCTATGATATAAAATGGTAATCTTTCATCATTTATGTTTCACGAGAGCCTAGAGCGTTGACCAATAGATTTGCGTTTCCACAAGAGGGAGCTGTCAATCAGCGGGAATGCACCCCGGTTCCCAGCATGCACTACGGGGTGACGCAGACACTAAACAAGATAATTTTTTATTCTTTAAAACTCTCTTAAAGCGGCTGTTCGGAGAATTTCTTTTGTCTGATGGCACCATCTAGTGGCTGACAAGCGTATCACACCAAGAGTCGTTCGATTTGAATATTTAAGATGGCGACTGCACGTTTCTTGTTTATGAATGTGCTTCTGTAGCCGACAAACAGCTGAAACACGTTGTTTTACAGTTATTATTTTCATGTCATGTTGTGTTTTCATGCATTTATATTTTAAAGTCTTACTTGTCCGTGAAAAGTTCATCAACGCTGCATCAGCCGAGGTACTTCCTTAAACTTGAAGAACGTAAGCGGTTGCTTAGTTCCGGTCGGCGCTCAGTTGCTATTGCACGGAGCTCTACGGGGCTGGGGGCAGGCTTAGCAAAAAAAAAAAGCGTATTACTTACATTATATCACACTACATGATAAGACAATCACTTTTATGGATTTCTGAAAAATCAAACATAATTCTAGCCTGGCAAGCCATCCTATATATGTGTATATATAGTCTGGCCACGAACCATTGACGGCTCTCAGTCGTGAGGCGGGATCTACGGTTGTCTTTCAAAATGTCAGCACGCAATTGGATAGCGCTAGGACCAATCAGAGTGACGAACAACATGACGTAATGACAGCGACGGAAAAGCGGGAGGCTTTAATAGCGTCTAGCTTCAATGATTTCTGTCGTTTTTGTATAAAAACATGTGAATATCAGGTGTACTGGGACATTGCACTACTTTGTTTGATAAAAATAAGAAGCCGCTAAGTATATCAGGCAGACTTACGCACGTTGGAGTCTAAATAATCCAATGTTGATGACAAAGCCGTTTCAAACAAACGTGTTTTCCGAGTTGCCGCCATGTTGCTTGGGTTCGCGGCGTTCGCGGCCGCAGCGCTGACGTCATCGGCTACTCCCGCTCTGTGATTGGCCCATGATATAGAGCGCTGTGATTGGCCCAACCAAAACTATAGCGAGTTGTGATTGGATAGACACAGCAGTGGTTTGGGCTGCGAGGGTTCCAATGAAGCGTGCCTAGACCAAACTCTGCAAAGCAAGAATTGGTCTAGTTCACTAGGCTAACATAATTCCTGAAAGGGGGAAACTCCGGATTGCTGCTTTAATCTCCGTATCTCTGTATTTAGTCCATTGTTGAGTTTCCATGACCACAACTGAAATAGTCTCTTGTTTAGACTTTTGCACGACATTCAAGAGACGTATAAGAAACATGAGGCCACGTAACTGTTGTTTTGTTAATAATGAGCCACATTCAAACCAGCATTGTCTAACTGCTTTAGAGCTGCTCCACTGATGTTTACTCATTTTAAGCAAACATCTTTTCAGAAGTAGCCGAGAAATCTAGACAGACAGCCAAAGCAAAATGATTTAGCTCTGCATGTCGGTCTCCATAGGAGCCTCAGCAGGTCTACCATTGGCCTGAGCAGTGTTGTGTTATACCAATCACAGCGCTCTGTTGGTTTAGTGGGCGGGATGATGCGACTGAGCTAAACAAAGATGGCGGTGGCTCATTTGAAAAAGCTTTAGCATCAACTTTGGACTGTTTAGACTTTTTCTTTGAGTCAAGAGCAGATAGAGGTACTTAAGTCCTTTAGTTAGAAAAAGGATGTATTTTCTTCATCTTCAACAGTATGGCGGACTTCCCTGTTGACTGACATCTGTATCTGTGAGTACGTCACATTATTTGTTGTCCAATAGCACGTGGAGACAGTTTGAAAGACAACCGTAGATTCCACCCCATGACTGAACTCTAACTATTGGTCGTGGTCAGACTATATATCCACATGTATAGGATGGCTTGCCAGAAAATTTCAGAAGAGCTGCAGAAATGGTACAAATGAACAGAAGTAGCAAAGATGTGGATAAGTAAATACATTTATATTCTCCAGTTGACTTGAGGAAATACAGGCAGCCGTGTTTCCGGGTGCAATAGTTACTGCAGAAACTGTTACATGCACAGCAACAAGTGAACATTAGTGTTTATTTGGCACCGAGTGTGTGATCTAGGGTTTTATGTTCTATGCAAGAGACTTGAGATGGCTGCATATTTATGCACACGCTGAAAGCTGCAGCTAAATCATCCTTGTTTGGGTCTCTGTTTTAGTTCCTGCAAGTCACACAAGTATAAAATAAAGAGCCCTGAAGTGTGTTTTTGCACAAGCATCAAATTCATTTAATCAACATTAGTGGCTCTTCATTTCAGCAATCAGAGCTCCTAAAACATCTGTGTAAATAAAAATACAATGCATAACCAAGGATGGTTTTTAATGTGTGATTTAATTTAAAAAGCTTTTTAAAAGTGAAATTAAAACTTGAATAAATGGAGAAGCTTGGATCAAAGCAACATCCTCCTGATCATCAGACAATTTTGTATAAAATAAAAATCAATTAATGATCTAAATCACACCAATGAGAGGAGAGGTGAGGCTCATTGTAGCTAGTATTGTGTAAAAATCACAACATACTGGATCAGACATTTTTACACAAAACACAGGAAGCGTGTCATACATGGAGTAATTACATTTTTAGACGTTTTAGACATGTTGGAATGATGGAAAAGGACAGGAATAGACATTTTCTAAGCAGATTCCTTCTGTTTCATTATTTCCACAGCATGTAATGGTTCTCAAAAATGTACAGAATCTAATTTGTGTAAAAATGCATTTCCTGTCTAACATTCTTACACGTATAATGAGGATGATAAAGAGCAGTAATCTTCATTCTCTTCAAAGAAAGCACATGCCTAGACAGTGATTGCATAATTCATGTGTGCTGAAAAGGGCTAATTAATAGGAAGGTTGGAACGTGCATAGTTCTGTGCTTTAACCTATTAAATCTTGAATTTCTGAATTAAGTTACTCTTCTATGAAACCACTTTGAGTTTTAATGTTTTCTTTTACAAGCTATTGTTGGAGTTTGCGCCTCCTCTCTGAGCTCAGTGTGAGCGTAGTACCTTTTTATTGGTTTTAACGAAGCTCACCAAAGCTGATTATCATGCTGATATCGCCGTTTTAATGGTTGGCATCTGGAGGAAACCTCGACAAACGTGCATCCTTCATATTTCCATATTGACACACCTCCTAACTTAACATTTTAACTTGTTACTACTTTAATATTTCTGGTGAAATTTTGATATTTCTAATATGAATCAGAGCACTGAGTTTTCCTTTGAAACTGAACAGCCTGAGAAGATTCTCTGTGTGACTGAATAACACAGACGTGTCAGACAGGAGAGGAGGAGGAAGCCAAGGGCAATGCAAGCAGCAACAATTACCTGGAAGAGGAAAGAAAGACAGCAGAGCACTTGCCACTAGGATTTATTTAAATATAAACATATTATATAACAAGTAAACTCAGTGTGTACTTTGTGTGCTTACTTAGCAACGAAAACTCTTCTTTCTCAATGTCAAACTTTTCTCGCTTTGCTGATTTATGCTAATTTATTCATCCTTTTTTATGATGTTTGCATCGAGATTTAAGATTCTAGAATCTTCTGGTGCTGAGCCCTAGCCGGCAACCGCCGTGAAACGCACGGAACGTCAGGAAGAGTTACTTTTTTTGTTTTGAAAATGGACTGCAGTACCCAAATGTGACCACAGGGTGTCACTCTTACATCATTCACCTTTAATTCAGCCTTGATGGAGGATTTTCCTGCATTAATGGCCTGTTTAAGGTGAAAGGTCAGGGTTCTGGTAGTTGCAGCAAATGGTTCTGAAGCAGCAAGCAGTCCCAGACCACCACACTACCACCACCGTGTTTGAATGTTGTTTATTTCTAAATTTCAGTGTTAGTTTTCCTCCAGATGTAATGGGACATACGGCTTCTAGAAAAATATACTTTTAAAATATTTTTCCAAACGTCTTGGGGATCATTATGAAATTTTATGGCTGTTTTTAAAACATTTAAAGGCACACTAAGTAACTTTTTCATAATTTTAAATCATTCTATTGAGCCAGTAGGTGCTAAAACGACCCTTTACAGGGTGAATGAAAAGCCCCTCCAGACCGGTGATCTGAAGTATCAAAGTCACGTGTCTCGCGAGAACCAGTAATGATTTATGGCGATCGGGGGTGGATTGGTCATCTGGCGTGCCGGGTACGGAATAGAGTGTTATCCGCCAGCACCCCCCCACTCCTGCTCTGCCAACCGGCAGGTTGGAGAAATGCCAGGACTGAATTTTCGTCCCAGTCCAGGCCTGATGGCAATCCATGTTTACACCTCAGAAGAGATGAGCTATACCTGGTTAGCATTTATTGTATCGCGTCCATAAAGGCGGAGCCTTCGAAGAAACAAAGGAAATCTTTATCTGATTAAGCTAAAAAGAGAAAAAGAACATCTGACTACAATAAGAGTCAAACGAGAGTCAACATCGGGTGTTTTTTGAATCTCGAGAGCTCAGAAGGATTCAGATTGGATGCAGACCAAACTTTAATATGTTTTGTTTGTGAATATTTTTACTTTCTCTGGGTTTGGAATTATGTTTTTCAAGTCACCGATCATATACTCACCCTAAGACCCACATAAGCTCTCCTCTTACCTGACAAACACTCAGTCATTGATGCTTTCTCGTCTCTACCCGAGCTCCCCATATCCTCACCATCAAATCCTCAGCCAGATGTGCTACTGGTGATCCAAGCTGTATGCCGGTTAGCCGCGCTGCTGGCCATCTGTTATCTCTAAGCGCTCTGAATTCTGCGTTTAGGTTTGCTAACACGCTACAGCATTTCCCTCTCAGAAGCTTTCTCCAGTGTTGGTCATTTTATTTACCAGGTCAGTAGTAATTTGGCTAGCCAACATGCTAGCGCCAGAATGTGCTTCCAGCACACGATTCCTGCATGTTTTAGATCGTAAACACGGCTGATTTGTTTGAAGTGGTGAACTGCTCCTGTAGACACTAATGGAGGCTGTTAGCAGTTAGACTAAGGTGTTAAAAACATGGGTGCACAGCGAGGGGAGAGTACAGCAATTTGCTTTTACGGCAGTTAATTAAAATGGGCACTAGGGGGTGTTAAAGCACGCCAAACCTTAGTGTGCCGTTGTGAGATGCAACAAAAAGCACACATAGAAGAAAACTGTGGGAGCAAATTTCACAACCGTGTAGATCTGAGTTAGCGTTAAGAAAGTTTAGGTCTCAACATTTCGATGTCACTGCAGGGCAATGAAATATGTTCAGTGTAAGATGTTCCAACAAGACTGCAGTCAGCTGTTTCCCGCAGCTAAAACTGTTATGTAAGGTTTGCTTATAAAAATCAGAAACAGCACATCTGTGTGCATCTTAGCCTTGGGCGCTAATCTTTTCACTCAGAATAGAGCTGCACAAACAGAATGAATAAAACTGAAAGGGCACTGCATTTTTGAAGTGATTAAACACAGGTTTGACTTTTTTCTTGATGTTTTAGCTGTTTGATGTTATGTCATCTCTTAAAAAATCAGATTTAAGATAATCGTAAAGTAGTTTGTAATACGCCCGTTTAAGTTGCAAGTAAAAACCGATAAAATGCTGCAGATGTGTCTCTCTCTTGCACAGTCAAGTCATTTTGCTGATGAATGCTCCTCAACAACACAAAAAGGGAGATAACTCCCATAGTTGACAAGAAGCTCATTTGTTAAATGCTGTAAGGTTCCTTCTTGCTGGCGGATGTGAAGCTGCGGTTAAGAGATGATGGCTACAGCATCACTGACAGAAGAAACGCGTCTCCCCGGAGTACAAAATCATTTTCCAGTGTGGAATCTGGTGATTCTGATATAATGTAAGTCTATTTTGTGCGTCTTGGCAGAACATGGACACCATTGTCTCAAGGGTTTCTCAAGGCGGTCACACTTTATGAAGCAGAAAGCCTAAATCTCATTACTTTTAAGTGCTAGAACGCAGACACACAAGTCGACGTCGCCTTTGCGGTGTGCGAGAGGCGCTTCGGCGTGCCCGGAGCTCAGGCTTCCTGACTTTATCCAGCTAAGATGAGAGCCAGCACCCACCCAGGCCTCCCGTGGGTTTAAATTAGCTACACCCCTCTCTCCCCACGGCCCCCCGAAGCCCCTTCATTTCTCCTGCATCGGGTTACGCCATGTCCCCAGTGGAAGGGCTTACTTAAAGCCCAACCCACACACTCTTCCAAGACATGAGCCATCTTTGAAAATAACCTTGAGAAAGTAGGACTGAAAAGGAGGGTTTTTGGTACACTTGATTTGTCTCCTCTATAAAAAGACCAGATGATTTGGCCTCTCCAGAGATCCCATCACAGCTCAGTTAAAGCAAAACAGTGCCTCCTGAAACTATTGTAAGACCAACAATCCATTTTATGGCTTGGCTTAATGCCACACGGTTGTGCAGGAAATTCTACACTCTAAAAGTGAAATGTTGAATTAACTTAACCAAGTTATGTCAACTGGCTCCACTTAACCTAGTTGCTTAAATGTAGAGAGTAATAAACATTTAATTTGATATTACTCTTTACATTTAAGCAATTGGGTTTAGTGGACCCAGTTGACATAAGTTGATTAATTCAGCATTTCATTTTTACAGTGTACATAACAGAAGCAGGTTAATAACCAGATGAACATGACTTATAACTAGGGGTGGGAATTTAACGCGTTAATTACGATTAATTAATTAGAAAAAAGAACGCATTACCATTTTATCCCTTTGAGCCCGAGCGCCCCCCAATAAAGTTTAGCATCACCATTTATGCCTTATATATAAGTAAATATCACCAAGCTACTTGTCTAACAAAATCGTATAAACTTTTTTACGTGCTCCAAACACAACTAAAACTACAATAAAAAAAATCACAAAGAAAGGAAGAAAAAATAAACTTTTTACCATTTTCTACTTGGTAGAAAGCAAATTTATCCATATGAACTTTATTACAGCGGAGGAGAGAAGCATACACACAGCAGAACTTCCCCTGAACTCTACACTACACCTCTATATATATTAGCAGTGCTCTGCTGCCACCTAGTGTTCAGTTCAGTACACATTTACAATGTTCCATGTCTATTTACACTTCATCAATAACACATATACTAATATTTACACATCCCAACAAATCCCACAATAGTTACTTTTATAATGAGACCAAAGTGATCAAATAGACTTGGTGGTTACAGAAATATACTCATTAAAGTGTGGGTACATTATCGGTGTCTCACTAATGTTATTTTTAATTATAAAAAATTGCTTGGGTGCAAATTGTCTTGAACGATTAAAATGCGATTAATCAAGATTAATTAATTACAAAGCCTCTGATTAATTAGATTAATTTTTAATCGAGTCCCACCTCTAGTTATAACACATCACTCAGAAATACTCTCAAAACCTTTAAAGGAGAAATCTGTAAAGCAGAGCAACACTTCAAATGTTTTGCACATTAATGTTTCCATATGTTTTACACTCGCATCCAAAAGCCTCCCCGTGTTAGATACTGTACATGCTCTCTCATGTCTATCAGTACTGCGCTGTGGCTAACGCTGCTATCAGCTCTGTGATGCTCAGCATGAAATATTCACTATAACAGGAGTCAAGTTCAGACTGCTGGGAGCTGTGCCTCTCCATCCCGTTCACACATCAGACCTGTGAAGAGAAGATCCTGCTCACTTTGATCCTTACCCGGGCCCCCTGACTGTTTGTCTTAACTATTTCCTTATGCATTCATTTTTAAATTACCGTGGCATTTCCTGTCCTAACTTGACAGGAACATCTTTTTGTGTAATATAAGTCTTTTTTTATCCAAGCCAAGTTTGATTAAAGTGATGGATATTCTCTCATTAGATAACTGTCATCTAGAGCAATTCCATCTTTGAATACTTTTATTCTGAAAATTTTTAAACTATTTTTCAAAGACTATGATCCAATCAGCGTTACTCCTGTTGACAAAACAAGTTTAGCACAGTTTTTAAAAAGATAATATGATGAAAAATTGTCGTGCTAAGTCGTTGATGTGCCAGTTAAAGAGTCGATTCGTGTCATTACTAGGGATGTTTGATATCGGCTGTTTTTACTGATATCCGATACACCAATTAGTCCAACTCTTAACTTCCCCCATAGTAAAAAAGAAAAACTAAATCATTTTAGGTAAAGAACATCACACATCTCCTATCATATCTCAGCAAAATATGACAACTACTTCAATATGTTAGGTCAGTTGTACCAAACAAATAAATTATTTAAAAAATTAAACCTCAGATCTGTCAAATTTGACATTTTGAGTGAGAGAAGTAGCTGAAGAGTTTGATGTAAAATAGGTGCATGGCAGTAAAAGCTGTGCCATGAAAATACTAAAAGCCAATTCAGATAATTTCCAGTATTACATTTTAATTCCAATATTGGCGATAGTATGAGACATGCCTAGTCATCAGTGTTAGACTCAATTTCAGAGTATTTTTGACCATTTTAAACCAACATGGCTGCATTTCTTCTCCGTAACAACAGACTTTGCTACTGAGTGAAGATTGAAGTTAAAGGACAGCAGAAGAGTTGCACACTTGTCCTAGAATGTCCTAAAATGTACACCGTACTATAGGAGGATCTTTTGTGACGTCAATGTTTATGTTTCTTGCATTGCATCATGGGATTGGGTGGCAAGAAACAACGTATTTTACCTATAATTCGATTGTTTTGAATGTTTGCAGGAGGATTTAGCGAAGCAGATGGTTCACTCTTGCTGTGTGGTTGATTGTGCAGCCCGTTGGGGGTTTAATTAAAGGCATATTATGCAATTTTTTCATATTTTTAAATCATGTTCTTGTGAATTAATCAAATGTCACTCAGACCCCCACCACCCTCTGTGGCCAGAATGCCACACTTTGCAACTTCTGTCTGGCTCTGCAGTCTGCTTCCAGCATGTTTCCTGCATGTTTTAGATCATGAACACAGTTGATTTGTTTGATTTAGTGATGAACCGCTCCTGTAGACACTAATGAAGGCTGATGAGACATTTCAGCAGTTAGATTAAGGTGTTAAAAAGACGAACGCACAGCTAGAAGATAAGTTTCACTTTTGGTTTCACTAACGAACACTAGGGGGTGCTAAAAGCAAGCTAAAACGGCCTAGTATCCCTTTAAAGGTTTTCCTCAAATTTCCTCCATAAAAGACTGTGAAAAAACGAAACAGATGGTTCCAGGCGACCCGGACGCTTCGAAGAAAGCCTGGAGTCCTGCAGCATCTGACAGTATGTGCTGCTCATTTTGTGTGTGTTATGTCCTGTTGACTGAGTATTTGTTGCTTAGAGAAGATTTTAAGCTATCTTTAAAGTGAACCCCAAAAAAACCCTCCTTGTAGGTTTAAACAGTTAAATTGGTTAAATTGGACAGACATAATAACCTGATACATCTGGATTTAATCTCAAACTGCATAGACTGGTTCAGCAGAGCAGTTCACCTCCCTGTCTGTGGCTTAATAAACTATTTCCATGAGACAAAGATGGAGTCCCAAATCTCAAGTTTGACTCAAGTCTCGGGCATTTAGAGGGTTCTCAAGTGGGTGGAAAACACACAAGTCTTTGTTTTTGCAACTTAAAAGAGACACCACATTCCCATGTCCAGGTTTGTGACAGAAAGCAACTTATGGAATTTAAATTTAACTGAAGGAAAGAAAACTGCAACTGAGACGTAGATGTTATGAGTTTTTGTTTTTACTGTGAACATATGCTAAAGGGGTCTTAGAGGAAAGGTCCCAGAGGAAAGCTGTTTCATTTCTACTTCTCTTGCAACATTTACACAAAAAGAAAACAAAGACAAAACCAACAATAAATAAAAGAGTTTTTGACGAAACGATGAATTATGAATTTCTTTTTAGCAGCGGACCATATGTTCCACTTAGACATTGTTTTTCCTGCTGAATATTTATCACACTTGTCCAAAAGTAATAAAAGCAGCTCCACCTGCACTGAATACAAACCCAGCTCAGTCTCTGCTGCTGCTTCTGTCTGTGGATGTGTCTGCGTTTTGTATTTATGGACCATCCTACCAGCCTCTTGACCTGGAATAACTCAGCTGATTTACTTTTCTTGGGCTTTTATGTTTTAAATTATGATGTCTGAAAGCACCCTTAAATTACACCAGCATGTGTGTATTCATTTGTGGACGGCGTGTGTATGTTTTGTGTTTTTTCAGGTAGTTTAAGCTGGACCTTTACAAAGACATCCTTGTAAAATAGATTTTTGGGTAAACAAAATTATGCCCCGGCATTTCCTCATCCATCTTCTATCAGCGGCTAAAGCAGGAAATAGGGGTAGAAGACTATTTTCTCATTTAGCCTGCATATGAAACTCTGAGTGACCAATTGTATTTTAAAAAAAACAAGTACATGCGTTGTACCATTCATAGTAGACTTCCCACCCTCCAAAAACAGAACGCTGTAGGGGCTGAGTTAACTAACCCTAAAGCCGAATTCACACTGAAGCCATCAGCAGCACGGAACGGCAGTGGAACGTTGCTGCTTCAAATCGAATCCATTATAGTCTGTGGGGTTAATCCAAACAGACCACGGCGTGGACATTTTTCAGGCGCGTCCCAGAAGCAGCTCGCTGTGCTGCATCGCATAGCTAAAGATAGGATCGGGTTCTATTTTTGATGCAAGCCGCTTATGGGACGCAGGAATTTCCACAGTTAACATAGGGCCAGACAGGAGATCACACATGGTTTCAGTGTAAAATATCCGTTAATCTTCAAAATAAAAGACATTGCAGTGATGCAACTTTATATCTATGTAGATTATGTCTATACATGTGACCTCACGGCTTATTTACTCCATGCATCGTTCCAGACGTGCAGCAGTGTGTCTTTCGTGAGTTTACTCCTGGCAGTGGAGAGGAACAACATTATATATGACATCAAACAGCAAAATCAAACATGATTTCCTTGTTCTTCTTTTCGGTTTAATGGCGAATGGCATAAACAAACTGTGACCTCGGAAGTCTTGAGGATTTTGTGATCTCACGAGTCCAGCGAGGAAGATGGCGGAGAAGCCGCTCCGCGGCTGAGACTCTTGCTGTGGAGTTGAGCACAGTGAAGATCGCGAGTTAACTCTTCCGCTGATGCCTCTATGAAAAATAGTGAGTTTTCTACTCTTAAAGCACCACCAATAATGAAAATAATAGGGCATACCGTATCATAAACCCATATCACCATAGGTTTTACTTAATGGAGTTTTTAACTGAGTTACTTAGTTGCTTGCAGCACAAATAGTATATATATATATATTTATATATATATATATATATATATATATATATATATAATATGTTCTGAAGTAGGAAATCTTTCAAAGATGAAAACAACTGATGCCAAGGGAACAAACTTAAAGATTGCGCCCGTGCTTCTTTTAACCCACAGAAAGGTTCTCTAGATGAATAAGTGCCTCATGTTGATGTTTGAACAAAATGTCAATAAACACTGAAAGACGAGGCTTTGTATGCTTGTGACAAGGAGAAAGACACGAGTTGTGAAAGCCAAGGGTGGTTATTGAGCGTGGCACTTTGTCTCACCAGTGAATCAAGACGTTGCAGCGTGCTCTTAGCAGTTCTCCTAATCAATGGCGGATACACACCAAGAATTCTCAGCAGAAACTTCACTCTGCTTAACAAAAACACCCAAGCAAGAACAACCTGTGATCTCCTCTAGAGCAGAAGCTAAAGAGGCCTGGAGGACTGGTGATTATAAATAAAACAAACCCCCTCTGAAGTTAGAAGCATGGCTCAGCTTGAATGTAAAATTTAAACTTTAAAATGGAAGTAAGTTTGACTCATTCCTTCTAAGACAACCTCATACTCGTTTTTGTTCTTTAAAACCACACAATTATGTAAGAGTCCTCATAAATAACCTACAGTAATGAAGGCTTTTTTGAGCGGTACCTTTTGCATAAAAGGTCTGAGCGTTTTCCTTCCAACATTTGCTGCCTGCATGTCAACAAAAAGAGTTTCTGAAATGATCAATAAATTATTCTGAATTCTTCATGTAATAAACTAGCCTAGAAATCTAGACAGACCGTAGCAAAATGATTTTACTCTGTATTTCGGTCTAGCCACGCTCCATTAGAGCCTCAGCAGGCCCGAACAGTCGTGTTATGCCAATCACAGCGCTCTATCAGCTTGGTGGACCAATCACAGCGCTCTATCAGCTTGGTGGACCAATTACGGCGCTCTATCAGCTTGGTGGGCCAATCACAGTGCTCTATCAGCTTGGTGGGCCAATCACGGCGCTCTATCAGCTTGGTGGGCCAATCACAGTGCTCTATCAGCTTGGTGGGCCAATCACAGTGCTCTATCAGCTTGGTGGGCCAATCACAGTGCTCTATCAGCTTGGTGGGCCAATCACGGTGCTCTATCAGTTTGGTTGGCAGAATGTTACAGCAACACAGCGAAAAAAACTAAGATGGCAACATCTTGTTTACAACAGCTTTGGCATCAATTTTGGACTATTTACAGGTACTTAAAGGTGTTGAACACTGAGTGGTCTCTAGTAGAAATGAATGCTATAACAGCTTTAATTTATCTGAAGATGTTTCACAAAATGAAGCGGCTTTTAAACGTTTTTACCAATCGTAGCAAAATTAAGCAAATGATAAATAATCATTTTAAATGGTGTTTGAAAAAATATCTCTATCTTTCCTCTCCTCACAATACGACAACAACAAATACATTTATTATAGTGCTTTAGGGGAGCATGTTCCTGCTAGAATTATTTTATATTTATAATATTAAAACTCAAATAAAAACATGGGGAAATATTCTTATATATTTTCATTTACAGAATATAAATTCTTCAACAACACATGGGATAAGCACTAAAACATGGTGGATTTATGGTGTGATTTTTTTTCTGACTAGCAAGCAGTCTCACCACAGCTGCTGTGATCAAGGTCAGCCCTCATCCTCCAGACCTGATTTTCCTTGTCGGTATTCCAAGCACCTCAGAAAATTCTGGCAACACTTTCCACTTGGTGGATACCCCTCCTCCACCCACCACCACCACCGCCACCAGGGCAAAGAGATGAGACGCACACTGAATAGCCGATTCTTCCGACCTGTGGTCAGCATTCCTCATGCGTCCCTTGGAGCTAAATGCTCTTCCTCTGCTCTCCTTTTAAGCTCCCTGACAGGAAGGATGCGATGCTGCACCTGGCCCCTTTCATGCCTCCCTCCCCTTCCGCCTCTGCCTTGTCATGGAGCTGTTCCACCTCTCCACACTAATTGTTCATTCTCCCCTGCTCTTATTCCGCTCTGACACCTCCTCCCCGTAGAGCTCCAGTGAACATGCTTTGAGAAAGGAGGACAACTCGTTATTCAAACTGTTAAATGGATGAGATCACGAGGAAGAGCGGCGGCAGCACCCCAGGATACAGAAAATGAAATATGCTATAAATCTGTTTAGATCTGGGCAGGATTCTGCTGCCTTTCTGGTGCCAGACTACAGGAGGAAAAACATCCTTCTGCTCAGCCTCAATAAGCCGTCGTTGTTTTAATAAAGCCCAATCAACGGGAACGACTTGGCAAAAAAAAAGATCTCAATCAAACGTTATCTTCATGTTTAATGACTCCCTTTGGGACTTGGACTTTCTGGCTTGATAAATCTCAGAGTCCAGTTCTAAGTCTGGCACGTTTTAATAAGCATCCTGGACCCAAATGTTTAATTGGCAATCTACAAAGGTATTCAAGAAGCTGCATGAGATCAGAAGGAGGCCCACATAATTGAAATCATTAAATTCTTTCAAAAACATAATAACCTGTTTACCTCTTCTACTTTCCAGGCCAAATCTGAATAGAAATTTGTAAAAAGGTGGTAAATTTTAAAGTGAAAAGCTGCTGGCTTGTAGACGGAGCTTTGAGAAAGTACACATTTTTTCTGTTTTGGCTTTTTTTTTGGTCAATATTTAAATATTTCAGATCTGCAAACTTATTTCAAAATCAGACAAATTGAGTAAATATGCTGTTTTCAAATGAGGATTACATGTATTAAATAAAAAACCTCCCAAACAAACTTGATCCTGGTTGCAACCATAGACATTAATACGTAGCCGCCCCATTAGGCGCTGGAGAGCGTAACAGCGTCGCCGCTATATTGGATGGGTCTCCTCGTTCTCCAAAGTGAATGCAGGGTGTGCAGTTTACAGTTTCAACAACCGGTGTACTATTGAAAACAGATCACGTGGGATTACTATTGACTTTTATAGCCTACCTGATGGGATTTTATATTTTCATTTATTTTAGTTTCTTTTGTTCAATTATGTTTATATTTCAATTATCGTGCCATACCATGTGTCTGATTTTGTGAAAAAGCTTGATGTGTTTTTTAGTTGGGTAAGCACCTTCCTCAGTAGAAATTAATGCACTGGGGCGAATGGAGACCCAACTAAGATGGCTCCTATAGGCAGCGCCAGTCCACGAGGCGTCTACGTATATATGTCTGTGGTTGCAACACCCTTTGTAGCAACAACTGAAAACAAGTGTTCGTGATAACCAAGGGAAAACTCCCCCTGCCAAAAGTGAAGCCAACCAGGAAGTGACAAAACCTGCAGTTCCCCCCCCTCATCCACTAGGGGCTGGCAAAGGAGCAAGCTCCCATTGACTCCCATGTTAAAGATGCTAACTTCACAGCAGAAATAAACACGTTTACAGCCTGGAACAAAAACATTTCAGGTTTAATGGGTCGAGTTTATTGTCATGACAACTCTGAGGGGGTGAATTTTTTCTAACTCATCCATTTAGATGTAACTAAACCTGAAATTTATGAGTACTTGGGGGCGTGTCCATTTGATTGACAGGTTGCAGATGAGCCGCTAGTGCTAGCAGCTCGCCTCCTGCTAACTCCAGGGAAGGTCTCAGCATCTGCCTCACGTTACAAGTGTTACAGCCTAGAAGGAACAGGGTAGCAAAGTCAACCGCAGTTTTCTGGCTAAAAGCGCCCGCCAACCTCCGGTTAGCTCAGTTAGCTCAGTTAGCTCGTATCTACATCGGCTCAGAGTTTGATGGGTATAAATCATCTGCCCCCACCCTCACAGCCCCGCTCTCAGCTCCATTTTTGAAATTTTCTGGGAGTGACGAGACGCGTGAACAAGGTGGCGGAGATGGGAGCCATCCACTGGGCTTCAGTTCAGCTGTTCAGAAACCTACTGGTTTTGTCCCACTCTACTTTGCAGAGTTGTTTTCAATCAGAGATTTAACGGTTGTCGATCTTAAGGCAAAGGGCAGATAATTATTCAGATATTTGACCTAATTGTCCCCTTCCAGCCGTCTTCAGATTAATAACCTCAGCAGAGCCATCAAGGTAGTAAATCCAAACTCCAGCGTGTAGCGGCTGAGTGAATGTGGTCTGGACTCTGTGGAGGAGAGTCATGGTTTCTGAGACGCTGTAGAAGGACAGAAGACCTGCTTTGTGATCCAGATACACTCCTACTCTGGAGGTCCAGGGACCTGAGATGGAGGTGCTGATGTTGTTGTGACTAAATGTGAACCTGTTCAGGAAACAATTTAAGGACCAAGATTGGTCGTTATGTCCAAATCCACATTCATTCCCACTTCCTGCCCTGCTGATGCTCTTGTATGAGACTGCTACAGAAACTTCCCCGCTCCACTCCACCTCCCAGTAGCAACGTCCAGGCAGACTGTCTCTACTCAGAACCTGAGAGCGGTTGGTGAATCTGTCTGGATGATCAGGATAAGACTGATGTTGATTCATATATGCTATCCTGTTGTCTGATAGTCTCAGCCGTTTGTTTAATGTGTCTGGGTCCAGGGTGAGTTCACACGAGTATCTTAAGAACCCAGCTCTGCTCTTTGGTTCTGGTTCTGACAGTAAAACGTCCACCTCAGTGATCATCAGTGAGACGTTTGTCCAGCTGTCCTGCAGCGTGTCCTGTAGTTTGTCTCTGAGCTCTGACACAGCTGCTGTCACATCCTCAAAGTATCCGAGAGGACGGATGTGGATGCTGGATGAGCGTGGAGACCCACTGAGTTCTGACGCTGAGGGGTAGTTGTGTAGAAACTGGTTGTGATCCTCTGTGTCTGAGAGCTGCTTCAGCTCAGCATCTTTCCTCTTCAGCTCAGCGATCTCCTGCTCCAGCTTCTCCTGAAGCTCTTTGACTCGACTCACTTCAGTTTCCTGCTTGGATCTGATCTGCTGCTTCACATCAGAGCTTCTTCTGTGGATCAGCCGGATCAGCTGAGTGAACATCTCCTCACTGTCCTCCACTGTTTTATCAGCAGAGGCATGGATGGCCTCCACCTCCTGTTGAAGCAGCTCCACATTTGTCTCTCTGTCCTGGATTCTCTGCTGGATTTCTTCTCGTCTCACCTCCAGCTCTCTCTGCCTCTCAGTCCTTTCTGCTGCAGCTGAGACGGTGTCGTGGCCTTGATGTTCATCCACAGAGCAGAGATAACAGATACACTTCTGATCAGTACGACAGAACATCTTCATCACCTCATCGTGACCAGAGCAGATGTTCTCCTGGAGGTTCTTGGAGGGCTCCACCAGCTTGTGTTTCTTTAATGGAGCTGAATCATGATGAGGCTGAAGGTGTGTCTCACAGTAAGAGGCCAGACAGAATAAACAGGACTTGATCGCTTTCAGTTTTCTTCCCGAGCAGACATCACAGGCCACATCTTCAGGTCCAGCATAGCAGTGATCAGCAGGAGCAGCTTGAGGTCCGGTCTTCTTCAGATCTTCTATTAAATCAGCTAACATGATGTTTTTCTGCAGGACAGGCCTCGGTATGAAGGTTGTCCTGCACTGAGGACAGCTGTGGATTCCTTTCTGATCCTCCTCATCCCAGTGAGCTTTAATACAGTTCATGCAGTAGCTGTGTCCACAGGGAATACCCACCGGATCCTTCAGGAGATCCAAACAGATGGAACAGCAGCACTTTTCTCGTTGAGCCATTTTTCTCGTTACAGAAACTCTCAAATAGTTTCAGCTTGAACAGAAAGCGTCTGTGAGCTCTGAAGGACGAAGGATCTCTGCTGGCGCTCACATACCTGAGGAGGTAATATTTACCACCAGATACCACCAGCTGCAAGTCACATCGTGTTGTTCACGCCCACCTCCATGCTGGAAGATCTGTGGAGGGGCAGAGCCACAGAAATAATGAAAAGAGGCTTTTTAACCCTTTGGTTAAACCTATTGTTGAGAAATGAAAGTATATTCCTGTAACCACAAGGTCTGTTTTATTACTTTTGGTTTCATTTTAAAGGGAGCCCTTGTGGGATTTGTTAAGATGTGTAAATATTAGTAAACGTGTTCTTGATGAAGTGTAAACTGACGTGGAGCAAAACTGTTGCTTTTTTCTGAAATTTGAAAGATGAATACCTCTTTGGAAAAATGCAGCAGCAGCGCCAAACCTCAATTCGTTCAACGTAGAACAGGTTGTCCAGTAATCGGAAGGTTGCAGGTTCGATCCCGGCTCCCGCCAGAGAATCTTGCTGTTGTGTCCTTGGGCAAGATACTTAACCCACCTTGTCTGCTGGTGGTGGTCGGAGGGACCGGTGGCGTCTGTGCTCAGCTGTCTCACTTCCGTCAGTGCGCCCCAGGGCAGCTGGGGCTACATTGTAGCTCATCATCTTGTTTAGATGCAAATGCATCTTCTGGATGTTATGTTTCTCCAGAATCAGTTGACTAAAAATGGGATGCTCCACGGTTATAAGTTGATGCATTTGAAATGCATTCAGGCCTGCTACATAACAGGAAACAACAAGAAAATTACTAAACATCTAGACCCTCGCAGAGTGGAGCATCCCATCAGCTGATCCTGGAGAAACAGCCATGTCCAGAAGATCCGATGAAGGTTTCAGGTGATGGTAGCTGAACAGCTTCGCTCTGATCTGCTAACGGCTCCATTTCCATCAGCGAGAGCAAAGACAACCATAACATGAACGTGACCAACAAACTGAACATCTTCAGGTTAACTAGGGGTGGGACTCCAATAAAATAATTAATCTAATTAATCAGAGGCTTTGTGATTAATTAATCTTGATTAATCGCATTTTAATCGTTCAAGAAAAGTTGCCCCCAAAGCAATTTTTTTAAATAAAAATAATTTTAGTGAGGCACAGAATCAAACAATAAACATGATCCATGTTACTGTGTGGCAGGACACCACAGTACAGGACAGGTCTGCTGTGGAACTGACCCTGCTTTAGCAGTAGTATGTTTAGTTTACTCGTGGTTTAACAAGGGGGAGAAATACTTTTTCATTTATGACCAGGCTGGTTTGGATAGGTTTATTCTGTCTGAATCACAAAACTCTTGTAATCTATGCTATTAAATAATTTGCTTGTTTATATTTTAACCAGCCCCAATTTCCCCATCAGTCATCCTGAAACCCCCTGTTCAAAGAGCAGAAAGTGTCAGTTTACTGAATAATTAAAACAATACAAACGTTTCATGAGACAAAACTTCAAATGAAGATAAGCTGACATAATTGCTTATTCAGAAGGTACAGCCACAGACTCCATGAGCCCAGAGCAGATCCTAGCAGAGCGCTCAGCAGGAGGCTCTTTAAATCAGACACAGTGAGGAGCTTTTAGCCTTACTGGAGAAAAAAACATCTGGATTGATGACTTTGGGTGACGAGGTGATGAACATGAAGGGAAATGAGAAAAGGGATGAACTGAGACGTAATAGACGTTCAGTTATGGGATGGATGACCTGAACTGGGAGGCAGTGTTCCAGATTTAAGAGACATTTATGTGTTTATGTGGACATTAAATGCACATTGCATTCTTCCAATCTGCGTTTCGGTAATGTAATTTTTCATTTAAAGTCTTTGAACGTATTGTCTGTGAGCCCTCGGCTAACACGAGAGTGATTAGGGATTCATGCTAACGTGTCCTGTCAGTGCTCTCAGCTTGTGTACATACGTGGAGTGGATCAGTGTGAGCCTCCAGCATGAGGCCCGGCCTTGTCGTGTGGCGAGAGGCTGTGCAGGAAAGGAGCGGGCAGATTAAAGCAGCTTTGTCCGTGCATAAGTGGATTATCAGCAGGTAGAGTGCTCCCTGTGTTTTTGCAGCAATTGTATTAGTGCTCTTCCTGCCTGGCCACAGAGAGGACCATCTGCCATTTAGCTCTGATGGATGGTCCCAAGCAAACGTCAGTCTTCTCTGCACAGGACACCTGCTGAATCCTAATCAGATGGTTGGCTCTTATTAGTAAAACCCATCACTTTGTCATGATACTATTTGTGTCTGCTGCTGGGCTCCAAGCCTGTGAAACAAGGTAAACAAGGTGTTTTATTAGCATTTTTTAAATGGCACTGAATATTTTAAAGCAGTAGCTGTAATTCATTTTGTGCATATAAATGTTATGTGTTTTATATTAAAACCAGATTTGATGAATAAACTGTAAAAAAAAAAAAAACAACTTGAGAAAAAACTGCAGCACAGCTGTGGCAGACCTCAGGTCAGCAGAACAGCACAAACCTGAATCTGCTCCCAGGTTTAACTACCAGAAACATCACCTGGTGACCCGAGAGGTCAGACGTCTTCAATAGCAGTGAGCAGGTCAGAGATTTACAGAGGGTTCAAAACCACGAAGAGCTTTGTGGACCTTTAGAACCTTTGAAACGTATCAGAACTGCTGCAATCTGAACAGATTCATTTGGTGATGCTGCAAATAGAGCGTTAGTCGTCCAAGTTAATAAATAAATGAATACATTGCTATTAGAATTAAATTTGTTACATTTTGATTCTTAAAGATCATCTTTACTCATGTTTTAATACATTTGCAGTGGTCTCTAGGAGTAATGAATGCCTTGTAAGTTGTTTTCTAAAGAAAATAAAGCTCCGGTGCACCTGTTTCAGGACATAGAAGTCAGCTGGAGGAGAAAGTAGCTTCAGACGGCAGGGTTCTGGGTCTTGTTTCCTGATATTTGGACATCTCTCCTCTGATTGGCTAACAGCAACACTGACTCTGTTTGCTCTGCAACGTTGATGTTTTATCTCCACAAATAACACAAGCCTGGAGGAGTTCTGCTGTGTGGTGGAGTTGCTAACGCTAACGGTTAGCTTCTACTAGCCGAGACGTTCTCTGCTGTTTCCTGGATGCTAAACCAACAACAGCCTTCCAGTTTTAATCATTATTGTAACGGAGGGTTCTGGCTGTGCTTTTGATGGATAAACAGTAAAAAAAAAAAAATAAAAACAGGACAAATGTTCTGCATCAGTCTAATATTAAGCCTTTTCTTCTGCAGCATCATTAACAGGAGCACTCATAGCACTTCCTTTAGTCCTTCACAATAAAAGTCTCATCCATGCAACTCAAAACACTTCAAAAACATTTGTAATGTAATTATAATTAAAGTTTTCTGACTGAACCCTGAACCGTTTCATATTTGAGGAGTAATTTGTTGGTTGTTTACAGCTTGAGACACAAAGTGTGTTCATCATTAAAACCTGCTTTGAAGCAAAGTCACCACAAGGCATTATGGGTAAGGAAGGTCTTTGTGCCAGTGCTGAGGTAGTATTCAACATGCATTTCATTTTGACTTTATTTTGAAAATATTTTGATGTTATCTCAACATTTTGAAGTTGTTAAAAGACGTCCGTGTGTTTCTCAGTCAACAAGCACAGATTATCCATTTTTGACCAGCTGGTTCTATTTTTATTGAATTTCTGTTAAATTTTTAGCAATTTTTGAATATTTTATATTTACATTTAAACCTGCAGGCTTTTTAATTAAAATATTACTCAACATCAAAGGAAACTTACATCCGTGTTTATTTTACGTGACAGAAATAAATAGTTCTTGCTTGACAAAAGCTGTTGTCTTGTATATGAGTGTTTGTTATTGGTTTATTTTGGATTCATCTTTGCAGGTGCATGTTCAAATAATTAAAAAATAAGTTCAAAATTGTATTTTTCATTCCTAATTATGAATAAAAGCTCCCAGGAAAAAGAAAAAGTCCTGATGGGTTTATGATAATTCATGCATGAAAGGGGTGAAAACAGACATCTGGTGAAAATAAAAGCTTGTTTTGGACATTTTGTCTATTTCTCATGAGGTCAAAGAACAGACTGTCATACAGTATTTTACCTGGCGCCGGTTGGGCCCGGCTGAGCCAACTCCTAACAGGATTGTGTGTTTTGAAGCAGAACACTTTCCAGTGACGGAGGACACAGAAGAGCAGGATTAGAAAAAAGGAGGATTAATATAATTCGCTTTATAGAGATAAATAGGTAAAATTTTGTATTTTAAAGAACATTTTGTATATGGAAGAGATGCTGGATCATCTGAAGAGATAGAGGTGGTAACAGCCTTTATTGTGAAAATCCAGGAGACAAAAGTATAAAAATTAAACTATTTTTAATAATATAAGGAGAGAAAAAGGAGTTTTGATTAAAAAAGCTCAGGTTGAATAAACACAAGATATGTTTCTATTTATATTTTATGAATAGAAAACATGTTTTTAAAGGGTTAAAGACACATTTGCCTGTTTTTTATTAATTTTCTGTAATATTTGTAGCCCACTGGTCTGTTTCTCATTACATCTATTCAGTGAGCATCATTTCGATATCCATCACCCACTCTTTTCTGTCTGAAAACAGCACTTTTTTCATAAAAAGAATACCCAAACCCTTTTTTCTCCCATTAAGATATTTGTGGACTTGACAGCAGCGACGCGTTCGCTGAGCTTCTGTCAGTCACAGAACAAAAAGAGGTTTTGTGGCAGTGAGGGCTATTGACCCTCGGTGCGACAGGCACGCTTTCAGCCAGATCAGAATCCCTGATAGCCATCAAAAGGCTCGGAGAAGAAAGAGCCTGTCTTCTCCTGACAAACATCTCGAGCCTCTCATCACTTTATCTCATCAAGCCTGACAAGAAATAAATTAGAAGACAGCAAACGCAGAGAAACTAAAGAGCTGTCCTTGGTGGGACGCGGGGGGTTGGCTGACAATTTGCTGCAAACAAGTCAGATTTTTTTTTCATTTATGCATTTTATGAACGATTAAAGTTTAATCAGCATGTTGGGTCTTATAATGGTGGCTTTTATTGGTAGAAGTGTAATTTGCTCAGGGCTGATGGGGTACACATTTAACCATCAGTGGGATTTTATAAACAAAGACTGACTGGACTACATCATGATGATGTTAAAGGAGCAATATGTAAGAATTTTATGGTAAAATAATCACAAATCGGTTTAATGTCTAAGGTTACATTGAAACAGATTTCATTCTCAGCCAACTGGGGGGGTTGTCAGTTTTTCTCCTTTAAAATATAAACTAAAGAGGGATGTAGTTACTGTTTACAATCAGTGAGTTTGTGACGTTACTGAGTCTGCGTCGAGCTAACGCTGCAGCACAGGCATTTGTAGTTGTAAAAGGCTCCAGAGCTGATTAAAGAACCGAAGCTAGTAAACAGGAGCGACCCAGAAGTTATTTCTTGTACCCCTAAGAAGCCACAACATCCTTTTGTTTTACTCGAATATCAATTGAAGCAAGCTAGAGGCTAATGTTGAGCTAACAATGCTAACGGTGAATTAGAAGTAAATAGTCGGCTCTAAAAATATCTCAAGCTACTTTTTCAATTAACACCAGCTCAGTGGCCTAGTGGTATGAGTGTCCGCCCTGAGACTGGGAAACTGTGGGTTCAAATCCACGGTCGGGTTTGAAAAAATGGGACCCAATGCCTCCCCGCTTGACCCTCCACATTAAGGGGTTGGATTAGGGGTTAAACCACCAGATAGCTCCTGAGCGTGGCTGTGTCTGCAGCTCACTGCTCCTAATCTTAATCTTTAATTACAGTGAAATGCATGTGTGAAGTGAATGATGACTCAATTGTGGTGTTTTACTTTCTTTAATGAGTCGTTTAGGACTATAAAAACAAGCTAACACCAAGACGGCAAACAACCACACCTCCTCTATCACCAGAGACATATTACCGTAATAAGTGCAGTAAAAGCCCCCTATCATAAAACACCCAAAAGTGCCATCACCAGAAATGACAATGGCAAACGAGCTGAAACTACCTATGAATACCCTCCTCCCTACCACCTGAGGAGTCGTTGAAGTCATTAGGCCCTATTGTGCTAGAATGGTTGTTTTGATTAGATGTAGGTGGGTGTGACCCAGACTGAAACTGTTTTGGAATCGGGTTTAAAGCTTGATTGTAGGTGCTCGAAAGGTGAAACCTGAGGCCTCCTCCTCTGTTTAATGTTGGTCTTTTTATCTATGTCAAATGGGAAAGACCAACATTAAACAGAGGATGTGTGTGACCTGTGTTTACACTCACTAGCTTGTTTTTACAAGCCCCATTACTGCTCTATGTAGAAGACCTCAGGCGAAGGAGGATGTTAAGAAAGGTTATTGCCCACCGCCTAGTTATTCTGCGTCCAAGGAATGTTTTTTGACGCCGATGATTTGGAGAACTACTGCCGCCTATAGGCTTTGCATGCCTATGAATGTGCTTCACAATGCAGTAGATTGTTTGCTGAAAATGAGGTGGTGTGGACCCAGATTTTTTACTCAATGGGAGGATATTCAGTTTAAAAAAAACAGCTACGTGTGTGCATGGCCTCAATGTAGCAGGTTGTTGAGGAATATACTAATCCTGTTAAAGGGTGGAGCATGTATGAGTTGAACTGGTACAGTTTGACTAATGAGAAAACAAATACAGACTGCATGAAATGATGATAAAAAATAGTTTTATGTCTGTTTATTCAAACTACAGTCATGAGGTGTTTAGAGAGTAAATCCCAATAAAGCTGATTGTTGCGTTGTATGCTTTTGAGAAGTGTGATAACGTATTGCTGAAGATTTCTAAAGCTGTAAATGCACCCTGGTGACAAAACATACACGCTGGAGCTGGAGCTCTAATTTAAACCCTGGAGTGTAAATAACAGTGAATATCCATCCAGCTATTTTCTACAAGAGTTTGCTCCTCCAGGGTCATTGGGGGTCGTTGTGCTTATATCTCCAACAGTCCTAGGCTCATTGTAATTATATATACAATAAATACAAGCTGTTTGTTTTGTGAATATTACTTTTTTGTCCTTTATATTGTTTATTTAATACACTTGTGTCAGAGGGTGAAGTGTTTTGCCCAAGGACACAACAGCAGAATTCTCTGCAGGGAGCTGGGATCAATCTAGCAACCCTCCGATTACTGGACAACCTGCTCTACCTCCTGAGCTACTGCTCCAGTTACTGAATGCATACAAAAGTAATGTCCTAATGGATCTATTGGTCAAAGTCTATAGGCCTGTTTCCACTATCAGAGCTGGCAGAGTGACACGTTCACAGGGCCGGCCCTAAAGGACCACTTTCTGGGCCACTTTCTGCCCCGATAGAGTCGCTGATCGGGACTTGTGGATAACTCATGCTGATTGGTTGTACTACAGTTGGAAATTTTATTGGCAGATGTCGCCATCTGTGAGTTCTGGAGAATCCCAGAAAGGCCGGTGCGCTCTGGGGCCGGTGGGCGTGCTTCGGGCCAGCAATGGCACTCAGCCCCCCCCCCCTCCAGGACTGAATTTTTGTCCCAGTCTGCTCCTGCCTTCCCCCCTCCCAGAAATTCCCTGGAACTCCTGCAGCTTATATCATGCAAAACCCTCAGAAATACATTCAATAACATGTTATTGTGTTTATTTTGATGCTTTGGCAAATTATTAATAATGTTTTATTTTGTTGCAGGTTTTTTGTGTTTAATCCAATCTGGCGTAAAGAAAACCCCCCATTTTTCACCGTTCTCATAACATGTCGAGCTCATTTCTGAAGGCATCCCTTGACGTGTTGCACCACGTCTGCCTCTCAACAATAATTTGAAATCTTCACAATAACACCATGTTCACTGCTCACTGCCTCAGGCTCTTCCATAGAACACCGGACAACCACCGTGGCCAATTACACTGAGCTGCATCACCTTTTGCCTCCACGCCACGAGCTCAGAGGCTCTTTAACAAAAACACATTTAGCCACTCGTTTAACTTAAGGTACCCCCCCCCCCCCCCCCCCCCCCCCCCCCCCCACACACACACCTGTAGAACAGCAAAATGTCTTTCCACGTTTTGTTTCCGCATTTTTCCAACGATTTGCCAAGTTGCATCAGCGATCAGAGCAACATGAGCTTTTGTCGATTCATTTATTTCCCGCCCCATCCTCATCCGGCCATCCCTGTGTGACCTGGAGCAGCTTTTATCTCCTCCCTGCAACACAAAGTGAGCGCCGCGCCGCCGTTGGGACCCTGCCAGCCGAGGAAGGAGTCTAACACTCAGACACAGGCTGTAAGCTGTAAAATCCCTCACCCTGCTTCCACTCGCTCACGCTGGTGCTACTTTCTCTCCGTGTCCCCCGAGCTCATAAATGCCCGGGCTTCAATTTTTATCAAAACTACATTTTGCTGTTGCTGCTGTGCTGTTGGTTTTTTATTTCTGGGATGCAGGATTACAGGTTATCCAGGCTTTTCAAATATACACTAACAGACCGATGTCCCACTGACCCTCCAAAGCCTTCAATTTAGCACAGTTATTTATGAAGCAAGGCGAACACATCCTCGCCTCCTGCTTCCCTCTGCAGCCGATGCTGGACAGCTGCTTCATGTTTTTTTGCCTCAGCTCTTTCCTGCTTGGTGAGCACTGAGTTTTCACAGTCGGGCACAATCCTATTACCCCACCACGGCCTCGTGGCTCGGTGATAAGAGTAGCCTGGTGGAGTATGCATGCAGGAGCCTCCTCAAGCTGCGGTAGGTAGTTTAACCACGGGACGGATGCTACACATAACTTCGCTCCAACAGCTCTTACCCCTCTTTTCAAACGTGTTTAGGAACTAACAATGCACAAAGGCAAACTGTTGGAGTCACTGATTAAGACATCAAGATAAAACTGAAATGGATTTTATTCTATTAAAACTAAACAGATTAAAGTTGAATTTACATGTTTCTGGAATGAAAATGACCCCCCCCCCCCCCCCCCCCCCATAATTAAAATTCTCAGCATTTTAAATGCAAACAATTAATTCTCAGAAGCTGTGAGATGTTTGTGTTGAAGTTGGACCCAAATATGCAGCTGCAGCAGCAGGCAGGTAGAATCCAAGCTGTTTGAGAGAAAAACAGGCTAAACTGGGCCTAAAAGTGTTAGTGGAGTTTAAACTTGAAAGTAACTCTGTAAACATTCTCAATTTATTCACATTATCAAAGTTTAGTTCATGGCATCACATCAGTTTCTTACTTTGCCAGTTCGATAATAACGTTTGTAGCACCTTTCAGACAAAATGAGATTAAGGTCTGAGTCTGGTGAAGAGATTCAGGTAATAATAATAATAATAATAATAATAATAATAATTTAATCATTCAGATTTCTCTCACAAAGTCTCCACTCAAGAACATTAAAAGTTTTTCCTAAGTCATAATAGTATGTGGTCGATACAAAACATGTTTATTAAGTTATTTGGATAAAATCCCTCTCATATAAAGCAACCTCAGCAGTTTTAATCTTCACGGTTTCAGTAACTTGCAGAATCTGTCACTTCAAGAAAACCAGCTGTTGCTGGCCACCCCTCCCCCACACAGGCTGCTATAAGCTGAGAAACTCCAATACCCGGGAGGGGCTCAGAGTAGAGCTGCTGCTCTCTGTGAGAGGTGGTTTTATTCTATTTTCCCTGTTTGTGACATCACAAATGGGGTCTTTTTGAAATTACTTGTTTTAACCACATTTAACCACTAAAATCCATCACTGACAGAAACAGATGGACATTGGAGTGTTTGTAGAGCCAGTAGAGACCCACATGGCAGAACTAAAGGATACAAAGTAAGTTTTGCACAATATGTTCACTGTTACAATCGCTGAGGTGAAAAGGAGTGAGGGGTGCACTAGAACCAAAATGAAATGACAGTCTTTGTATTTGTAAAAAAAAAAAAAAAGCTTTATTTGTACATAACTTAACACAACTGATACGAAGGGGGAGAAAGGGATGCTTAGGTGGTGCTAAATCTAAGAAACTATCAAAATAAAACCCAGGCCTAGCTGTCTGTCACTTAACTAACAGATCAAAGCTCTAACCTCTCTTATCTAACAAAAAAGTGTAGTCAAAACATTACATGAGTGGCACCAACCTACCTTCCTAATGTGTATAGTATACGTGATGAAAATGTACAGGGTACCCCAGGCTTACGTAGTCACACTCTGTCCCCTTTAAAAATGTTTGTTCTGTTCAGATCAGAGAGAAGAGTAGAAAATGCTGCTGCGTCTAAAAGGTGGCTAACAACAGATGGCCTGGATGACCTGGGAGAGGTGATGTCAGAATAAATGCAGCTGAGATGATTGCCGATGAGCAGCGGGTGTGTGTTAGGTACAAACAAATGACTCACACATATGAAAAATAAACGACAACAAAACTGACAGGAAATTAGACCTAAAATCAAAAATGTTTTGATTTGCCTCTAAAAAATGAATCAAATCTTCACGATTTTCTGTGATATGAAATAAATATTTCCTGAAAGTGTCTCTAAATGAATTCCAGGCCAGGTGATTGCATGGGAGAGTCTATGAAACTCATCACTTGGATCTCCACGTTGGGCTTTCACAGCCGTCAGATGGGCGGTGGAAAGTTATTCGGCTGCAGCTGGAATCATTCTTCACAAAGATGAAAATCAGAAAGTGCCGAATTTTTGCAGAATGTTTGTCGTTGGTCAGGAAGCAGCTGGTGCAAACATCCTTCCAAGCGTCGGAGAATTTTTCTCTGTCCCACCCTTTCACCATGTCTGCTGTGGGTTTAGAAGGAATAAATCAGCAGATAACTGTGAGTTCTAGAGTGAACTGCTCTGTGCACCTGGAATAAAATGTTGTTTATTAGTTAATTTAAGATGAATCTTATTTGGCTACGTTCACACTGCAGGAAAGAATGAACCAAATCAGCTGTTTCTATCTGATTTGTTTTCAGAGCAACCTCAGTCTGAACTGTTGTGTTGCATTTAATCTGACTTCTACATCACTGATGCTTGGAGGACGTCACAAATCTGTGCTGGAGGATGCTGAAAGCAGCAAGATCAAATATAAACGATAGAAGTAGCAACCTTGCTTTCATTGCTTGGTCATAATCATTCGCTAATGTGTAGCATCCATATTCACTTCTGTTTAACACACAGCGTGAGAAGGAACAGGCATCATGCAGCGTTTAACGTCACACCACTCATCTGTTTATTTTATAAATAAAGTTAGATTCATTGAATGCTTAGATGCAGCTCCAGTTCTGCAGGATTCTCCTGTAACTCGCGTGAAGACTGGAGGGTTGTCCGGGTTTTAGTGAGCGATGGTCAAGGTCAACGCTGATCACCTATCTGGCAAGCCTTCCTATACAGATGTGGACAAACGTTTTGGTACCTTCGATCAATGAAAGACAAACCCACAATGGTCACAGAAATAACTTGAATCTGACAAAAGTCATAATAAATAAAATTCTATGAAATGAAACCAGTGAAAGTCAGACATTGCTTTTCAACCATGCTTCAATGGAATTATTTAAAGAAATAAACTCATGGAACAGGCCTGGACAACAATGATGGTACCCCTAATTTAATATTTTGTTGCACAACCTTTTGAGGCAATCACTGCAATCAAGCGATTCCTGTAGCTGTCAATGAGACTTCTGCACCTCTCAGCAGGTATTTTGGCCCACTCCTCATGAGCAAACTGCTCTACTTGTCTCTGGTTAGGGCGCCTTTTCCACACGGCTTGTTTCAGCTCCTTCCAAAGATGCTCAATAGGATTGAGGTCAGGGCTCATAGAAGGCCACTTTAGAATAGTCCAATGTTTTCCTCTTGTCCTGTTGCAAGACCCATGGCCTGCGACTGAGACCAAGCTTTCTGACACTGGCCAGCACATTTCTCTCTTGATAGTCTTGAGATTTCATTGAACCCTGCACAGATTCAAGACACCCTGTGCCAGATGCAGCCAATCAAATAGCGGCAACTCAATGCATACGCGTCTAGATGTGGTAAAAATGCCTTCCTGACGTTTAAACTGATCGTCAGGATGGAGAAGAAAGGAGGTTTACGTGACTGAATGTAGAACTAACTGTGCCTGACGGATATTTCAGAAACTGCTGATCTTCTGGGATTCTCACCCACAACCTTCTCTAGGGTTTACAGAGAATGGTCTGACAAAGAGGAACTATCTGGCTGTTGGTATAAAAATGTCTTGATGTCAGAAGAGAGAGCACAGCGCTTTGAGATGATAGAAAAGCAACAGTAGCTCATAAATACTGGTTAGGTCTGCAGAAAACCGTCTCAGAACACAATAATCCCTCCATCCTCTTGAATAAGAAAACATCTAATGGTGCTTTTTTAATAAAGCAGCAAACAGCTTTACGGTGACTTCACGCTGTCAGAGATTTGTGGCTTCCTTTTGTGCTTTCACCAAACCCGTCATTGCTTTTAGCTTTTGATCGTCCCTAAATGATTTAAGGCTAAAATGCATCCGTACTGTTTGTGTGCAGTCTGCGTTTCCTCTAAAGCAGCTTGTGTGACAGCTGACGAGGTGATTCACTGTAACGTGCATTAGTGTGAGAATGCTGACAGTACTCTTAACGTTCTCATCAAAGCCCCAGCCTTTCCTCTGAACCTCCTCTAAGGCCCTGATGTGAGCAGCAGGCCCCGTTCAGCCTTATACACTCAGCCTAATTATGCTCAGGCCAGCACGAGCAGAAGAAAGAGCCCCGCCGTACGGCTGTAGCCCTGACAGAGCAAGAAAATGGGAATAGGAGAAAAGGATAATTAGGAATATGCACTCCCATCCTCCACCGGGGGTAAAGTATCATGGCGTGTGAGGAGGTGAGAAATAGGATGGAGTGAGTTTTAATTAATTGAATAAATTAGCCATTTTGTGGGATAAAGAAAATAAAAAAATAGTTTTTTTTATTATTTATTTTCCTTTGTTCTCGTCGTCGGCCTGATGCACACAAACAAACGTGAATTATTACTCCTGAAGGGACCCCTTAATGCATCGTGCAAACAGGATGTAGTGGGAATCGGTCCTCGTGGGGTTGCTTATAGCTGCTTTATATTTATGCTCTGTGTCCAACTCCATCTATTCCTGCATGAGTCACTGTCTGCTGCATAGATTATTAGTTATAAAACTCAGCAGCAAAACAGATCAGTCTCTGTGAGTTACTGACTAAATAAACGTTCGGTTTGTTACATTGTAGAGAGGATTCTGTGGAAAGTGTGTGATGTAGATGGCTTTCTGAACAGCTTCAGTTTGGAGAAATAGTCTAAAAGGACTGATGAGCTAGTGGCTAATGTGAATGCAGCCAAGGCTAAAGTGAATATCTCACAAACTTTGTTTTATGTCAAATATTTATTTTTTGTTTTGTTTTAAAATAACATTGCATTATCAAGCTGGCATAAAAAGGGTTAAACTTCAAATAAATATTACATTTTTGATATTTCTGAGCAGAACTGAAGTTGATCACAAGATTTAGGCACAAAAATATGAATCTGTATGATTTTTAAAGCAGTTTTTAGAAGTGGACTTTTTTCCCTTTTAGCTCAAGAAGAGGGTAGAAAATTTTACATCTGTTGCTCCACATGAAACTAATATTGCATCGAAGTCAATATTTAAACTATTTCTGATTTTTTTAAAAATGCCCCAGATTCTAAAAGTAAAAGATTATTTTGAAAATAAGTCTTTTTGTTTTGTTTTTTTATTCATAAATTATTAACCTTGATATCTAGACCAGCAGTAGAAAAAGATTTTGCTCTGCCGGTGGGTCTAGCCACGCCCCACTGTTGCCTCAGCAGGTCTACCATCAACCTGAGCAGTTTTGTTTCTTGCCAATCACGCAGGTTTAGCACTGGAGCTGTCACATAGAAAAACTACAAAGATGGCGTCGGCTCAGGAACGACACTCGTTTGAAATGGCTTTGTCACCAACTTTGGACGATTTAGACTTGGACTTTCCTTTGAGACGTGAGCAGATGGAGGTACTTAAGTCATTTATTTTGCAGTAGATGGCAGACTGCCCCGTTGACTGATTTCTGTAGTGATAAATACGTCACATTGTTTGCTGCTCTGATTGGTCCCACCACTGTCCAACTGTGTGCAGAAACAATTTGAAAGACAAATGTAGAGT
>SSNS01000097.1:65000-94806 GCA_006937985.1 Aphyosemion australe
GCACAGAGAAGGTGAATTATCCACTTTATTAAAGAGCAGCATCTCTGGGAAAGCCTTTTTTTTACTTGTTATATTTGAAATACAATGATACAATCACACTGGTTCACATGCATGCTGAACGTAGTCTTCTACCCCTATTTCCTGCATTAGCTGCAGAAAGAAAATAGACGGGAAAATACTGGGTCAGAAAAACACAGATCTACGTCACAATGTAAGTTGGCATTCATGGACTCACCCATCTTGTTTCGCGACGGGGATGGCTGTTGTTGGTTTAGCGTCCAGAAGAGAGCAGAGAACGTCTAGAAGCTAACCGTTAGCATTAGCAACTCCTCAACATGGCAGAATTCCTTCAGGCTTGTGTTATTTGTGGAGATAAAACATCAAAGTGTAACGTTTTGGATGCGTCCCAGAAGCAAAGGGACGTCACGCTATCATTATGTTTCGAGTCCATTTTTCACGCTCTACGCTTCCAAAACACGTCAAAAGTTTAGATCAGGTCAGGCAGAAATCAAAGACAAAATCAGTGTAAAACATCTGGAAACGTTCAAATTACGTCACGTGCTGTACGTAATTTCCAGTGAAACCCTCGTAGCCGATGTAAACGGAACAGAAAATAAACCACTTAACTTTTTGGATACATGCAGCCATCTTTGTTCTTGCTTGTTATTGTGTGGCCTTCTGAAGTCACGCGTGGTTTTGCAATTCTCACGTGATTTTGTAACCTCACGGAATCAGATGTGTGGAACGCTTTCGCTGGAAGGGAGCTCGTGGGTAAAATACCTCTATTTCGTTACACGCTGCTCTCCCGGCCGGTGGAAAGAAGTAAATCCTGCTGCTTTCTGCGACCCACTCCTCCAACTAACTTCTACTTCCTGAAACAGAAGCGCCAGAGCTTTTATTTCCACAGAGAACGACTAACAAGGCATTCATTTATTCTAGAGCCTAGAGTAAACGTATTGAAGTAACAAGTGAATGAGCTTTTAAAACCAGGGTGAAGCCTTTTCAGATCTCTAATGTTTATCTTGTTTGCATTATATTCTTCTAAGTAAAAATCACTCTAAATCATCTAATTTCATCTGTAACGTCTATTTATTTATTTAAAAAAACACCTACAAGTTTCTAAAATCACTCATTATTTGTGCAGCGTGAAGCTGCCCCGGAGTCTCCGCTCCGTCCTTCAATCACAGCCCACTGTGCCACTTGTCATCCACAGTCAGGTCCATTATTGAAAGGCATCCCTCAGGCCACCTCTGTGTCTTTAGCGGCTCGATTAAATTAGAGTGACACCTGGCTCCAATTCTCAACTGTAATGGCTCTTCTTTTCATCCAGCCCCTTTTATATCAGCCTAATAGACCAGCTGATGAAATATTATAAAACCAGAGCTCTTTCTCTGCGCTCCGCTGAACCCTTCGTAGCAGCGAGAGAAACAAGTCATTGGTGCGTGAGACTTTGTTGATAAGGCAAATTAATACGATGTATTTGGACAGTTCAGAATAACGCTGGAAAAAATGTGATTACTGTTCTTTCATGATGTAGTCATGGAGTAAATGACATTTTAAATTACATAAGTACTTTTTACAACATTAAATATGGTTAGTGGCTCGTGCACACGCTGAAGTGGTGGGTGGGGATATTTTTTACCTCTGCCAGGAAACAGCAACATGATTTGTTTCTGTTAGCCCAAGAAAAGGAAGAGGCACCATTTGGTGGTTGTTTACAGTTAAACTTTGACACAAATATTGCAATTTTATACCTTTGTTATGCAAAAGAAGCGTGATGAAAAGTGTTTCATCACTTAGAATTAGAATTCAGCTGCTCCTTTTCCTCCTCTGTGTCATGAGCGCTGCTGGAACTCACACTGGAGGAAAATCCTCCACAATCTCCAGAGCTCTGAAGCATTTAGCTTTTTCAGGATCTCATAAGCGTCCTCGGGTGCAGGAGTGATGCTTCACCTCATAAACGCATAGAGATAATATAAAAATGCACGTTTCCTCATCTTGAACTTTATGAGGATTATGAAACTTTTCTCTGTTATTCAGTTTTTCTTTAAAGCTGAATATTAAGTAAATTCAGCAAAATTACAAGAGATTATTTTAAACTGAGATAATCAAAAAATATTCTGTTCTTGCATCACTCACTTCAAAACTATACCCTTAGAAAATGGTAATTGAATAACAGACATGTTTTGCTAGAATTTGATGCATTGCTTGACGTCTCTTTTTTTAACTTGGGGTGGACAAACACTCCACCTCAACCCTGTTTTGTTGCCCTCAGCCAGAAATAAACTTGTGCATTTGCACTTTTATTTAATCAAGCAAAGGTTCAAGTAATAATTGTGCCCAGAGGTAGTTCTGGCATGAATGTGGCCCTGGGCAACCTCCCTCCTTGAGGATTCTGCTAATTGACTGTGTTTCTCCCTTAGCGAGATGTTTGCTTCTATCTGAATATCAATTACAGGAGACATATTATTATTTATTTATTTATAATAGTCTTTTGGTTGATACAAAACATGTTCATAAGGTTCTGTGTACTAAATCCCTCTCACATGAAGAGATTTCAGCAGTTTAATTCTTGATATTTTCAGAAGCTTCCACAATGAGCCGTTTCAGGGCTCTGTCACTTTAAGAAAACAAGCTGGAGCTGGCCACGCCCACCCATCCTCTGATAGGCTGCTATAAACTGAAAAGCAGCAGCTCTCCCTTGCACATGAAAGCTGGTTCTATGCTAATTTCCCATTTGTGACATCACAAACAGGGACTCCTTGAAATGGCTTGTTTTAGGCATAATTTCTAAAACTAAACACTGACAGAAAATGGATGGATGTTTTTTTTTCACGTTTGGAGTGTTTATAGAGGCAGTAGAGACCCATATGGCAGCACGAAGGGATGCAAAAGGTGAGTTTTTCACAAAATGTCCCTTTTAAATTTACAAGTTGAGAGCAAAGAGGAAATCCCTGAAGACTGGACTGATTACGGGTGCAACTGTTGCTCCGGATCTTTAAACACGTCGCCCATGCCTAAAACCGACTCTGATTGTGTCAATCTCAGCAAACAAATTGTGTTTGCTTCCCGTTTTCCCTTAATCCAGCTAGTTTTGTTTACCAGATAAGCGTGAGCTAATCATTCATGCCGTGATATTACATAAAGATGCTATTGGCACACACGCTCCGACCACCAGGCACAGTGTTTTCTCTGTTTTTACAAACCCGTGAACAAACACATAAGAGGAACGTTCCTCTCTCCGCAGATTAGACACATATTGCTCATATCCCACGCATCTATAACTGCCAGCCAGCAGAAACACATAAACTCACCGCTTCATAGACTCTGATGCTCCTTTTGTCCACATTTGAATCATAATTGAATCATTAAACTGACACTATTTCCATTTCTCCTGAACGCGATGTATCACTCCATCCTGCGTAAGAAAATAAAACACTCAAAACCGACAGGAAAACTTTTACAAACAAGACACTTTGATTCATCTCATGTTCCGGGATTATTTCCAGCAGCTCAGAGTGGAGAAAAAAGAGCCACGCTATCTCAAAGGAGAGAGGAAGTAAGGAGAAAGTAATGCATGGTAAAGCTTAAATTGAGGCCATTATTGAGGGCAGGCAGGGAATAGTTTGGGGATTGACTAAAGAACGCACAGGCAGAGAAAGACATTTAGTTAGGTCAGATGAACGTTGGTGGCAGCTGCAGGAAGATTCCCAAATGACACAGAACATCGGAGCGTCTCACCTTAAATATTCTTACACTTTACAGGGAGAATATTGTGTGGAAGCCCATTCCCCCACTCTGAATAAAAAACAATATATCATAATTATGATTTAGCTATCTCAAAATTACGACTTAGCTATCTCAAAATTACGACTTAGCTATCTCAAAATTACGACTTAGCTATCTCATAATTACGACTTAGCTATCTCAAAATTACGACTTAGCTATCTCATAATTACGACTTAGCTATCTCATAATTACGACTTAGCTATCTCAAAATTACGACTTAGCTATCTCATAATTACGACTTAGCTATCTCATAATTACGACTTAGCTATCTCAAAATTACGACTTAGCTATCTCATAATTATGAGATCTCAGAATTATGACTTAGCTATCTCATAATTACGACTTAGCTATCTCATAATTATGACTTAGCTATCTCATTATAATGAGATAGCTAAGTCATAATTTTGAAATTCTATCTCAAAATTACGACTTAGCTATCTCATACGTATGGCTTAGCTTATAATTATGAGATACTAAGTCATAATTAAGAGATACTTTTTTTAATCAGTGGGAGAAATGGGCTTCCATATATTTGCAAACTCTGGCTGACATTTTATTTTCTGTGATTCAATATAAATAAATAAATAACTTTGTGACAGAAAAGATACAAGCCGTCTGAAGATTAAAGATTTTATGTTTGCTTTTATAACATCAGGCATTCAGGCAGGTTTTCACTATGGGGATTCAGGTTTTTACTCACAAACTCGTTTTTAAGGACTTTCCCTTTCAAGTTTAACTATATTGAGTAACATTTCTCCCAGCTGTTAGCGTTGGCCCACAGTTGCCTAGGTAATGCTGTTGTGAGCGTGCTAATTGCACATGGAGACACAGAAAGTGGTTTCCCTTGTTGTAAGCAGCACTTTAGAAAGGGCAAGAAGAACAGGAGATAATGCTCAACTCCTTAAATTAGGCCACAGAAACAAGCTGTTTGAGCTCAGCTGGATTTGACAAAACCTCTAATATCACCCAGCTTTACTTCCTGCTATAATTCATACTCAAATGAGAAAATATTCACTTATATTAAGTTCAAATAGATAGAAAATAGGGGTTCATTACATGAAAATCACTCATGTGTTTGCATTTTGATAGATGCTAATTGCTATCCTGACTCCAGACTGATCATTTTTGAATTTCTTTGATAAAAAAGTGACATTTTCACCAGGATAAAGTCTCTATTGGTTACCAGCTGCAAAGTGATAAGATTTAGCAGAAAATGTCTGAATCAGAGGATTGTTAAACTATTCTGCTAATAACCGCGCAGCGCATTTCTATTCGGATGTGTACGAATGCAAACCATGAATGCTATCAAATAAAAAATCTGCCATTCCGGCGTTTTCTTTGTGCCGGCAGGAAATAATTAAACCGTAAAGCCAGATTTCCTGCACGGGGGTTCTGAATGAATGCACACAAAGTGAGAATCCTGTGGGCTCGCTCCTTACTATCTCTGCATCACACGCATTAAAAAAATGATCCCCACCACCCCCCACTCAGTGCACAAAGAGAGAGAGAGAAAGCATATGTACGAATGAGCCAGAGCGGTTTGTTGTACTGTTTCAGTCTCGGGCTGTTTCAAGCAGCTTGTTTGAGAGAGCTGCAGATCATGTTTAGTAAGCTCACTCTCATTATATCAGACCCCGGGGAGAGAAGGGCCCTCTTCCTCCATACTGTCAAAGCCATGGAGCTGCTTTAGAGGACATGCTTCAGTAAGAATAGAGGCTCTGGAGTACATAGAGAAAGTAGCATGCTCAGCCCTCATCACTTGGTGTTGTGGGAAGCTGCCAGCATGCACGGGTTTGATCAGACCTTTCTGCAATGGCTGCGGGTGACAGGTATGCTAGTCCGTAGTTGTCGGAATAAATAGCATGATTAGCATAATGCACCACAGACAAATTTAGCCTGCACTGTGCATGAAATATTTTTTGTTTTATGTTATTTTTTGCCTTCTTGCAGCATGCATATACCTTTATTAAAACATGTTTCATAGGAAAACATGCATTTATGTAAACAGGGTATTTATCGCTGCACAATTGTAAAGTAATTTCCCTCAAGTTGGTCACTGCTGGGTTTTATTTGCATTTTTCCTGCTTTGAATAGTTTTTAATTCATCAAAAATGAGCAGATAGCACTTCTCTGCAGAAATCCTAGCTATGTTGTTTCTTCTGGAGCAGAGCAATATCAATAGTGACATCATTGTTTTCTGGTATTAGCATGAATGCTATTTTTCCCCTTTGTCTTTCATAAATTTGCCAAAGACCAAGTGCAAATGTAGCTTTCAAACCTTTAACTATAAGTTTTATGACATTTTAATTTAAAGGATTTTTAAATACCTTTATATAACCAAAGAGAAAAAAATCCCATTGAGATTAAAAACCTATTTTCCGTGGTATTCCTGGCCAAGAGGCAACAAAGTTCAACACAGAGTTACGTTACAGCATAAAAAACAACATTAACATGAATCATAAAAAACAAGTACAAAGTGTCGAGGCGGTCTCTGATGCTTCCAGCTTGGTTTTCAGGGCCAGTAGCTCATAATGTCCAGTCTTTCTGCAGCATTTTCCAAGCAAAAAGCTGCATAAGAAAAGGGTTTCTTCCCAAATTCTGCATGGTGAAAGGGGACGGAGAGCAGCAGCTGCTCTTCGGATCCTAAGAAGTAGGAGTTGGCACTTCTCAGTGTGATTAAAGTGCAGATGTAAGGAGGCAGTAATCCAAGTATAGCCTTGTAAATAAACAGGATGGAGGTAAATAAAAGGATCGAGCTGTAATCAGTGGAAAAGGACAAAGACTATGTAAATTTAGCCGTATTTTATCTTATAACTGTAACAAAACCAGATTATTTTAAAGTAGCAGTAGAATATTTACAACTAGAAACAGTGCTTTGAGCCTTTATATGGTACATGTATGGTATATTGTTAGCCAATCAGAGGCGAGATGTCAGAATATCATGAATATTAATGAGTAAGATTCTAAATCCTGCCCCCCACTCCTCTGACTAACTTCTACTTCCTGAAACAAGAGCGCCGGAGCTTTTTTTCCACAGAAAACGACTCACAAGGCATTCATTTAAACTAGAGACCACAGCAGATTCATTAAAATAACGAGTGAATGCCCACTTTAAAGTATTTTTACTGACTAAAATGAAAAGACACTCATTACAAATGTATAATAAAATGACTTTACATGTTGATATTAATGATTTTATGCATCATTGTTCATCACTGTGACTTCCACACGAAACTCTGCAGTGTAATTGCCTTTATGAATTATAAGTAATCCAGTTATGCAGCCAAACATCCAAAAATCCAATTACTAAGGCCGTGTTGCACGTCCAAGGTGACACATTCAGAAGATAACAGAAAACGCTTACTCATGTGGCGCCTATACAGCTAATAACTGCCAAATATTCTGACTTATTTTAGTTTTCTTATTACATCTGTCAATGACGCAGGCTAAAAATGATAAATGTTAATGTGGAAACTGGAAAAAGCAAACAGGTGAAGACTAAATGCAACATAAAAACTGACCAATCAGAGTTCCAGCTGGTTGGGATTATTCAGCTGTTCCTCACACCAATAAAGAGTAAAACTGTACTTACAATAGGCAACAAAGCTGCATCTGGATTTTGCAGCCTTGCTTGACTTGCATTAAACTGACTGTATTACTATGCTAAACTTTAACAATCAGTAAGTTCCACAAAACATTGTCAAAGGCTTTCATAATAATTCTTTCCAGGAAACTTATTGGTGCAATGTGAAGTACAACCTGCACCTTTAACACGGTCCTGTAGCTCCATGCTGAAAATTCAGCTTCAGGGGGGAGAAAAGAAAAAGAACGGGGGGAACGATTTCCTTTGAGGTGAGCCTGAGCTTGAATTAAAAATCACATTTTTAAATTATTTTCTTTGATGAATTCTCTACACCCAAAGTTGTGTTTCCCTCCTCTCACTGGCCATTATTAATTCATTAACATTTTGCTGGGATGGAAATTATTAGGATGTAGAGCTGAAGATATGTGATTGCCTTCAGCAAACATGCGCATGAGTGATGCCCTTGCACAGCAGAGTAAAACCACGTCTTTCTTTGCTCAAGTACAATATTTGCAAGTCGCTGTTTTGATCCAGCTGGTGTGGATGAAGGTGACACTTTTTCGTTGTAACATCTCACAAACACACATCGACTTTTCCCACAGCTGGTGAAGGAGAAGCACCGTCTCCTTTAAACAGCCGCTGACCTTTCGGTCGCTGCTTGAAACAATCAACCTTGGAGAGCCTTAAGGGTGTGGAACTGTAGTAATTCCTCCATCAAGTCAAGCTGAATCCATTCATCCTTAATTTGTGCTGAGCGGTTATTTTACTCTGAGACATTCTTGGGTAATATCCGTCTGACTCAACCCACCACGCCCGGTTTCTCTTTTTTCTCCCCTGAGCATTAGAACGTGTTTCTACGTTCACTTACGTAGAATGTTATCTATGTCACAGTTATTATTAATGAAATTTCGTTTGTAATTTAAATTGCAGAAAATAAAGGCATCTCAGCTGAGAGAATTTTAAAAGTTCCCTGATTGATTGGTAGGTTGTTCCAGACAGAACCATCTGACCAAAGGTGGTCTGTTTGTGTGGGATATAATGGTCGATAGAAGGGTTAAATATAATTTAAAACACATAAGAAAATGAACATAAAAGTGAAAATTAGTTAAGGGCTTTGTCTATCTTTTCACTTAACATTAAAATAAGATGAAAAACTTAATTGAATTTTTTGCATTTTAACAAATTCATTTTTCCAATCAACTGCCTGCAAAGCGGAAAAGTGATCAATTAAATAAATGATTTAATGTGCACAAAAAGGAGAAAATGTCCCTTCGGTGGGCTGGGGTTTTAGTCGTGCATCAAAAGTGACACAAACGCTGATTACACAGTGGCCCCTGCATTTAAGAGCAGACCCTCACCACCTCCAGTGCAGCTAATGATCCTGATTACAGCATTAGTGCCACATTCATGAAAAATCACTCCAGAGCAAGTTCGAGTGACCTTCTCCCTCCCTCAACACCTTCAGATCAATTTATCAAGGGCTTTACACTCATTGGCAAAGTCACATTAGCACTATTGAGTATGTTCATAATCAAACGTGTTAGAATGAGAAATTATCTCAGAGGACATAATAAATGCACTTTTAGGGTTTTTAATTCTCTTTCAATGTGTTTAGGGATTTGTGGCTGTTCGCACAAATAGAAAAATCTTTTTTACATCATTTGTTGCCGTTTCTACTTTGACATGAAGACATGGGTGATTGCAAATTTTCTAATTTATTGTCCTGAAGGCTCTTTTGCAGACAGAAACGTAAATCAGAAAGTCTCTGTTCTCAATCTCCTTTTAGTTTTTCCTGTCTTTTTGTTTATTTCAATTGAACACATTAAGGTCAAACAGGTGCACTTGCAACTTAACATATAGCTTTGAGTTTATAATAGGATATTTCTCCATCTGTTGAAACTTTAATGTAGTGGTACCCAACCTGGGGTCTTCATGAGGTTGCAGGGGGTCCCCACAATTTTGCCTGTGCTGAGGTTGCGAGTTTATAAAGATTATATTTGTAAAAATTACATTTATAAAATCCAGATAACACACAGATGTTGTAAGAGTTATAACTCTATGTTTGTATAAAGCTTGTAATTAATCACTTTAGATATGTGTATGGGTGTAAGAGTTGGGGTTGGGAGGGTTCTGGCTCGTCATGGACACAAGTAAGAGGGTCCTCTTGGAATAAAGGTTGGGAATCACTGCTTTAACGCATCATACTACAAAAACAGGATGATGAAGATCCTGCGACATTTAATGTCAACCATAAGCCCTTTAGAAACAACCACAGCGGGAGAGATTTGTGGTCTTTATTCTAAACTTTTAGGACATTAAAACTGTTTTTCTATAAATGAGACGTCTGGATGGAGCTCTGTCATTTTTTCTGTTCATTCAGATTGGAGAATATTCATTTTGTTATCATTAGTGATCAGAATCGCTTATATTTTGGATCAATGCGTCTGTCGTAATAAGTTTTAATAAATACTAATTATGTTCCTTTCTCAAATTAGAAATGTGAGTATTTGGGTAAAATGGTGTAAATTTACATCATATTTTGGGCAAATTGGTTTTCAACAAAGCTAGAAGCACAAATGTGAATTCATTCTGTGCAAAAAGGACAAATTATATCCACGTCTGTGAAACGTTTAAGGCTACGTTGGCTTTTAAAGGTTGTTGTTTACCTTATTGAATGAGGAGGACTCCATTTCTATCTTGTTATTTCAGCTGTTTAGAGGACAAGATTAAATTCTTTGCTGTTATTTTCCTCATTACATTTTTTGTTGAAGCAAAATTGCATCTTCAGTGCTCACGTATCAGTGAAAGGAGTTCATTTTTCATCTTTATGTGAGCTATCGCAGGAAAAATCCATTTTTTTAATGCTCCTTTTTCCTGGTTTTACAAAAACAACTTAAAATGTTATGTAGATGTATATATAAGATAGATGTTTAGGACAAAAGGGCCTGAATTGAACTGAATACATAATTTGTGTGTGACAGAAAAAGGCGGGTTGTAAAAGTGACACCACGGAAGACAAAGACCATCCATCAGCAGACAGCTCTGTTTCATATTATAAATCACCGCAGCTGTGAAGGGCAACATCTGTCCTCATCTCCTCACATCTGACATGCAACAGTGTACCTCCTTATTGCTTTTTACAGATGCAACACACAGTCAGTGTATACAACTTTAGTTTATTTGCATCATCAACAATCATACACATTCGTCTGTCCTCTAGCACTTAAACACAAACACCAGTTTACCTTTGCATTTCCATCCAGTGCTTCAGACTGTCCAAAATAACAAGCATAACAATTCCTCCAAAACATGAACAAAAAAAACCTGTAAAACCAACTTGTTCATGACATCAGTGCAAGTGTGTAACGCATACGGTGGGATTCTGCAAACACCTCAAGTGTTTGATCACTTTTGGAGGAAGTGCTCCACAGTTCTGAGTGCACAAAGAGAAGTAAAAGTCCCTAAAATAAGCAGCAGCTTCTAACTTGGAATCATTGATCTTTTTCTCTGTAAACAAAACAGAGGCGCCAGAATAATTAGTAGTACACGTCAGATAGAAAGGAACCGGTCTGCTCGCGCTGGGAGTGCTCCGGCGGAGGCAGGTAGACATAAATTACACTAGAAGTCTTTTAGACCAGCTAAGAAGTATATTTGGTGAATGATTTTTGAAGTTAATTAGGGCTTTCAAAAAATCAGCAGACACTTTTCCACTATCTGATGTGAAGTGCATGCACGAAGAAAAAAAAGGAGGAAAAGACAAAGAAAAAAAAAGGAGAAAAAAGAAAAAAAAGAGGAAAAAAAGGAAAAAAAAGAGAATAAAAGAGAAAAAAAGGAGAAAAAAAGGAAAAAAAGAAGTGTATGCACGAAGAAAAAAAAGGAGGAAAAAAAGACAAAGAAAAAAAAGGAGAAAAAAGAAAAAAAAGAGGAAAAAAAGAGAAAAAAGGAAAAAAGGAGAAAAAAAGGAAAAAAAGTGTATGCACGAAGAAAAAAAAGGAGGAAAAAAAAGAAAAAGAAAAAAGGGAAAAAAAGGGGGAAAAAGAAAAAAAATAAGTGTATGCACGATATACGATATGTTACTTATGGTTTTTGTTCCATGGGGCAGGAAGTAAACCTAAATAGAGGTCTTATTTCCCTCTTTGTTGGGTTATTTCTTATCTAAGATGCCAAATCAGAACTAAAATATCTCGCGAGTCGCCTCGTTTTAATCAAATGTGATTTGCATAAGTTGCCCCCCTCACCCCCCTATGACGCACATCACCTCCTTCAAAATAGACAAAAAAAATCTTATGCAAACATCAAAATACGTTTATTTTTCCTGTTTTCTTCTCGATATGAATCCAAAACAGCAGCACAGAAGCAGCTTTTGCGTGAGTCGTGATATTTCGTGCTCCTTAAAGCTCCAAAACGAAGAAAAAACAAAAAGCTGCAGATTCGACTGAACTCAAAAGCAAAACTGTTACATACAAGAACAAATTCATGGTTCTGAATGTCATCGTGGACATTTTTCTTCTTCCATGATTTCTCATATAGTCCAGGCTGAGTGAAGGCATGAAATGATCACCACAGAATACAGAATGTGAAGTATTGCTGCTCTATATGTGCCCTCTATGCAAGCATAGAAACGATAAACATACTGTAGCATCTTTATTATAAGGTATTTTTACGACCCGCGTGGCCAACACATCTGTACATTTTAGAATTTACATATTTTCGTATTTACATGCACGGCTTGTGCAATATATTCCTTTAACTTTAGTCCCTCAGACTGAATGATTCAGCATCTTGAAACGTTTATCCGGTCCAGCTCGAGGGGTCTGTTTTTTAAAAACTTCACCAGGTCTAGGGTCTAGTTGTGACAAAAATAAACATCAGCGACGGACATCTTGGTGGGGACGCTATGGTGTTGTCAAGCGTAGAAGATGAGTTCGGGGATCTGTCCTCCCTGCACCCCGGTGCCGTTGGTGCTGTCCGAGGAGCACTGGAACTGAAAGGTCACTTTGCCACACTGCACCTCCGTCATCCCTTCCTGTCCAAAGTAGCTCAGCTCGTTTCCATCCAGAACCACGCTGGCGGTGTAGAATGTATCCGGCTCTATTTGGACCGGATACTCGAACCACACCGGGAAGGTGTTGCTGGATCCATCTGAGAAGTACTTGCTGAGGTTTTGTCCCAGCAGGACACCCTGACGCTTCAGCTCTATCTTGGCGCTGTACTCTGCTGAGCCGCAGCTAGATCCGTAAAGACCAAAGCCAGCGATGAAAACTCTTTTATCCACAGCGAACTGAATGCTGTCGCAGCGGCCCCGGTAGCGCCACTGATTGCTTCGGTAGGCGCAGGACTGGAACCTGTGGCAGCGCTGTGGCGTCAGGCCCTTCCTGGGCTGACTCACAAACTGCAGCTCGGGCTTTTTCGCTGCTGTGTACCACAGGAAGATGTCATTTGTCTCATTAAGCGTCAATACGCCTGACTGAGCTGCTCCATTGGCAAAGTCATCCAGAGCCATTGTCGGGATACGTATCAGGAACATGGCCTTGCCCAAAACTTTACGCTTGTTGTCAGTTGAAGACATGAGCTCCTGTCTTTGGCACTCTGCCTCAGCCCAGCTAAGTGCAGCCTCGAAAACCACGATCTCTTTAGCGTTGAGCGTCTCTCGCTGCAGAATGCTCTCCAGGGTCTGCGCATCAATGTCGCAGAAGCCCTCCGAACGTAACGCCAGCTCAGCTTGGGCATCAATCACCTCCCAGCAGCGCTGCGTCAGCTCGGGCTCCTCGAACAGACAGCTCTGGGAGAGCAGCACGCAGGCGTTCTTAGCACTCAGGCTCGTCTCCAGGAAGTTGACGCAGGCACGTGCCAGGTGAGGGACGATGTACTTCTTGGCAGCATAAAGAGTGGCCAACACGGTGTCAGCAGTCAGGTCGATTTCATCACAGTAGATGTACCTGTTGAGGTAGAAATGTGACATGTTCAGCTTTCACAGGGAGTAGAATGGCAAATATTGTGATATGATTAAAAAATAATGATTATATTAAAATAAACAATAAAGCTTTGGGAAATTAGCAGAAAGAAAACTCGTGCATTTTAAATTTGACATGGAACTGTAACAGCATCCACATTTTACCCCAGAAATATCAAAATACCAATACCAAAGTGATTAAAATGCTAGTCATGTATAAAATTCTTACACTATTTGACTGACTGAGCCAATGCAGGATGAAAAGGAGTTTAAAAAAAGCAGGATTTTGATTTTTAAAGGAAGAGAAGGCTTACTTAAGCATTGCCAGAAATGCTGCTGGTTCCACATCTGGTATGTGGATTTCATCCTTGTTTTCAGCGAGTTCCCCGTAAAACATGGCATGAAACACAGAGCTGCCCACAGCTAATACATACTGTTAGGAAGAAAAGAGAGAGAACACATAATAAACAGACGGACGTTAGACAAAAATACACAATTCATTCAGTGGGAACATCTAAAACAACAAAGGACCAGTGGGGTTCATATGTAAACAAAACCAGAAAATAATATAAATCTGATTTATTTCTCCTAAATTTCAATTTGTTTAAAATTTCTAGAATGGGAGGCTTTTATTTTGAAAAGGTTGGGGCTTTATATAGGCAGGACTGAATCTGTCTGCAGGATGAGACACGAAGCTAAATGGGTCAAGAAATGGTTCAATAGAAGAATGTCTCCATTTGGGACTAAAAGAGAGAGATGTGGTAAGAATGCTTTGGAATACCAGTGATCTTTGACCCTAGTCCAACATGTTAGAAGGCTGGTTTTAGAAAGTAAAAACAAACAGAAAACGCTGCTTTTGCAGGTGATGAGTAGGATATGAGCAGGAAAAAGTCAAACTTCAAAGACAACACCATTGTCATCACTTCAAGAAACCATCAAACAATAAATGAAATTAACTTAACCAACTAGTTCCACTAAACTAATTAAATGTAAAGTTATATACGTTGATATATATGTGTATTGTATGTATATTACCTGTTGCATTTAAAGGGAAATTATACAGTTTTGCTTGCTTTTAGCACCCCCTAGTGTCCGTTAGTGAAACCAAAAGTGAAACTTATCTCCTCGCTGTGCGTTCGTCTTTTTAACACCTTAATCTAACAGCTGAAACGTCTCCTCAGCCTTCATTAGTGTCTACAGGAGCGGTTCATCACTAAATCAAACAAATCAGCTGTGTTCATGATCTAAAACATGCAGGAAACATGCTGGAAGCAGACTGCAGCACCAGACATGTAAGCTCTACTTTACCAAGTCCAACAGAGACCAGACCGCCCCTCTGAAGTTGCAAGTGCGGTATTCTGGCCACAGAGGGCGGTGGGTGTCTGAGTGACATTTCATTAACCCTGTAAAGGGTCATTTTAGCACAAACTGGCTCAAGAACATGACTTAAAAATATTAAAAGGTTGCATAGAATGACTTTAATGAACTAGTTTAAATGGAACCAGTTCACATAACGTTTCCTTTGTATAGAGCTACAAGAGAAGCTCTTACACAAAACTCTACAGACAAACACAGCTCTGCTTCAATAGAACACGTTTCTGCTTACAGGCAAGCAAATATGTCTCTAATAGGTCCAAATCTTTCTATTGATGAGCCTCACTTAAAAAACCCTGAGATTCTGGTAAAAGCAAAGGTGTCCAAAATCAGGAGGAGCATGCAAAACCCTTAGCATTCATCCAACTGATAAAACACTGTGATTTTGTACCTTTTTTATGGCAAAAAGTGGAAAAAAACATGTAAACTGTTATAATTTTTAACAACTACGACTGGTATTAATGTCCTATTCATATCTTTTTCCATAGAATGTAAATTTAAGAGACGAGAACATTTCTGACATCAAATGAAAACAGAAACCGTTGTAAAGTGCAGATATTTGTCCTAACGTGTAACTATTGTAATAAGCTCCATCATCGAACATGTGGTTCTTTCACTTTACATAAAAGCACGAATGTCTGAGTGAGTGCTGAACAAAGCTTCTACGGTGTGTTTTAGCCTCTAATTTCCTCCGCCGTGCTCAGACACTTTATTTCCCCCGAGGGCAGGAAGGCAGATTTCTAGTGACTGCATATAGTGCAGAAGAAGTTCAGTTTACTGGAATTAATTATTTAGATTGTGATGAAATAAGATGAAACACAATTTCATTAATGCTGCCTAGAATAAGGACTTTGGTGCTAACTCTGGGTTTAGATCTTGTGCAAAGTCTCCAAATGAGCACGAAAGCGAGATAAAAATAAAAACTGACTTTGTTGATGATGTTTTATGTAAAAAATCTCATTTAGTGAAACATTCTATAAGAATTCATAAAGCAAAATCAGCTAAGAGACAGATTCTTGTTTTATGTGCGTTTAGAGAGCACCAGCAGAACCAAATGAGCCTCACCTTATGACCCATTAAAAAAATTCATAAAAATTTAATGCATGCAACTGTTTTTAGTCTCAAAACGAACTTACAGGAAAATTAATAACAATGCATGTGTAATTTCCTACAAACCAGAAACAATTAAAGTTGCTGAACCCATTTAAACCCCGTTGGCACCGCGTCTCGCCATAAAAAGCTAATTTATCCTTCCACAAATGGACAAAGTGCACTGCAGCTCCCGACCATAAATTATTCATTAAGATTCCACATAAGGAGAACAGTTTTTAAAAAGACCCACGTAGAGCTGATCTGAAATTTGCTCGGGCCAAATTCACGTCAAGTTGTGTTAAAACAGGGAGGAAAGTTTGTTATTTTTAGAAAAAGCACTTGATTCAAGCAAACGTTGATCTGATTGACTCATCTGCACATCTTTAGTCAAGCTTCCAGGTCAGAGGTCAAAAACGACAGGAAGACTGTCTGTTAGCAACTAGAAGGTGGACTCAGGTTTTATATAAATGCGTTTTTTTTCTAGGTTATGCATCAAAATCTAAGAGTGGAACAGTTCCTGAGAGGCAGCAGTAAAGCAGGAACTCGTCTGCTGAGGAGGACATCCCTTCCTCTGCAGCTCTGTCTCCTTCAGCCTCATTTGCATAAATAATTGAGGACTGTCTCGAAAAGGACGCGTGGTGCGGAAGTGAGAGGAGAGCACAAAAGACTTCCCGTAACGCCGGCTCAGAGGAAGAATATTCCTCTGCTTGTTTGATGGGGCGTGATTTTGCGGTTTGATAGATGCTTACTCTGTGGCCCGGCAGCCGCTGGGTCCGTCCAGGTTGACCCACAACAAAATGAACGTCTGCCATCAGCTCATTGTTGAACATCACAGAGTTTCTGGAAAGGAGGGAAAGATTGGGACAATTTACGATCATGCGAAGTATCGTAGGAACTCTGAAAAGAACATTTCATTTACTTATTCTCTTCACAACAGACAAAGACAAGAAGCTTGGTGGAAACCCCCACCGTGAAGGGATGGGACCAACAATGTGTTCATATATTATTGAGTGGTGGAACAAGTCACAGGGGTGGGTAAACAGCTTCATGATGTTCTGGAGAGACAACAGAGCTCGCATGTAGATCTGGACAGCTGGGGCCTTTTTGACTCACTGGTCAGGGTAAATATTGGGCTTTTAGTGCAGATCATCATTTGCCTTGTTGTGCAAATCAAACACACTTAAAGTAAAACGGGTGTAAACAGAGAGGGAACACCCACCCAAGCTTAGTGTCTAAGACAAATGAAGGATGCGTACCTTTCTCGTATGGTCGAGTAGAGTCCCTGCCAGTTACAGTTCTGTATGGTGTTGTTGTTGTTCAGGTTCTGCTGCTGGTACTGTTGCACCGTGGTGGTGGTGGTGGTGGACGCTGGCTTCTTGGTGGGGAAAATCTCCGCTGACATCTTCTTCTTCTTCTTGCTCCTAAGAGTGATTATCTCATAACAGACGGGGGGCAGCTTGGAGCTGCCGCTGGCGTTCCCTTTCTTGGAGCTTTTGCTTGACTTGCTTTTCACCGACTCAGGGAGCATTAAAAAGAAAGTCAGACATTTCATGTTCCTTCCCTTGGCATCGACCATGAGTGTGTTCAACTGCCGAGCAGTGGGAGCGCGTGCAGAGAAGACATCCGCCGGGAGCAGGCAGGTGTGATGGAGGGAAGAGGGACAGCGGACGTTTGGCTTGGCGAGCTACCAGGACATGTCTTGGTTTCAGTCGGTCGGCTCAAACTGGTGATCCCGAAGCAGCGTTGTTGTTGTTTGAAGTTTGATCTGCTGACGGAGACGCTCCCAGGATTCCCATCCCTGCTTATCCAGAGGGATGAGATCAGCTCCTCAAATCACTTCTTTTCTCCTCTTTTGCGCTGGATGCTGAGAGTTTTCCTGACAGCTCCAGATTTAGTGTAGCTGCAGTGGTCCTCAGGCAGTTCCGTTCACTCAGGTCCTTTCATTTAGCACTTCTACTCCCCTCCGTGTCTTCCTTCCCCTCACTGCCTGTCCTCATCTACCACTCTCCTCTTTTATTTCCCTTCCATTTAGCAGAGAGTCTCTTTTCTCCTCCTCTCCTCCTTGGAGCAGAGTCATCAGCAGGATGCTGGAGCTGAGGATGCTGCGATGCTCCGCTCAGCCGCTCGTTCTGCTGACTACAGAGGTTGAATGGAAGAGCGCAGAGGAGACGGAGAGCCCCCGCCTCCCCCTCTCGGCACAGTTTAGAGCTCTCTCAAGAGCTCGGCCAATGACAGCAGACAGCATTCTTGATTGGCTAATTCAGCCTATAGTGCAACACATACTTGAATATGTAAGAGGACGCGTCTCAATTAAAGAGACAGCCGAGCCTCATAAGAGTGATGGATTAATCCACAGCTGTGCTTCTTATGGGTTTGCTTTAAATGAAGCCACAGCGTTTATAAAGCAGTTAATCTGATTTTATTCTGAAGGGAAATGTAAACAACGGACAGACTTAAGGGTTAATCCGTGCATCTTAACGATCACACACGTTTATCCACAAAACGCTCGTCCTGCAGCTCGTTAATGTGTCGCTTGTTTGATTTGACAGTTTTGAAAAAATATTTACAGAATAAATATTCAATTTGATGTGCAGGGAAAATAAACAAACAAACAAATAAATAAATAATATATAAACAAACAAGCAAATAAATAAACACACATATAAATAAACAAATAAATAAGTAAATATGTAAAGAAACAAACAAATAAATAAATAAAAAACAAGCAAATAAATAAATAAAAACAAGCACAGAAAAAAAAAATAAACAAACATATATAAATAAACAAATAAAGTAATATGTAAAGAAACAATAAATAAGTAAATAATAATAATTGAAACAAACACGCACATAAATAAATAAATAAAAACAAGCACAAAAACAAACAAATAAATTTGTAAATAAATAATTATTTAAACAAACAAGCAAATAAACAAATAAGCAAACACATAAATAAATAAATTAATTAATAAATAAATAAATAAATAAGCAAACACATAAATAAATAAAAACAAGCACATAAATAAACAAATAAACGGTCAAACAAAAAATGGTTAGTCTGATATCCAAATTAGACATCATCAATACCTTTGATTATTATTACCAAAAATTTACTAGTTCTACATTTTTATCACCTTACATTAAAACACTTATTGCCCTAAATGATTGCTTTTTTCTTGGTGTATACATTAAATAGTTCATATTTCTGTTGAATCTACAGTAAATTTCTATTGTCTGTAAAATAAAAACCGCTACACGATGCTGTAGTTTGCCTCACAGCCTCTTTTCAGAGTCCAAACACACTAAAAGGGCTGCAGGAAGGTTTTCACGTGATCTCTTATCGACTCTTCAGGAGAGAACATGGCGCTCTAAATATAATTTTCACAAAATGTTTTGTACAATCTCATATTCTGTCTCTCTGCTCGTCTTGTTAAGCCCGTTCTGCTCCTTGAATGACATTTGTGTTTAACAAGGTTAGTTTGAATCAATATGAAAGGCAATCACTCATATCTCGTGGCTTTTTCTTCGTGTTCTGTCACAAACAGCGTTTCTATTGAATCTGGTATGCCTTTGTATAATTCTAACAGTGAAAATAAAATCAACGCGATATTAAACATGAATTTATGGGAGAAACTCTCCCTTGAACGAGTCACAGTATTGATTTTTCCATAAACCCTAATTAACTGTCTTAGTGTTGCAGCACTGAGGAGCATTAGCCCACTAAGCCCCCTGATACAGTGTACACTGTGGAATAGAGAAATTTGCTATGGCAACATGGAGCCAACAGTACGGGGCACCATAATCTGAAATTGCAGGCCACTAGAGATGGTAACCCTGGTAACCACATCCACAAGCAACACTAGAACAAAAAAATGTATTATGCAGACATAAAAACAATAATGGTGGAAATAGAAAATGGTTTTTTTACATCGCAGAAATCTAAAGCTTGTTTTTCGTGATTAAACTTTAATAATTAGTGACAAAATGAACGTGTTAATCAGACGTTATGTTCTAGCAGCTGTGTGAAGTAGCATGTCATTATATATCACCCTAAACGGCCTAATTGCATTCTTCTCTCCATTCATCAGCACAAACTGTAATCCTGTTATTCACACGTTCAGGTAGGAGAGAGGAGGGAGGAAGTAATGATGGCGTTGCCACGGCGTCAACAACGCTTTCGTCTCGCGCTTTGTCATCACCTGCAGTCGCACCTTTCCCCAGGAAATGAAAACATTAGCATAACTGTAGTAGCACAGTTTGAGAGAAGCTTGTAGCTTTTAGTTTGCTATTGCTTTTGACAATAAAACTGGAGGAGTGAGCAGGGATGGTAAATATCTTTCTATTCTGATGCTAGTACGCTGCTGAAACGCCTCCCTGACGTTCCTCAGCTCCGTGTACAGTCCTCGTCCAGCCTCGGCGCAGGAACATCAAAAGGTGAAGTTAAAACGCAGCAGAAGTCCAGCTGTGCCTTTGTTGATTGCTTCTTGAGGATCGTACTCGGTGAAAAACCTTTATCTTCAAAGTAGTTTTACCAGGATACCTTCATCCTTTAAGAGCAAACTGAGGAGGATGTTACAGTGCAAACAGACAGAAGTAGAGACGGAGGGGAGATTTCTGCTCCTTTTACTTTCAGTATTAAGGATTTTTACGTCCATCTTTACTTTGTTCACGTTACTGGCTCCACTCAAAATATCAGGCAAAGAAAGGAAATTTTTAATGCAAAATAAGATTTTTAAAGGAGATCTATCGTGACTTTTTTGTGGAGTTAAAATAGTTCTATTATATTTATATTATCTGTACCTTCCAGAATGAGCTGTTTTAGGGTTCTGTCGCTTTAAGAAAACAAGCTGGAGCTGGCCACGCCCACCCATCCCCCACCCCAGGCTGCTTTAAGCTGAGAAGCTCAGATATCCAGGAGGGGCTTTGAGTAGAGCCGCTGCTCCTCCAGCAGCAGCTCTCTCTTGCATGTGAGAGGTGGTTCTATGCTAATTTCTCCATTTGTGATGTCACAAACGGGGACATTTTGAAATAGCTCATTTTTGGTGCAAATTTTCTGAAACCAAACACTGACAAAAAGCGAACAGACAAGTTTTTATTCACGTTTTTTATTCACATGAGTGTTTATAGAGGCAGTAGAGACCCACATGGCTGCACCAAAAGATTCAAAAGATGAGTTTTGCTTAATATGTTCCTTTTATTGAATTTGCTGCAACATTTCTTACATTCTGGAGTCATTACTTATGTTGAGGAAGTGGCTGCTTGCCATTCTGTGTTTGCACACAGAGAGGCAGCCCTGCGTGGTGACAGAACTCTTCTGCAGAGAGAGAAAGGGAGAGAGGGAGACACCTGCTGAGAGGCTTGGCTGAGCGTGGCGAAGGAGAGCGAAGGCTGCGAAATGAACTGTGATGCAGTGTTGGCACACGGAGGCAGGGACAGGATCCAGCAGCACGTCCACCGCCCGCCCTGTCCTGCAGCCTTTCTCCCGCTTTGCTGCCACGATTAAAGCAGGCGAGGACACCTGACAGGTGGTGGAAGTGATGGCGCCTGCCCAGACACGGCGCTTTTGGAAGTCCTGAGAAAGAGAGCTGTTAGTTAGCAGGGTCGTGGAAAGAGTCATGCACAGGACTTTTGTGTGTGTTTGAATAAATACCAGGCATTTTTTTTTTTACAGCAAAGTTATGATAATAGCGCCGTAAACATTTCATTGCAAAATTCAATCGTCGTCCATTATCAGCTTGAACTTTACTGCGTTTTTGTCCAACAAATAGCCAAGCGCACTTTAACAGAGGCAGCAATGGCAACAACACCACAGATGAGATGATAGCCTCCCCTTTGGCTCACAATCAATATGTCACACTCAGAAGATCTATGGGGGTAATTTTACTTGCTGGGAGAGCGTAGAAAAACCAGCGAGTGTAGGAGGGCTGCGGGAGCCAGAAGCTTCTCTGTAAGTCCACATATATGCACCTCTCTGGTGGCCCCATGTGTGTGTGTGCTGTTGAGTGTGTGTGAGGACAGTGTAGAGATGACCTTATAACCCTGGCCCACATCATGCTCACACGCTGACTCCCACACATTCTGTGTCACTGCTAACTCCTCGCCCTCTCTCTGCTGTCAGAGAAGACCAGTTTGTTGTAATTTGCATGGAGCCTGCCCTGAATGGTAATTACGTCTTTTAGTTCTGTGTTTTGTTTCCTTTCCTGCCTCTGAATGGGAGATTATTGATTAACACATTTGCATACGACACACCCAGATGGAGCTGATTAGTTCCACTCGGGCTGGGTCACACGACTGATGTCAGGAGATTTATGACTCTGAAGTTGCACGCTACACCAGTTTTCAGAATCAACACGTCGTTTTCAAAGGATAGCTGAGTGAGACGAGCGGAATGAGCAACAGGACTGCTTTCCAGCAATCACTCATGCAGGTTGAGCCTCGTTTGAGAATTACAGCTTTGCAGCAACATAAATTCTGGCACAAATGACTCCGATCAACCCTTGAAGCGTAGCGTACTGCAAACGAGATGCAAGTGGAACCGAGCCGGAGGAACAACACCAAACTGAAGTTCACCTGGTAGCTGCAGATTCATCTGTTAGGTACAAGCTTGTCATGAGGATGATGAACTGGGTCAGGATGGGAAAGCCCAAATGCAGAAATGAGCACCGAAACGACCTGATGGCAGCCAGCAGATTGAGTCAAAACTACTTTCTGTTTGTTTAATCAAAATTTAGCTGAAACAACAGCTTGTTACAGTAATTTTACTCCTACGTGTTTTTCTCATAATAAGAAATGTTTCCAGGTGATGTTTCACTTATGTTCATGAATTTGTTATTTGATTCTGTGCTGGTCGTGCAGTAAAATAGAGTTTTAAGATCCTAAAAATTAAAATAAATGAATTAACAGCAAAGAAAATCAAATACAATGACAAATGAATTTTTGTATTTACAAGGTGCGACAAATTCACAGTCCACAAGGGGTTAACGCTTACGAAGGAGTTGAAGTATCGTGTGAAATAATCTGTACGTGATGTTTTTACACATTTTTACACATTTCTGCGAACCAATCAGAGCAAATCTACAGGTTTATTTTTCATCGGCACAAATATTTGAAAAATTTGGAATGAATTCAGGTGGTAGATCTGACACGCACCAGATCCATCATGATTTTCTATATATTTTTTTTATAATTAATGTTGAAGGTTTAATTTAATTTCTAAAGGGAAATAACCCAAATTTGTGTTGGTCACACTTGTCTTTGGGTCTGTCTTTGCTTTTGTCATTTGGTTTGGTAGTTTAGAGGCACGCTTGGCAGTTTTGGTTTGCTTTTAGCACCCCCTAGTGTCCGTTTAGTAGAACCAAAAGTGAAACTTATCTCCTCGCTGTGCGTTCGTCTTTTTAACACCTTAATCTAACAGCTGAAATGTCTCCTCAGCCTTCATTAGTGTCTACAGGAGTGGTTCATCACTAAATCAAACAAATCAGCTGTGTTCATGATCTAAAACATGCAGGAAACATGCTGGAAGCAGACTGCAGCGCCAGGCATGTCAGCCCCACAGTGATCGGCCCGCCACTCTGAAGTTGCAAGTGCGGTATTCTGGCCACAGGGCAGTGGGGGTCTGAGTGACATTTCATTAACCCTGTTAAGGGTCATTTTAGCACAAACTGGCTCAAGAATATTATTTAAAAATATGAAAAAGTTGCATTGTATGGCTTTAAAAGGGACAAATTGTGCAAAACTTAAATTTTACATCCTTTTCTGCTGGCACGTGGGTCTCTACTGCCTCCATAAACACTCAAAATGTGCAAAAAAACATCCATCCATCTTCGGTCAGTGTTTGATTTTCGGACTTATGTGCCTAAAACGAGCCGTTTCAATCAATTCCCCATTTGTGATGTCACAACTGGGGAAATTAAACTAAAACCATCTCTCACGTGCGAGAGAGAAAGCTGCTGTGGAAGGAGAAGCGGCTCTACTCCAAGCCCAGATATCGGAGCTTCTCAGCTTATAGCAGCCTGATAGTTGGGTGGGTGGGCGTGGCCAGCAACAGCTTGTTTTCTTAAAGTGACAGAGCCCTGAAACGGCTCTTTATGGAAGGTACTGAAACTGTCAAGTGTCAACTGCTTATATGGCTTTATGTGAGATTGATTTAGTCCAAAAGTTCAGAAGCATGTCATATATCAACCATGGAACTATTATAACTTAAGAGAAAACTATGTCTCCATTTTTCCAGTCAGCACACATAGGTGGGCCCCATATGGGATCTATATGGGCAAATCGTATGAGTCCCAACAGGGTTTGTCCGCGGTTTCCATGGTGGCCCCATAGGGGTTTGCCAGTGTTTGAGTCAAACCCTCTGAAAACCCATGTAGGGCCCATTAAAATCTGTGTGGGCAAAAATCTTTCTTGGCAAACCCCCATGGGGCCACCGTGGAAACCCAGACAAACCCTGTTGGGACCCATATGGCTTGCCCATATAGATCCCATATGGGGCCCACATATGTGTGCTGGCTGGGAACAGGTCTCCTTTCAATAATTTTGAGTTAAAGAGTTTGTGTTGCATTGTTGTTCGGAATGTGATTTTTTTCCCAGTACGGAATGTAGAAACTTAATGGTGGACACTTTTGAAGGGAAAAATGAGCATTTAGAATAAATCCTAACAAACGCGCTCATGGTGTCTGACAGTTTTATGGCGTTTTAGTTTTGGAAAAAGCTCTCTGTGTCCGGCGCTTCAAACAGATGGGACGTTTATTGGCAATTTTCAGTGAGGTTCAACCGTAAAGATCAAAGCCATTTATGATTTTATAAAAGGGTTTGGGGGGTTTTTAGTGGCTTTCATTAACATTAGGAGGAGGGCAGGTAAGTGGGTAGAAAGGCAGGCGGGTGGGGGGGTGCAGCGAGGAGTCATGAGGGCTGATTTGAGGTCGTCACAAATAGGGCATCTGCTCGACTCGCTACACAGAAGTCCTTTTTTAAATTGCACTGTAAGCTTGTCTTTGAGGCAGCAAACCCAGCCGCCATTGGACAGATTTGAGCTACATTCCAGTAACAAAGTGAACATGAAAGGCAGAGAAATCTGTGACAATGAGTTGTTCGGATCGTCGGGTGAAATTGAAGTAGGAGGCAGGATTTTGCTCAGCGGGAGTCCTGGCAGACACTCCCCCTTTTCCTGTCAGCAGCTCCTGGAGTTTCTGCAAAGCTGTCTTCTCCTGAGCATCCCGGAAATATTAGAAAACAACACAGGATTAGCTTATGTTTTACCCATTAATGCAGTTCCAGCGTATTGTGACATTTTGTTTTTATAAAGAGTGGAGAAAAGTACTTTAGCTGAGTTTCACTCACATTCGTCACAATCTTTTTGTGAAATAGTTCCGTATTTTTTATAAACTCGAACCGCCTTTCTCATGAATTCACCTGCGTCCTCATGCAAAGCCACAACCCTTGAATCTGTGACTGTTTCAAATACCGCAGGCCTCCATTCCAATCAAAACATCCCATCCGCAGATGATTCCACTGTTTTGCATAATGGCAGCCAGGCAGGAGGTGCTTGTCTTTGAAAAACAGCTATTTAGAGATCAGGAGCTAAAGAGCTGGCATGTTTTCAGACTTGTGCAGACGCTTGTGCCTGCAGTACTGCACCAAACTCCCTGTGTCTGAAATATGGACGTCTAGGTGATGACAATATGTTGGTGGGAGTCCCACCGGTGCTGGAAAAAAGCCTGACCATATGTTTCATCCTGTGATGTGATTTGACGTGTCTGCAGCCCGTGCTGCTGCGCGTTATCTTTATATTCACACACAAGACGCCCCGTCATCATAATGCACATCTTGCTTTATCTACCTACATGTTTGAACTGCATAATTCCATATGGCTCGGTTTGTGATAAATATGTGGATCCGTATCTAAACACACTCCGTACGTGTTCCACGACACAGCTCCAGAGGATCGGAGTGCTGATCAGGCACATGCAGGCATGAGGAAAAACGAGACAGGTGGAAAAGGAATACAGAGATAGTTTGTAATAAATCAGGATTTGAATGGTAGCGAGGGTGTTTATGATCATATTCAGCAGCTTGTGGTCAAGCTGCAGAGTGGTGCAGCGTGGATGTCGTCACACAATCCAAATGCTCTACACCGTAACCTGGAATTGTGTTCCTCTGTGTGTTAAATCAGCAGAAACCGTTGGGCAGGTGAAGGTCAGAGAGGAGATTGGGGTCTGAACTGTCCTTCCAGAAACCGGTGAAAAAGCAGAAACTCAGATATGCTTTCTGCAGCGCACACAGGGAGAAAAGGGCTCTCAGAGCTAATTCCTAATCCGGTTTTCTACCTCAGACTCTCCGTTCCTCCCTCTCTCGGTTCAGTCTGACACGGCATTGACATTCAAATGTTTCACTGCGGTTTGGAACCCGATGCCTGCTGCAAAAACCTAAATTTGTTCGTTTACACTCGTTACCAACCCCCCCGAGATGGGAGTGGAATCTTTAACCTTCTCCCAGCTAATGTGGAGGGATTTCTAGGAACTTGAACGCTGCCCCAGAGGAATAAAACATGACCTTTTCCAGCTTTATCATCAGCAATACAAACAAAATGGCACTAATTGGGATAATGTGGTGGCATCTTTAAAAATCCAACCTTATTTCAGCTTCTGTTTGTAAAAGATAGCAGCAATGGTAACTTTCAGTATTTTTGCTTTTTTTTCCCTAAAACTGGGTTCAGAACTCAAATGTGGGTTCTTGAGATGATCTTTATAATTTAGATTATAATTAATCTAAATTTTCAAATTAATGGTGACTAATGTATTTAAATAATATAATATCATTGTAAGATGCTCCTTCCTTTATTTATTCTTCCTTTAAGTAATGCAGTTCTTAGCATTCATGCAATGCTTTGGGTCACAGACCTTTGTGTATTAAAATAGCTACACGACCTAGTTCAGCAGCTATTTTCTGCTAAAAATGCTAATTATGAGTTACTGAGAAAGATGCAACAATGTTTTATATAGTAACTGCAAGAACTGCTGTGAAATTCTGAGATTAGAACTGTTGTAAGACCGCAGAAACAACTTGCAATTGGCTTTATTTTGGATAGGAGCTAATCTGTTTCTCCAAACTGACGTCATTCAGCCGTGCTATCAAAGGCCAACTAAGGCCTGGTTTACATGGCAGGGTTTTTAAATCGTTTCTAAGCATGCAAGACCACACACGGTGATAAAAAAATCACCAGTTTTGGTTGTACAGTGTGTGGCGTGCAGCAACGCGGCAAATACTACACACAAATCACTTTTACTGATGGACATTTCCCACTCAGATGGGAATATAGTCTAGATACTTATGCAAATGTGCCCGTATGCATCTGTACATAAGTGGATGTCTAATGCTATTGGCTAATGCTCAGCAGCGCTCAATTCAAATTCCATCGGGCTCCACAGGATGGGAGGCGGTCTTAACAAAAGACATTTTTAAATATTGCCTACAATGCATCACGATACAGGGTAAGACTATCTTAAAAGGGGGAAAACTGGATTGCTGCTTTAATGAATGCTCTAAAGCCTTAGAGACATTTATTTTTATTTACCTTGTTTATATTTAATTTTTGGTCTGTTTATGAATTTGTTTGATTAACTTTGGTTTTAATACAGAGCAGTGCTCAGAAATGGATTCAGCTTTAAAAACGATGAAAATGGACAGCTCCTCCAGAGGTAGACTGAGACATCCCAGATGTAAAACTGAACGCTACTGCAGATCTTTCATCCCCTCTGCAGTAAGAGTGTATAACTCCTCAGTTTAAGCTGTACTGGTATCATCCTGGTACACAATAACACCAATGCAATATTCAGTATGTGTTCTATACTTGTGCAATACTGGATTCACATTGTTTGTCTGTGTCTCTTACAGTATGCTGCATAGTGTTGGTACCAAGTTCGTTTTCATCTTTTATTTATGGTTTTTTATTGATCTAAGATTACAATACTAGATTACTGCCTATGTGTATATAGATGTATCCTTGTTTTATCTTTCTTCTAATTACCTTTTGAGTGATGGTGCTGCTGTGACAAGTGAATTTCCCCACTGTGGGATCAATAAAGTCTATTCTATTCTATTCTATTCTACATGTTTAGATATTGGTCATGAATATCTGCAGCACATATGGGCCATCGGCTGATTATGACCTCTACATACCAGGATTGGACTTTGCTGCTTTACAGTAAAAAAAAAAAAAGCTACATCAGGAGAGATCTGGATTATCAAGAATGAGAATTTATGAACAGTAAGTATTTCAGAAGTTCTGTTTGATAGAAACAGCTGAGGGGAGGAGGAAGTCTGATTCTGCCTCCAAAAAGGACCGGTTTTTCTCCTGCAGTGGAAATGAATCAGATCTAGTTTAATCGTGGATAAAACCTTCAAAAGACTAATATTTCAGTTTCAGCTCTGCTAATGGAAAATGTCTCAGCTTTTACATGCGTGCAAATCAAACATTTGTTCAAAGCCAGTTAGACTCTAAAAGATAAGGGTTTTCTGCGTTGCGTGAGCTTCCCCTCGGGGCATCTGATCATTTCTGAGTGAATTAAAGTAAAAACTTTCTGAAAAGGTCAGGAGTGAATGATGGATTATGTCTTTTTTAAATAAGATTGTTTTTCTGTGACACGGTTGAAAACAGGATTATGAGGGAATACAAATGTTAAGCGTTTTTACTGTAACATTTGCCTGGCAGGAAATGTTAATATTTGAGGTCTATTTTTGCTCACCCTGCACACATTGTGTCGCTGAGCTTTGCTTCTCATTAAAACAGCTTGACTAGAAAAAAAGATTGTTGCTTTGCTGAATAACAGACGATGCTGTGTTGAAGTGATCACATCCCAAAAATTGCCAATGTCTGTCAAACCCGTAGTAACACTTGGAGACTCGTGGAGACCTTTAAATCTTAATTCCTGTTCTGAAGTGGAGCCAAAAGTGACTAATCAGTGAGATACTCCTTTTGGAACAGCGCGGTATAATTTAGCTTTCTAGATTTCGATTTGTCTGACAGTGGTGCAGCCCATGTGGGTGGCGTAAATGCCTTGCAGCTCTTATCCAACACGCTCAGAATAAAAACTCTACAGATCCAGAAGAACGCCAGATTAAGACGGCACAAATATTTGTCATGTCATGACGGAAATCCTTCAGGGACGAGCTTCGGGTTCAGTTTTCTGACTCCAAAGGAAATCAGAGCTTAGTTCAAATAATACATACATGCTCCACAGCTGTTGTTTTGTTTTTAAAGGTACAATATGTAAGAATTTTACAGCAAAATAATCATAAAACAGTCTAATGTTTCGATCGTGTTGGAAGGAAGTTACATAGAAACAGATTTCCTTCTCGGCTAGCTGGGGGGTTGTCCGTTTTTCTTCTTTCTACTACGTTCTTGCGTATTTGGCTAGTGCAGCAGAACGTCCGTTCTACGGAGTACGGGAGGATGAGGACGGCATTTGGAACATAACCGTACTCCGTAACGCCATGGCAACAAGCACTACTTTATGCTACGGTTAAAGAACCAATCAGTAAACAGGAGTGACCCAGAAGTTATTTCATGTACCCCTAAGAAGCCACTTTTTTGCTTTACTATGATATCAGGTGAACGTTGAGGCTAATGTTGAGCTAACAGTGCTAATGGTAAATTAGAAGCAAATAGTCGGCTCTAAAAATATCTCAAGCTACTTTATGACCAACTTGATATTACAGTGAAATGTATTTATCTACTTATCAACTTACTGTGTATGACTCGTCTTTGCTCGTCATCTAGAATCGTCTCGTGCTGATACGTAGCCGGCAACAGCCATGAAACTCATGGAACGCCAGTGAGAAAGTGACTGCTTGTTTGGAAAAGGGGATGCAGTAACAGAGTTTGACCACAAGATGGCATTCTTACTTCATTCTTCCCCATTGCACCTTTAATAAAACGTACTGAATGTGTTTCACTCAGCAGAGCAGCTGCTGTGCTGCTGGTCCATCCCTGAGTGTTGGGAAACTGATTTATAAGT
>SSNS01000097.1:94842-227310 GCA_006937985.1 Aphyosemion australe
GGGGGGGGGGGGGGGGGGGGCTGCAAGATGCGATCAGTCCGTTTTCATCAAATCTGTAGCTGCCTGACAACATTCAGCTGTCCCAGATGCTTCTGTCACTTCCTCTGCTTTAGTGCACTAAAATAAAAACATATGCATACTAACACACACACACACACACACACACACACACACACACACACACACACACACACACACACACACACACACACACACACGTACGAGCTCCTAAAGTAATACATCATCGTGTCAGCGGAATATTAACAAAACATAGCGGTGTGACACCACGACAGACTTGAAATCACTCTGGAATTCATTAATAATAAAAGACTTTTCATTTTCATTAGCGGTCATTAACAGGTTTGTGCTGTAGTGTGAGCTTTACAGCTAATTAAATGACCGGATCAGAAATCCATAAGTGTTGAGGAAGTTTACCGTGCTCCCACCCCAGCTGCTGCCTCTCTCTGATGATATAATCTCATTATGCTTTAACATGATAAACTGTGAACCCAGTGGGCTAAATCAGATTTGGTCCTTTCCAACAGCTGGACAGCTACTCGGCTCTTGCTGATGGAAACCAGGATAAACAAGACGTCTGCTGTGCAGACAGACAGATTTCTTTGGTTTTTGCTTTTTTCGTCAAAAAATGCAGGTTTCTAATTATTCCATCGATACCACTTTAAACGAGGCTCTCGTTATAAAGGACTAATAATATTTTACAAATGAATCTGTACCGCATCATGTTAGGCACTAATAGGGCTCGTGATTGTGTCGTCATTACCGGCGCGGCCGCCATGTTGGAAGCCTCGTTACTTGTTTCTTGTAACTTCAGACAACAGCTCGCCCAGTCTTGATGTTTCATTGAATCTATTATTCATTTGATCGATTAATACTCAAATATGGTAAACTGTTGCTGTGTTGTGAGGTGCAACAGCGCAACATTATCATCATCGGCAGTGAAAAAAAGGTAAAAAAGGTTTTCCTGCTTGGATGCATAAACTGGGATGGCAGCTGTAAAGGCGACCAAACATCACTCTCCAGAGTATCCCGGTCTTGATGAGAGTCTATTCTTTGCATTTTCATTAAGTTAGAGATGATTTACGTTCTTTTTATACATCGTTTCTTTAGTTCAACCCGGGCATGCATACCGACACATAGATACACACACCGGGTGCACTGAAACAACACAACTTCTTCTGCTACCCTTCTTATATGGAATGACAATTTTGACTGTTTTACTAGAAAAACCAGCAAATGAAACATTTACCTCTCATCCGGATGTTTACATCCGCTCACACCACAAACAAGAAAGCCGAAAATATCCGTTATGCAGAGCTGCAGCAGCAGCAAGTTGTCGTCGGTGCTCCAGTCTTGGGTCTTTCATATGGATCCAAACCGTTTATAATCCTGATTTTGTCCACATACCGGTCCCTGGCTTCCTTATTTAATGTATCCCTGTATATTCCGCACCATTTTCGGGATTTTAACATGTTGTTTAACACATTCTTTCCCCCAAATCTGCTGCTTCTCTGCGATTTACTGTTTGTTTTCATGATTTTTTTTCTTCCAACATGTCCGCCACGTCCCAGAATGCAACGCATAATCACGTGTGATCACAAGCCCTATTAGGGTTTAAAAGAAGACTATCCTCACCAGTTTCCTGCCAAATAGTGAGCCACCTATAGGCTATATATGTAATCTTAAGTTAAAAAATAAAAATAAAATATTTCAGACTAAGTCACTGTCTTGTAAGGCTCTCTTTTGGCATTTATAAATGTTTAGAAGCCAATAATAAATAGACTTTAAAATAAATCCTGCCGTGTTCTCCCACTCTCTCCTCTGGCTGACGTCTACATCCTCAAACAGCTTACAAAGCGTACAAGGCATTCATTCCTACTAGAGACCAGTGCAAATGTATTAAAAATATGAGAAAAGTTGATCTTTGAACAAATTTCATACGTTATTCAGGAAAGAAGACCTTCCATGACGTTCGTTCTTATGAAAAAGACAAACAGAATAGCCAGACTTGGATATTGTCATAAAATTTTAAACAAATACTCACTTTTTTTAATAGTTTGGACCATAGCAGGATTTTGCACTGAATTTTAATTAGCTAACATTTGCCAGTAATGACAGGAATGAGGGGAATCATCCCAAACGTGTGCGATTTTAAAGAACTGACAGCCCTTCTCCAGGTGCGATGAGAAGAGACTCTGGCAAAAACACCTTCTGTAGTCAGAACTGTTTGTCTCAAACGTGTTACATAACCCCGGTTAAAATCTGTTGTCTCTGCAATTTCAGTTTCAGACGGAGCGTGAAACAAAAGCGGTTTTCCGGCCTGCCAGACTGTCAGAGCAGAACTTTATTGATTTTGCACATTTAATGCATTCGTGATAAAAATATTTCAGCTCTGCTAATCTCTGCAACAGTTTCATTTATAATATTGATGTCACTATTCGATGATGCCTGCCTAAAAAAAGGGTCCACTTGTTGATGCCTGCTGCAAATACACACACACCCTTTCAAATCATTGCATTATTGACCAATTCTTTATGTTTTAGTTCTGTCTTAATAAACACTGAAGTAAACATGTTTTGCATTCTCAATGTAATCAAATAGAGGTGAGTTCAATTTGGAAGGCATTTAAAGCAATGGGGCTTTGATCACTCTGGGAAAACAGTGGTAATGGAAATGCATGGTTATTAGCAAACTGCTAATGTGAGGCAATCTAACGTCGTCTCAGGTCCGTCCTTTCTCCCCTCGTAAATGATCGGACACGGTTGTTACTTTGCTGCCACCTCAGAGGAGTTTTTGTTTAAAGTCGGTATTACCCAATCTGCAGCGTGTTGAAGCAGTCGTCAAAGGAAGAAATGAGACCAACACCGCCACACGGCAGAACTCCTCCAGGCTTGTGTTATGTGTGGAGATAAAACATCAACGTTGCAGAGCAAACAGAGTCGGTACGGTCACGTTGCTGTTAGCCAATCAGAGGTGAGATGTCCAAATATCAAGAAATCTTGTTGTCTGAAGCTTTTTTTTTCTGGCTGAATTCTCCATGCTGAAACAGATGCACCAGAGCTTGCAGATGCGTTAAAAATACGAGTGAAGGACCTCTAAGTTTTGTTTTCAGAAGAAATATTAAGAAATTCCTGCTAGACTTGACCCTTGATGCACCTGAAGTGCAACATTTTGCAACTGTTTCTGGTATTTTTGTGAGTAAATAACTATTATTTACTACTATAACTAAAAGTTTCCATGTAAATAAAGATGTCTGGTGAAATTGACGTCAGTTTAAAGGTTTATTAAACACTGTCTGCATTAATATCTGTTTATTAGGAGTCTAGAGCTGGTTTAAGATGGCACCAATACACTCAGACTAGAAGATCTATTTCTCCAAACCAAGGCTGTTCAGGAAACCATCTGTGAGAAAAAAAACTGTAATTATTTCTAACTTTTAAACATAAACACTCCAGAATAGTCATCCTGTAACGTTCCAAGCCCAGGTTTTTAACCTCTCCTAGCCTTGAGCATCCCTCTGAAGGACCTGTGCTTCCTTCAGACCTCAGATGCAAGAGGAGGAGTGTTTCTAAAGAGCCCAGGTTCTTGAAAGCGCACCGTGCACAACTCTCCGCGGCGTGTTTTGCTTTTTGCTCCGTTTATTCCCTCTGTCCTGCAGCAGACTGACTCAGTCGGGCTGTTTGCAGACATTTGAACTGAAGCTGCAAAACTATTAAAAATGAATGTGTTTGTATGGATGCATGACCTATATTTCCCCTGCAAATAAATAATTAAAGAAGGGTTTTAAGGAGATGATGCAAACCTTCAGGAGGATAAGCTAATGATGTTAGCACAATGAGGAGATCAGTCCTCTTTAGCTCACCTTCTCTCCTGGAGCTGAACCAGTCCTCCCCTGCAAGGCTGCCTGCAAATATCCTCCCCAGCAGGGGTCATATTAGAAATGACCTCTTCTGCTTCAAGTGTACGTTCTCACCTCTGAGCACAGAGAGCTCCTCAGCTTCCTACCGTGGAGGATTTTCCAGGAGCCCTGACATAAACACAAGGAGGATTTCAGAGTGATTCTCTCATTGACAGAGATGCACCCTTCCCTTTTTTTTTACTTTTCCTCCAACCGCATCTATCTTCTTTTTCTGCCTCTTATCTCCAGCCCTCTATCCTCATCTTGTCAGCCTCCCCCTGTTGTGTGACTGGCCTTTCATTCTTTTTTTCTCGACCTGCCATTCAGACAATGTCAGGGACCGTGGCAGTGAGAATAAAGGCCACTGGTTTTCTGCTGCTTGATGATGAACTGTTGCTGTCTGTCTGAAGAAGCCTCCGAAATTCAGCGAGAGAGAAAAGGAGAAAAAGAAATGTGGGAAAGAGATCCCTTCAGCTCTCAGCAGCGACTGATTTGTGTGAGACTCACCGGCTGAGCTGCTCGGCGCCGAGCTGCAGCAGTTCTTGTTAGGAGAAGTGAAAAAACACAAAAAGCAGCTACATGTGGAGGAAGACTGAAGGGGATCTGAGTCAAAGCATTAACATCTATTTGTCATTTAAATCCTGTGCATGAAAAGGTCATCTTGTTATCTCCAAACTGGACTCGATGTGACATTGGTTTTTAGGCTGAAATTCACCCACAGCCCGCTGATCCGGGGACGTAACACCGGCCCTCACTCGGTGACAGCAGCATAACCTTTTACCTCATGTTTTCTGCAAAGGCCACCTCGTCTCAGAAACAGCTCATAAAGCAGCATCCCCTTCCCTCGGCGTGCGTGTGCTGGGTGTTTCAGCTCGTGTGTTTGTTCAGGCACGGCTGTCGGCTGTTTATGTGAAGCAGAAGAGTGTATCCATGCTGAAATGGCTAATTGGGAAATATAGTGTACAACCGCATTTGATGCACCATGCAACTTATTTACTTTGCATGAATAAATGCAGGTTTATGCTCTAAATATGGTACTTAAAGCTTGTTTTTTTAACAAATCTGCTGTGGCGCTCCAGTTTAAGAAGCAGGATGAGTGGGGAGCAGAAAACGGCAGGATTTGAAATCTCACTCATTAATATTCAAACATCTCACCTCTGATTGGATGAAGCCAGCTGTGCAACTTTTTTACTCGTAGCATTCAGCTCCATCTCAAACAGTACGACTTCCTCGCAGAGCAAATCTCACGTTCTCACACTGTACGACCTGACTGCTCACACCACGTCTCGTAGCGACACGTCAGACCTTCAAGTCCAACAACCCAGAAGACCTGGAGGATATTTTATTGTTATTGATGTCTGTTGTCCTTCGGGCTTGCCGTAGGAGGACACGCAGGGGTTCATGGGGGTTGGAGGAGAAAGATTAAAGAAAGAAAGTAAAACAATATTTTAGGATCAGTTTAATTTGACATAAACACGGCAAACACGCACGTGTGAAAAATAAAAATAAACGAGGTGTGTTGATATGAAAATAGCTGGCGAGCCGTGCTGACGAATGCGCCGTGAGCGGTTCTGGTCATTTTTGGGTCGCAGCGCTGCTTCAACTGTGCCATAACCCCACGAGGGACGAGCAAAATATCAAACACGCCTGAAATTCGTGCGACCACACGATTGCTAATCGGGAGCTGGCCGTGAGTTGTTAATCGCCTCTTATTACCCCCTGTATATTACGCAACGCACCACGCAAAAGTCACCCCGACCTCAAAGATTCTCGCACGAGGGGAAAATCGGCTCAAAAAAGTGAAAAAGTCGCACCGTGTACGCCCGACATAACATCAACATGACTCTACCACTGACTCTGTTTGCTCTGCAACGTTGATGTTTTATCTCCACTAATAACGCAAGCCCTTGAGGAGTTCTGCCATGTTGTGAAATTGCTAATGCTAACGGTTAGCTTCTGCTAGCCAAGACGTGCTCTGCTCTCTCCTGGAAGCTAAACCAACAACCGCCTTTCCCGTCGTGAGTCGAGATGGGTGAGTCCATGAATGCTAAGTGACAGTGTGACGTAGATCTGTCAGGATTTTCTGACCCGAGTGTTTCTATTTATTATCGATGGCTGATGTAGGAAATAGGGGTAGACTATTTTCAAGTTCAGCCTGCATGTTAAACTCAGGGTGACCGATCATATTTAAAAAATAACAATAAAACCGGTTTCTCAGTGAACTTACTCTTTAACTAAAGTTAAGCTCATGAGATTTTCCCTCTCCTCCATCTTTGTCTGCATTTTTTTCTACCTGCTAACTTCTTCCTCCCACTTCCCGCACCTCCTCCACAAGGTTGGCATCAAAGGGCCATTAACGAGGTTCCTTCTAAATGAACTTGACAGCCTAGCCAAGGCATGGTTATACGGGTGGACATGCAAATCAATATTTCACATCATCAGACGCTGGTTGGTGGAGCGTGGGGACGGGATGAAGAGGTGCAGCCGATACCGTCAGTGATTTAGACGGCAAGCAAAGTCGAGGAAGTCCTGTTAACGGCTGCACGGTGGTTCCACTCGACAAATTCAGCAGATATTGTGTAGATGCATCAGGATTTAAATCCAAAGGGAGGAAGCGGGTTATTCTACTTCAAATTTGAACGCTTATGAAATCTTACAGGAGCTGGATAGCCTTGGAAATGTTTGTTTTCCCTCCAACGCATGTGGTAACTGTTTTTGGTGTCATCCTGGAAAGAGACTATCAGTGCAAACAAAGCAGAGAGAAAGCACATGGATGCAGCTTCTTAATTGTTGAATTGTACCATTTAACAGACCTTCTAGGTGGTCCCTCTGAACACCAGCGTGGCGTTGATGCAGCCCGGCAGACATCTGAACAGCAAACATGTCATTCAGCTGTAAATTATGTTCCACGCAAGGTCACCTTGTGTAAAGGTTGGGAAGCGGGAGGAAATGAGCTGAGGGTGTAATTCATCTCTTCGTGTCAGAGATATATATCACTGGGAGGAAATCGAAACGCGCACAGTTGAAGTGTGCAGCTCAAACGCAGCTCAGATGTCTACATTTATTAGCCTGTTAAACCCAACGTCTACAAGGAGTCAATTCCTGGTTTATTGCCATAAATTTCTGTTTTACTGTTTCTACTGTACAGCAGTTAGAGGGGTTCAAACAGCTGGGAAATGGTGCAGATGTGTTCATTGAAGGAAAGCCAGATCAACTAATGAATACACTTTTTCTTAAGCTAATTTATGCAGATGCAGAGCTGTCATCCCGGACTTTTAGCTGGAATATTTCTTTATTGGCACAGCTAAATCTCTGTCCTTGTGTGACTTTCAATTCCGATCCACGCTCCCTCAAGAATACATGTCTTAGCATAATATAGCCAGCTTAGGAGTCACTGAGATGTGGTCCCTCTGCTCTGCCGGGTAAGGGATCCCCTCCTTTTCCCGATAACATCCGCTCGGTGCCAGCTCTGTGCCTCTGCAGCTTTGGCACCCATGACTGCTCATTCTTTGTGATTCACACCTTCGTTTCTCCAGAATTCAAAAAGACACGTTGTCCTGATTTAACCTGTCTTACATTTAATGACAGCAACCGTGTAGGTGGTTTTTATTTTTCATGTAGACCCAAAGATTTTCGATCACCGTTCCGTGTCTTCGTCCTCTTTTTGTGCCAGACACGAAGCGAGTGGCAAGGTCGAATCTCTCCCATCAGTCCCCATCTGGCACTAACTCCGGTGACAAGGAGAAGAGAGGGTTTCATGCTGGATGCACAATTTGTCCACTGTTTACTCTTCAGTCCATTTGCATCACAGCAGACCTGAGTGATCTCGTCATGGAACCACGGTCACGTAACGGATCCTTTGTGTTTCTTACAGCTCACAGATTTTCTCCCAAGTTCTGCAAATCAAACGCGCACGACTTCAGAAGACGTCGTCATACGAATGCGTATTCAGTCTGAGGGAGATTTTGGCCTTTTTGAAGTCAAACATTCAACGTTACCATCTCACCTATGATAGATGCGTTCCTAAACAGCCTCGGTTTTGAGAAATAATTCAGTTGAGTTTTCACCTTATTCTCCCCATCCAGCAATCTTAAGGACACGCCCGATTACCGTAATGGCTCTAAAGATAATCTTATCAGATTTTCCTGCAGTGTGTCGTGAGTTAAGAGTTAAGAGTCTGCTCAGGAGCACATCGGGACTGCCCTGTCAAAAGTGTTGGATTGGTTTGTTCTATTTCAACGACGAACAAGCGTGCTTCCTTTTGAATGTGACGTGTAGCCAATCAGAAAGCAAGGTGACCGAAGTATGTTTGATTTTGAGAGGTTTTGTGAGATTTCCTGACTGACTTCGTGAGTGAAGTTGGTTTGTGTGTTCCTGCTGCACCACATACTGCAGGACAAAAATTGGTGTATCCATGTTTTTTTTAATCTCCATTTATGGTCTCATGTTTTGACAATTGTCCGCCATTTTCAAAATCCTGCTGTGTGAACCGGGCCTTAAACTGAAGTGTGTTACTGCTGTTTCAAAACTAGTCAAATTTCCAAAAAGTCAAGGAGGCTCATGCAACATAAAACCTTTTTACAGCTGTCATTTCTGCATTCTGTTATCTACGTTAACGCTGGAGTTATTTAAGAATACCTTTATTTGTCCCTCAGTGGGGAAATTGCAATTTAGAGCCATAAATTCCACCAGCAGCATCAAAATGTCTAATTTTCACATCAAACTTGGAGATCAACACATGTACGAGAAGAAAAATACATTTTGCATTTAAAAAAGTACAACAATTGTGAATGGGTGAATGACTGATTGTGTTGTAAAGCGCCTTGGGGGGTCCTAGGACTCTGGAAGGCATCAAATACAGGCCATTTACCATTTCTGTTTGTGTTCGGTTTTAGGAATGAAGTGCCTAAAACAAGCCGTTTCTAAATGTCCCTGTTTGTGATGTCACAAATGGGGAAAGTAGAATATAAACCTCTCAAGCCCCTCCTGAAAATGGGAGCTTCTCAGCTTACAGCAGCCTGAGTGGGGGATGGGTGGGCGTGGCCAGCTCCATCTTGTTTTCTTAAAGTGACAGTACCCTGAAACGACTCATTCTGGAAGCTACTGAAAACGTCAAGAATAAAGCTGCTGAAGTCGCTTCACGTGAGACGGATTTAAGAACTTCATGAACACGTTTTATATTGACCATAGAACTATTATAACTAAGGAAAAAGTCATAATTTGTCCAGTTTAATTAAATTTGACAACATATTTTTTTGTTGGGAAATTTTGACAGGACATGCATGTTTTATCCTTCTGGATACAAGATCGCTTCCAGGAAATCCATCGAATTCAAACCGGCTCTCTGGCCTGCCGTGTTCTAACCTTCAATGTTTCTCCAGACATGCTGTTTCCATTCATATGAAATTGCTCATTAAAGAATGAAAAGGAGCCTGACTCCTAACTGGATGTTGAACATACGCGGTGCCTGGAACGTTTGGCCTTGTTGTGGATGAATTACATAAGTTACAACAAGGTCCCTGCTAGGAAGTATGTAGTCACACCTGATGAATAACAGAATGACCTGATTTCTGGTATCTCCAGAGACGTGAGTGCAGATGAAGGAGCGTGGTGCATCAGGTCTCAGCTTCCCGTCTCCAGCCTGTCACGGCATCAGAGCAGCCTTTAGATGTGTTCTCTATGGGGAGGAAATCAGAGCAGGTTCTGGGGTTTAACCTTCTCTCTCGTTCTATTTCTAGCCTATCTGTGAACATATCTCTCCATCTTTCCATACACTTTGTCGTCCTTCCTCTCCTCCTTGAAGATGGGGTTTTTCTCTCCTCGCCTCCCTCTTCTTTCTGTTTTCTCCCTCCCTCTCTTGTTTTGGTAGCGGCAGCTCTCGGAGCTCAGGGACTATGATTAGGACAGACGAGAACTGGCTGTAAGACAGACAAACTCAGAACTGGGTCATCATCGTTCTTTTCTTTTTTTCTAAGCGAGGACCTGCTCTGCAGATAAAAAGCTTGAAGACAAGAGGATAAAATGACGCTTGTGGGAGCCCGAGACATTTTGGGGGCTGCAGGAACACTCGAGCAAAAAAAAAGGAGAAACTGGAGCTGCAGCACTGAGTTTACGTAATAAGAGATGAATAAAACATGCTTGTGGCCTGCTTCTCTTACTCCCAAACCTTTGAGTTAGTAGCCAGCTGACTGTAGCTGCACGGTAGGGCTGCAGCTCCGTGTCGAGGGTCTGTCTCTCTTTGCAGTCGTCCTGATGTGTCTTCCACCCCTTTAGCAGACAGTCAGACAGGGTCTGTCCCACTGGTCAACCATTCAGCACTCATCATGCGCATCATTTCCTCTCATCATTCCCCCTGGTGTGCTTCTTCCATCTCCTCTGGCCTGTTCACTCACCATCAAACCCTCCACATAAACCCTTTTATTTGTAGTGTGTGTGTGTGTGTGTGTGTCACTGCAGTAAAAAGAAGCACATTTCCTCATCGTGTCACACGTCCTGATGGAAGCAACAAGTGGAAGTCACATCAGGAAGCATCATCTCTGCTTCTCTTTTGTTTTTAAGCTCAATTTGCTCATCACGGCGCTGAAGAGGCTCTGCGTTGTCACCTAATCATCCCCACTGATTTTCCACAGAATGGAAAGATTCACGTCTCTATTTTTTTTTTCCCACTGAACTTGATGCGTTTTCTGTTGCTGGCGTCGAACCTCCGCAGCAGAAACGAGAATCAGCAGCGCCTTGGCCTACTTTCCAAACCATCGAGGAGCAAAATAATCAGCCCCGGCTAAGGATTTGCTTGGCAGTCTTTCAAACACGGCTGCTTGTGAAGCATCTTTCTGTGCAAGTAATGGGATTCACTGAGAGACTGTCTGGTGTGTCTCACAGCCAAAGGAGGGGATTCTGGGACTTCTACTGCCACCTAGAGGATGCTCCTGGTGGAGAAATTACAGCAAATTAGGATTTTTATTTAAAAAAAATCAAATATTAGGCTTTCTGTGGAATAAAGGACTCTAAATGTTAGGATTATTTACTAAAAACAAAGAAACTGTGGAATTTCTCCTTCCTTGTTTTGACAAGCACACTCCACTCAGCTCTGATGTAACACCAGGACAGTTCTCACAGCCAAAAATTGCCTGAAGGTTGAAAAACGAACTATTTGTTGTACAAGAAGCGAGAAGATATTTCTTTTTTTATTACAGGAGAGAAGCCAACGCTGGCTTCCCAGAGAAAAGAAGTTAAAGCTCAGCAGAGGCTTAAAACTCGTTTGATGTGTGATCTACCTCATTGTTTCTTTCCTTTTGTAGTCCGACTGTACCGCTCAGCTGATTGTGTGCCCCGAAGATTTTCCTCTTTTCCCCAGAATCAGTTTCATCTTCTTTTAATTAAACCTTTCTCCGGTCAGAGTCGTTACACGCTCCATATTTCAGAGCAGAATGAAGAATGACTCGTACCTTATGCTGACCTTTCTCAATCACCGCCTGCTGGCGAGGCTCGGCCGAGTGATCTCCCCAACATATTTATCTCATCTAAAGCACACCTCGTACTTAATCCTAATGGCCTTTTCATTATCCCTTTGATGGAGCAGAGCGAAGAGGGTTGAACTGTCTCCCAGCAGCTTTTGAAGTAGCCTCGTGTCAGACTCGGTCTTGACGCATCAATTTGAGCTAGTTAAACCCACATTATGCTGAAAGTGTGGCCATCAGTCATCTGTGCTTTTTTTTCTTTCTCTGACAGTTTTAAATCATAAATATTCTGCATAAAAGCTCGTTTTTGCGTTCACGACCACTCTCAGGCTTCTTTTCCACTGAAAATGACGATATTTTAATTGTGCAGCTGTATTGTTAGCTGGACCTTCTTTGGAGGCTGACAGTGGTAGAGGAGTGCCTGCGGGAAGTAGCCATCAGAAGATGGGTCCATGTGGTGTTTAAACCAGACTCAGGTGGGACTGAGGGGTCCAACGTGGGACAAGAAGGTCTCCTGGACCCGACCATCTCTTGTGGTCCAGCTCTGGTGATCCTGTGTGTTGTAGCCTCAGTTTCCTCTTCTTAGCTGGCAGGAGTGACACCCGGTAATGACCTGAGGTTAGATTAGGTAATTCCAGATTAGAAGGTGGATTGGTGCTGCGTCTGCAGTGATGCAGGCATTGTACTGGTCTGTCATGGTGAAGATTTACCGGTCGATCTATGTTCCTACCCTCACCTGTGGTCACGAGCTTTGTGTAAAAGAACTAGATCATGGATACAAGCGGCTGAAATGAGTTTTCTCCACAGGGTGTCTGGGCTCTCCCTTAGAGATAGGGTGAGATCCGGGAGGGGCTCGGAGTAGACCCGCTGCTCCTCCACATCGAGAAGATCCAGTTGAGGTGGCTCGGGCATCTGGTTTGAATGCCTCCTGGACGCCTCCCTGGTGAGGTTTTTCAGGCACGTCCAACCAGGAGGAGACCCAAAGGAAGACCCAGGACACGCTGGACAAACTATGTTTGTCGTCTGGCCAGGGAACGCCTTGGGATTCTCCGGAAGAGCTGACCCAAGTGGCTGGGGAGAGGGAAGTCTGGGCCTCTCTGCTTAGGCTGCTGCCCCCGCGACCCGACTCTGGATAAGTGGAAGAGATTGGATGGATGGGCAGATTAGAAGGTTAGACCAGCCCCTTTGGCACCAACAACCATTACACATTCAAAGTCACTTAAATGTGTCTTCCTCTCCATTCTGATGCTCCGTCATCGTCACCACGTCTGTAACTATGATTTTATTAGGTTTTTCACAAAGTCAGACATAGGAAATAGCATGATAATTAAAATGTAAATATAATAAAATAAATTAATTAAAATATAAAATCCCAACAGGTAGGCTAGAAAAGGCAATAGTAATCACACGTGATCTGTTTTCAATGTTGTTGCATCCGTAGGCTGTAGAAAAAATGGGCATAGCTGCTCAGTCTGCATCGAATCCAGTTGGGTTTGGAGAGTGAGGAACCCATCCAGTATGGCGGCGACGCTGTTACGCTCTCCAGTGCCCAATGGGGTTTCTACATATTCATGTCTATGTCCCTGAACACGTCATTTGACCAGATGTACTACTTAGTTACACAATAATGACAATTTCTAGAAATGATGAGTTCTTCATAGGAGGTGTATTTTTAACTAAAGAAAATGGTCAGAAATCGTGGTGCAGTTGTTGGACATGCTATGAAAAATCAAATGTTTGTGTTGACCCAAAGGTGCTTAAATCAAAGTGAAGTCATTGCTGATAAAGTCCAAGTCCAGCTATAAGACTTTGGGGATTTCTCCAGGTTGAGTCGATATTCTGATTGGAGTCCACACCTGCTTTCAGTTATTTGAAATATTAAAAATGGTGACAAAATAAATAATTTTTATGCAATAAATCCACTTGATCAGTGGTTTTTCACCTCTTGAAACCAAAGATGTTTTAACTAGATAAAACCTACACATCAGTGACTACAGCTTTAAGTGTATTTAAATCTGATAATCTTGTGTACTTTGTTATATAATCTAATATAAATCTAATCAAAATCAGTTCATAATAAACCCAAAGAGGCATTTTGCTTTTTGTGAGCACATTTTCAGACGAACAGTAGGTGGCAGTGCTTCCTCACTGAACCTGATGATGAGTGCAGCCAGAATATATCAGATGATCAGATAATGGAGCAGCTTTGACCTGGAAATGGTAAAAGATATATCTGTTGACACTTTTTCAGCAGGACGATCTGCCAAAAAAAGGTAGAAAATCGAGTTGTAAAGCTCTATTAGGGTTTAAAATGCTGCAAATGATGATAAGGTTAAGCTTTTATTTCTAAAAGCCTGTAAATAGGTTGTATGGAGCAGAGTTTCAAAATAAAACACAAGAAGATTATTTATGCATTCAGTAAAACACATTTTGCACGGTAACGTGGAAGCTACACGCCTGTGTTGTTTGTTTAACGTTAACTGAACAGGAATTCCTTTGGTTCACTTCAGACCTGTATGAATTTTATTGGCTTGTGTGGGATTTGGGCAGGAAACCAGAGCTAATGCCGCCTCTCCCACTTCAAACGGATGCCAGGCACCCTTAAATGTCATGGGGTGGTTAGAGAGTTGAAGGGGGGAGGGAGGGGAGGGAGATTGAAGAGTGAGAAGCTGTGGCTCTCAGAGAGAAATCCAGCCACTCTGGACCCTCTATGAGCTAGCTTATCAGTAATGTGTGCTGGATGTAGCTTTTCTGAGGCTGCTAAGCCAAACCAGATGCAGGTTTAGCTGCTTTGTGCCACTATGTGTCAGGTACAGAGCCGGGTCGACTCGGTCGGTACTGGAAGATGCTGCAGATGTTTCTGATTCATCCTTTTGACTCTAACAGCTTCTCTGAAACATCCAAAGCTCTCATTCTCTCATGTTTTCAATAAATGTGCAGTGGTCTTTAGTGTAAATGAATGTGAGTCTATGTGGAAACAAAAGCTCCGGCGCTCCTGTTTCAGGAAGTAGAAGTTATCCGGAGGAGAGGGAGGCAAAACATTACAGGATTTGGAGTCTTAAGCCTGTTTCACACCGAATGTGGAACAGATGCGGTCCGGTTTCCGTCTGGCTCCTGCATAAACTAAAAATCATTGAGTCCAATCAGAGCATTCACACCGGCTGAGGTGCAGATCTGGATGCAGAGTTCTAGAAAGTTTCCGTATGGAGTCTAATTTTCTGGACGTTATATGCGGATTGTCATGAAGTTAAAGAAATTATTTGAGCCAGACAGGAAGTGTTTCAGCGAGGTGCATCCAATATATTTCAAAATAAAACCCATGTTGAAGTGGTTTTTCCAACTTTAGCTTTATTATTAATGACACAGATATCAGTTCACAGTGTATGATAGTCCACGCTACTTTTACAGGTATATCTTTGAACATAATGTGTCAAGTTTCTAATCATTTGGTGCTCGGTCAGTGTGAGTGACCGTTAGTCTGGAAGCCATACGGAAACAGCACCACATTTGTCCTGCATGAAAGAGGCTTTACTCATTAATATTCATGATATTCAGACATCTCGCCTCTGATTGGCTAACAGCAGCATGACTCTGTTTGCTCTGCAATGTTGATGTTTTATCTCCACAAATAACACAAGCCTGAAGGAGTTCTGCCAGGTGGTGGAGTTGCTAATGCTAACGGTTAGCTTCTACTAGCTGAGACGCGCTATGCTTCCCCCACGCGAACCAAGGTGGGTTAATCCATAAATGCTAATTTTTCAGTGTGATGTAGATCTGTCAGGCTTTTCTAATCCGAGCATTCCTCCATCTATTTTCTACTCAGCCTGCGTGTGGAACTCAGAGTGACTGATCATATTTCAATTAGAACAACTTTCAGTGAACTTGGTCTTTAAATCTTCACCAGATAGAATTTATCCTGTTTATTAGACTAACATGCAGCAGGTTACAGCTGCGTTATGAAAGTGTGTGTGTGTGTGTGTGTGTGTGTGTGTGTGTGTGTGTGTGTGTGTGTGTGTGTGTGTGTGTGTGTGTGTGTGTGTGTGTGTGTGTGTGTGTGTGTGTGTGTGTGTGTGTGTTCCGGGGTGTCCTTTGGTGTCTTTCTACTCATGCCAGCGGTGGTGTTTACAGGATTTTGTCTCATTTTCTCCAGTGTTAATTTATTTCCATGCAGGCAGCCATGACACATTCTGTCCCTTTTCTGTCTTTGTGTGGCTTGATTTTACAGACCTATGAATTTCTCTCCGTGTCACTTTGCCTGGAATAGTATTGACTAAAAAGCCACACTGCATTTGTTTGTTTTCAAGCTGAGCATGATCATCTTTAATGTTTTTCGTCCTCTTCCTCCTCCCTCAGCGTGCACGCCTACACCCTGTTATTGCGCTGCTGTGTGTTTTTTTATTAACGTCTCGCTGTATCGTTTAGCCTTCTGAGGTACGTTTTTATGGCTCGTCTGTGTCATTGGACCGTTGAACATGTTGCAGCACAGTGAAGTTCAATTTCTCATGCCTGTGACTAAATCTTTCACATTTCCAGCTTGCCAGCAGCACACTCCTCCCTCCCTGCGGCTCCCTTTGGCAAGCGGAAAATGCCATCTCTCTCATCATCGGGATTATACACAGCTCGTTTTGACTTTGATTTGGAAACCAAGACACAAATGCATTGGTGACTGACCTGTGATCTTTCTCATCATTTGATGAGGAAATCGAGTCTCATCACTTTTCCTCTCAGGCTCTTTTGGACCCTGGAGGTCTGGGTCGGGTTTTGCTCGTGTTTGTGATGTCTTTCTGTCAGACAAGCCTGATGCACGGCCACTCAAGAAGAGGAAAAAATACCTAAAAGGTCGGATAAACAGGGAATCCCAGGTCCAGATATTTATTCTTAAAATGTCGAATGTTAGTTTTTGTTGCATTGCATCATAAGCATGCAAATTCATCAACATGTCAGGGATTGCTCTGCTGGATGACTGATCTAGATCTTTTCATTAAACAAATGTAGAGAAATAAAGACAAAAGTGACTGAAACGACTTAAAACAGACAAAATAATCATTAAAAATGACAAAAAACGATCAAAACTGACCCGGACTAAAATAACACCTCTCCAACTTTAACTTTTGAGGCAATCACTGTCATCATTCCACATGCTCAGGTCTGAAGGGTTCCATCTCCAGATGTTTCAGCTCCTTCCACAGGTGTTCCACAGAGCCATTCTTGGGTGTTTTCAGTCGTTATTATGTTGGAGGACCCATGACCTCTGACGGAGAAGCTTTCTGATTCTCAGCAGCACATTTCAATAAAACCTTAATAGCCATTAGATTCTTTTGTAATTTTCATCTATGAACATAGAGCTGATGTGATTTGCCAGAAGGCTCCAGTTTTGTGTCTTTTGTAATGATGATGTTTTACCAAATATTTTGTTGCAAATTCATCCATCATCCATCATCCATCCATCATCCATCCATCCATCCATCCATCCATCCATCATCCATCCATCATCCATCCATCCATCCATCCATCCATCATCCATCCATCCATCCATCATCCATCCATCATCCATCCATCCATCCATCCATCATCCATCCATCATCCATCCATCCATCCATCATCCATCCATCCATCCCTCCATCCATCATCCATCCATCATCCATCCATCATCCATCCATCCATCCATCCATCCTCCATCCATCCATCCTTCCATCATCCATCCACCATCCATCATCCATCCATCATCCATCCATCCATCCATCATCCATCCATCATCCATCCATCCATCCATCCATCCTCTTCTGCTTATCCGGAGTCGGGTCGTGGAAACAGCAGCCAGAGCAGAGAGGCCCACACTTCCCTCTCCCCAGCCACTTAGGTAAACCCATGAGGGGGAATCCTAAGATTTTTCCAGGCCAGCATGTCCTGGGTCTTCCTCTGAGTTTCCATCCCAGAGCGATGTACCCGAGACCCCTCACCAGGAAGATGTCCAGGAGGCATCCGAACCCGATGCCTGAGCTACCTCAACTGTTGAGGTCGATCTGATTGTGGCAAATTATTTTGATAAAATCCAGTCTCACTTTTTCATGATTTGCTCCTTAATTAGTCCGCTTTGACTCAAACAACAGCAGATCCGACTCTGATGAACCGTGACCTTTTGAGTTCACCTCTTTGGAACTTGTTCTTGTCTGCGTCCAAGTCCAGGGAGGTTGTACAGTCCTGTGGACCTGAATGATCTATCCAACTGTACTCATAGGAACATCGAGCTGCTTGGAGATTGTCTTCTAGCCTTTACATTAATCCTTTGTGACCTTAGCTTTCTGCGGTCTACGTCCAGTGTCGTACTCACCCAGATACAGAACAGTTCAATGACTACCTTCCACCCCTTAAACAGGTAGACTGACTGATTACAAAATCAAAGACACCTGTGATTCTGATCTGTTCTAGCTAGTTTCATTATTGTTTTTAATAATTTTTCTATCAAACCAAAATGCAAAAACAGTTTCTGGTTTTCATTCGTTGATTCACTTTTTAACGCTGATTACTTTTGTCAGTTTTGAGTAATTTTGGTACTCAACAAACTTAAACAAATAATTACCAACAGTCTTATCCGCATTTGTTTATGTATTATTTACTTTATTTAAAAAAGGTCGAAAGAGAAAATGGATATACTGTACACGGTCTTTGTTTATGTACGCACAGTAAAACTTGATCATAATCAATAAAGACAATCATACCATGTGACTTTCTGATTTAAAGACAGTTAGTTCATGCCAAACTTTATTTTTTTAAATAAAAACACATGTTAAGTTAATAAATAAATATCAAAATATGATTCACATGATTATTCTTATCACTTTTTAAAAATTCTTTTATTCCTTCCATCATTAGATGGCTATCAGCTTACGCTGAGGATGGGTTTCCATGGTGACCGCATCCCTTTTGGGGCAGAGTGTTTCAGCCGGCTCAGGACAGACCATAGACTGTTGTAACAGGGGGGGTGCCAGGGTGGGCGGGAGCTGACGAAGCACAACAATCTGAGTGCTCGGTCCACTCAACAGGTCCGTCAGCTCCTGGAGTGAAGAGTTCACCACCGACACGCCGTTCACTTCCACCAGTCTGTGAGGCCAATCACAAGCTTTCATTTAGAGCATCAATAACTCCCACCATAAAAAATAAACATTTAATGTTTATCAGGCATAAAGGAAAATGAGCAAAGCGCAGCTCAATACATTTATAAAACATCCCTTCTGCTAAAATCTCATTAATAATTTCCTGCATGAGTTTAGAAAACGGCTGTTAAGTGGAAACTCTTTACTTTTTATTAGCTGTGTTAAGATTTTTGGCACTGAGGCTGCGATAAGTGAACTCAAACAGTAAAAACTGAAAGACTTTTCAACTTCTGTGGTTTGAGTTTGTAGTGTGTGTGTGTGTGTGTGTGTGTGTGTGTGTGCGTGTGTGTGTGTGTGTGTGTGTGTGTGTGTGTGTTAACACCACTGGGTTTAATTGGTCAATTATATAAAAATATTTTCCCTGCTTACTTTTAGGCTTTTCATGTTACATAACCGTGTTGCTTGTTATCTAATGGGGTTTCCGTAGCGACGGATTACAGAAAAACAAAGTGATGAAAAAAGTAGGAGATATGAGTACAATACTGAACACAGCTCTCAGTTGCTGGAGTGCAAAACGTTTCTCTGTAATCCTGGATGAAACACTTTGTAAGGTAACAAACCTGTCGTCCAGACGGAGGTGAGAGTTGTCCACCTCCACCACAACCAGTCCACCCTCTTCTCTGCAGTCACACCTGAAGCCATAATGACCATCGGGTCCCTGGTTCTCCTGTATGACCATCAGCATGGCGGGGGACTGAGGGGACACCAGCTGGCCGAGAGTACCAACAGATAAAGTCTTTTTTTGAGCTTTCTCCTGAAAAGCAAAGACACAATTAGTCTACTTATGAAAGGATCAGATCATGTATTCACAACTTTTTTCAACACATTTGCAGTGATCTCTAGTATAAATGAGTGCCTTGTAAAGAAAAAGAGCTCTGGCGCTCCTGTTTTAGCAACTAGAAGTGAGCCAGAGGAGAGACAATCTGAACAAGGCAGGATCTGGAGTCTTATTTCCTGATATTCGGATATCTCACCTGTGATTGGCTAACAGCAACACGACTCTACCACTGACTTTGTTTTTTCTGCAACGTTGATGTTTTATCTCCACAAATAACACAAGCCTGAAGGAGTTCTGACATGTGGTGCTAATGCTAACGGGTAACCGGATGCTAAATCAAGAACAGCCTTCCCCGTTGCGACTCAAGATGGGTGAGTCCATGAATGCTAACTTGAAATGATTACATGCAATTGTCTAATCTCTGTCTATTTTCTATTGGTGGCTAATACAGGAAATAGGGGCAGAAGACTATTATTTTCCCATTTAGCCTACATGTTAAACTCCTTAAAGCTCTCATTCACTCGTTTTTTTTGTTTTGTTTTTTCTCTCGATACATTTGCTGTGGTCTCTGGTATAAATTGAGTGAGCTGTTCTGGTACTCCTGTTTCAGGAAGTAGATGTTAGCCGGAGGGGAAGGGGGCAGAAAATGGCAGGATTTGAATTCTTACTCATAATTATTAATGGTATGCAAACATCTCACCTCTGATTGGCTAACAGCAACACGGCTCTACCACTAACTCTGTTTTCTCTGCAACGTTGATGTTTTATCTCCACAAATAACACAAGCCTGGAGGAGTTCTGCTGTGTGGTGGAGTTGCTAATGCTAACGGTTAGCTTCTATTAGCCCAGACTTGCTTCGCTCTCTCCTGGATGCTAAATCAACAGGCCTTCCCCGGTCACGAGTCAAGATGGGTGAGCCCATAAATGCTCATTTTCAGTGTGCCGCAGATCTGTGACGTTTTCTGACCCAACAGTTTCCCTATCTATTTCCTGTTGGCAGCTAATGCAGGAAATAGGGGTAGAAGACTATTTTCATGTTTAGCCTGTATGTTAAACTTAGAGTGACAGAGCAGTATAAAACAGTTTCTCATTAAACCTTCTCTTTAAAACATTGAATATTTCACTAGAGTAAAGCAGAACCCAAATTATAGACGTGATGAAATTTCAATGTTTTATTCAGCTTTAGGGGGATTTAGAAAGCCTCGGACTGCCTATCAGAGCAGATTTTCTGCCACTGAATCATAAAACAAACCCAAATATCACTTCCCCCCTAAAACTCACACGTCCCACTACAGTGCATAGAAGTCCCCAAGAGATAAGTACTGAGTTTGCGTCAAAGTCAGTCGACCACCAAGATATAATGATTAGCTTTAAAAGAGATGATACCGCAAGTAGCTCGCAGGAATCCAAAATAACTTGTGAGTCTGACCACTAAATTCCAACGGTTCCTTATCCAGCCTCTTGGCATACTCTTCTCCCCCACATGGCGTGTGAATGCCTCGCAGCAATAGCAGCAGCTTTGGAAGGGTCAGAGGTCAAAGCTAAGGCTTCTCTCTCTCTCTTTCTCTCTAGACAAGTAGGCCAGACAGGATATATCAAGGGAAACGCCGCCGAAGCCCCTTGACGAGACTCTAATATGCGTCTTTTCCCTTGGAGCTGGCTCAGTTTTTGGACATCAGGTAGCTGAGGAATCTTCATTTTCCCGTCCTACCTGGGCTAGACAGCCGGGAGTTCACCATAAATCTGCACGGGAGAAGGAAAATTCACTTTTTTTTAGATGAAAGGCAGAAAAAGGGAAATAATGAAGCACTAGAGATGATCCAACTAGACTGATCAGCTGCAGTTTTATTGTATTATGACTTCAGTTATATAACAACCAAAGATAATCAGCCTCTCCTACCAGGAGCGTGTCAAGGACACGAGGAGGAAGACTCTTTACTAAACGCTCTTCATCCTTAAAAACCACATGTGCCTCAAGGGAAAGGAAGAATCAATCATTTTCTTGCTTTAGCCTCTTTTATTGCCTCGGGTTTTTAAACCATCAAAGCTGAACGACGTATTTAAAGTCGTTTGCCCTCCGCCCCTCGGACTCTGCCTCCGTTTTCCCTTTTCCTTCCCTTGCAGCTGCTTTTATTGATGCTCTCCAGTCGATCCTCCTGATTAGAGCGCCGATGATGAAATATTTCCTTATTGTTTGTAATTCGGCGCAGCCCGCGAGTCCAAACACTGGGCGGTCTGTTCCTTATTTGAGCAGCGGCTTTATCAGTTCCCAGACTGCTCCTCAGCTCTGACCTGTGTGTTAACTCTGATTAGGTCATATGATAAACATTAGTGCTGCTGCTTTTCCCACAAACTCGGCACCTAAAAAAGCGTGGCCTCGGGGTGGCAACGTGACACGGGGCACCTTTCAAAGCCGGAGCCGCGTGTGTCCTTTCATGGCATCTCGTTAGGGCTCCTCCGACCAGATAAAAGAGCCACATTAAGAAAGAAGGGAGCTCCTCTGGGTATAGATGCAGATAGTTTTACACTCGCTGGCCCATTTCTCCCTCGCTGGCTTTTGTCACACGCATTCCATTGTTGGTATGGTCACAGGCTCTCGAATGTCAGCGCTAAACATCCTTTTCTCAGTAAATAGTGCATGTTCACCTAAATGACTTCACTCCTGCTCCGTGTATTCATTCTCACAAAAGGGGATAAGTGCACAGCTTAATGGAAAAGCAAAGCCCGAGCTGAGCTTCTTCTCAGAAAGCCGTGTCCGTGAGCTGATTTGCGCAACAGTTTGTGATCTAAGTAAACAAACATACCTTCTGTTTACCAGTCTGATTGTCTGTGAGGAAACGGGCGGTTATACCAGCTGTTCTCAGATGGTTAAAAAACAGTGTTTGTCATGGCGTCGTTTCTCCAAAATACCAAACGGCTGCCCCGTTTCTGAAGTGAAATGATTTTATTATTCCATACCAAACATGCCTCTCTCTGTATCTAAAGTCGTTCTGGTGCGGGTTTCTCACTGTCTACTTTTAGAAACGCAAACATTCTCCGTCTCTGACCAGACTGCTTTCCCACATGTTGGTGCAACATGCTGTTGTTTAAAGTGCAGATACTTAGCAGGGACGGGGTCCTGCCCCAAGTGGAGGAGTTTAAGTATCTACGGGTCTTGTTCTCGAATGAGGGAAAGATGGAGCAGGAGATCGATAGGTGGATTGGTGCTGCGTCTGCAGTGATGTGGGCGTTGTACCGGTCTGTTGTGGTGAAGAGAGAGCTGAGCAGAAGGTGAGGCTCATGATTTACCGGCCTGATCTACGTTCCTACCCTCATCTATGGTCACGAGCTTTGGGTAGTGACCAAAAGAACGACCAAACAAGCGGCCGAAATGAGTTTTCTCCACAGGGTGTCTGGGAGAGAGGTAGGGTGAGAAGCTCGGTCCTCTAGAAGGGGCTTGGAGTAGATCCGCTGCTCCTCCACATCGAGAGGAGCCAGCTGAGGTGGCTCGGGTATCTGGTGAGGATGGTTTTCCGGGCACGTCCAACAGGGAAGAGGTCTAAAGGAAGACCCAGAACAGATTGAAAGGACTACGGTGTTTGGCTGTCCTAACATCTTAGGATTCCCTTGGTGGAGCTGGCCCAAGTGGCTAGGCACACAGATACTGAGCCAGGATCCTCTGGAGGTTTCTTCCTGTTAAAAGGGAGTTTTCCTCTCCACTGTCGCTACATGCTTGCTTAGTATGGGGATTGCTGTAAAGACACTGACACTAGAGCTGGGTTCCTTATATAGGAAACTCTTTACTGACTGGCATAATGAACTGAACTGTATTGGAACGTTTACTTGGTGAAGTGCCTTGAGACGACTCTTGTCGTGATTTGGCGCTATAGAAATAAACTGAATTGAATTGAGAGAAGACTGAGCCTCTCTGCTTAGGCTGCTGCCCCAATGAACCGACGCCGGATAAACGGAGGAAAATGGATGGATGGATATTTAGCACGCTCCTAAACGTATACCTGAATGCAGCTTTCCTGCAAAGCATTTTGGAGATGAGCAGCCTGCCGATTGAGATGTACAATGGTAATTTCCTCCTTGAAGACTTGGCAGTTGAGCTTCATCTTTTCCAGGAGACGAACTTCCAACTGTCTGAATGGAGAGAGACCGCATGTCAAAGAAAGCCACCAGCATCTATACTTAAAGTCAAACGTGATTTATAAAACATGCATTTACATGCCAATGTTATGTACTTTTGTCAAAACTTGAATGGGGATTTCACCAGCGTTAAATGGCCGTAGCACATAGTTTAGTTTCTGTGGAGACGTGTACTGTCAGAGGTGACTCCTGGTCCAAGTCTAGCTCCAGCAACGAGGGAACATCAAGCATCACGGTGCTCAGGGTGAGAGTGCATTTATTTGTTAGACAGCCGTTAAAAGAAAATGTCTGTTTTGTGAGATTTGATCCTTATCTGAGCATAAAAACAGGTTTTAATCCAGAATATCAACAAATAAAAGCAGGCCAAAATTAGCAGGCTTTTATAAATGATACCTTTTGGACAGGAAGCCGGTGAAATAAAACTGTGCAGGTGAAATATGTTCCTGTGTGCACGTACGGGTCAGCAGTCTGAACGAAACAACTGTAACTCTCCTATCAGAGCCAGACTGTTGCCAACATATAATAAATTGCAGAGATCCAGCCTGGAGGGAATAGTAGAGCAGCCTTCTCAAGGCCATTTTTTAAATGAAGGCTTTATAAACAAAAATGTAACGAGCTGTGATTTCCAGAGCTGGAGGGATTCACAAGGTTTAATTTCATATAAACCTGAGCGTCATCAGCATAAAAATGTAATGAAAGTTGTAATTCAGCACAAACCAACCAGAGGGTGAAATTAGAACTTGGATGAAGTGCAAATATGTTGAATTATTAATAAGTTTTTCCTCTTACCAAGTATTTAACTCAACAAAATTAAACAGTTTAAATTGTGATGATGTGACTTCCTCAAGCACATTTGTTCCACAAAAGGAAGGTGGTTTTAATGTTTTGACCTGATTTAGTGAAATTGATTGGATCTGTGAAGCGTTTTGTGTCGCCTTCAAGCAACACTCTTAAATAATGTTTATTGTGATAGTTTTAGGTGGTCCCACGTCAGTTTACCGCACTATACAGTTTTTTGCTCTGGGTCGAAACAGGAAGTACTGACTGCGTGTCGTTTTACGGCAGAATATGGCAAGCCAAAGGGATAAAAAAGCGTGCATTCTAAATGCGCGCTATGTCCGCTAAAATGTGTGTCTTGAACGCGTGTTTTGACATCAAAGGGGGCAAAAAACCGTGCATTCTAAAATTGCGCGTTATGTCCTCCAAAATGCACGTACAAGACGCACGTTTTGGCGGACATAATGCGGGTTTAGAACGCACACTTTTTTGATCCCTTTGGCTTGCCTTAGTAGCATAACGTAGACCAAATATTGCATTAATTCTAATGCATTTTGAAACAAAGAGTTCACCCACTTGTTCCTGTGAGCCGTGAAATTGTTCATGTTGTCTCTGAGGAGCAGAAAGTTCTGCCTCTTCTCGTTCAGCTGGCTGTTAACCATCTCCAGCCTCTCTCTTAGCTCGGCAGAACCAAGCCCGTCCACGTTCACATCAGTGTCCATGGTCTTCAACTCAGAGCAAAAGGCCACCAGGCCATGATGGAGCTCCTGCACCTAGAAGGAAACAAAAAACTTCATTATATTTATTAAAAATGAACTTTTTCACTTTCAAACCAAACAAAAAGCAGAGAAAACTGTGATTGATCATCAATAATACGGACCTGAAGAACAACATTCTGGAGCGAATCCACCTGTTGGTTTAATTCCCTGATCCTCTCTTCTTTAGCTGGTTGGTTGTCCTGAACGTTTTTGTTGCTCCTGTCGGTTTCTTTAGTGCTGTTGGTTTCAGGACTATGGAGCAAAGCAGGGTTCTTGGACTTATCCTGCAATGTGAAAATGATTCAGAAATTATTATTTATTTCCACAACTTATACAAGATTGGGCCCCAAAAGGTCAAGGAGGAAAGCTGCGACCCCTCAGCTTCTACGGTTATGATATATATGAGGTGTTGGACTGTAGATTATTTATTCCTTTATGTCAGCAATGATGGCAGAGAATGACCTATTGTATTGTAAAGCACCTTGGGGGGTTCTAAAACTAGAACATGCAACATCAACTACAGGCTGTTTACCATTTTTATGTCCGTTTATTTGGTCGTAGATTTCGCCCCTTTTTGGATTCCAGTTTATGTTCTCTAGTGATCCTCAGGATTAGTATTCATTTCCTTGTGTTTTGATCCCTTTATGTCACTGTTAAAGGTCAGCTTTACTAAGGTTTTTAATACATTTGCAGTGGTCTCTAGTAGGAATAAATGCCTTGTAAGTCGTTCTCTTGGGAGCAAAAGCTCCGGTGCGCCTGTTTGAGGACGTAGAAGTCAGCTAGAGGCGAAACTAGCTCCAGACGGCAGGATCTGGAGTCTTATTTCCTGATATTCTGACATCTCTCCTCTGATTGGCTAACAGCAACACGACTCTACCACTGACTCTGTTTGCTCTGCAACGTTGATGTTTCATCTCCACAAATAACACAAGCCTGGAGGAGTTCTGCTGTGTGGTGGAGTTGCTAATGCTAACGGTTAGCTTCTACTAGCCCAGACGTTCTCTGCTGTTTCCTGGACGCTAAACCAACAACAGCCTTCCCCATCGTGAGTGAAGATGGGTGAGTCCATGAATGCTAAGTGACAGTGTGACGTAGATCTGTCAGGATTTTCTGAACTGAGCGTTTCTCCGTTTCCATTTTTTATCAGAAGCTAATGCAGGAACTAGTTTGTTAGTTAGTTTTACGTTCAGCCTGCATGTTAAACTCAGAGTGACTGATCATTTTCATAAATAATAAGTAAAAAATGGTTTCTCAGTGAACCTGCTCTTTAAGGTTTATTCTTCACCTGCCCTAAGCTCTCGAGTCAGTGATCATGCACACCTGTTTTTCATTGGCTCACCTGTGCCTGTTTTGCAATCACGTCCCTGGTTCACATCCTCCCGCTGTTATCCTGTTAAGTTCCTGTTGTTTTACCTCCCAGTTTTCTTCTGTGTTCCTGGTTTTTATCAATAAAATACTTGGGTCCTACATCAACCAAAATCCTGACATCTACTGGGGGTTTCCAAGATGTTCCAAGGCCAGAGAGGATATAATATTCCCTATAGCAATTCTGGGGTCTTCTCTTAATCTCCTCCCAGTGGGACATGCATTGACAACCTATACAGGAAGTTGAGCAGGAGGCATCCTAATCAGGTATCTGAACCACCTAAATGGACTCCTTTCTCATTCTTTCAGTAAAGATCCAGGTCCATGACCATATGTCAGGGTTAGAGACTAGATGGACCACCTATTTAAGAGCTAAGGCTTTCAGCTCAGGCCTTTCTTTTCCACTAGACAGGATCAAAACCAGCATTACTGAAAAAAAAAAACCATGATCCATTGGTCAACATCTTGCTCACTCACAAACATGCCACCAACATTCCAAAGGCAGAGATTCCCAAAGTCCAAAGGATCAGTCTGTCCTTGTCCGATCTAGAGCCACGGCCTCAGATTTGGAGGAGCTAACTCTCATCCAATTCAGTGCAGCTTTAACAAACATGACCTAAAGGATACGTACCGTTTTAGAGAGGTAAAGCTCCAGCTGTCTGTTCTCTGATGTCAGTATCGTCCCAATCTGCTGATCTGGTGAAAGCTGCTCTGGTGAATCTTTAAAAAAGACACTTTATGAGTTACATGATCATGTTTAGTAAATGACACATAATATCAAATGAGATACCTGGCTGTTCTTTTAGAATCAATGAGCTCTTATCATCAGTCATTCCAAGCATTTTAACACACGAATCCATGATTTTTCCTACTGTTGTTTCCTTTGGAGTTCTGAGATGAATTATCCGTTGTGATGCTGCAAGACAACACGGGCATGTGAAAAAAGAAATAAATGATACACATATTCATCCTATTGTAGCTCGTTTCTGCAGTTACTCACCATTAATGGTGATTTCTATCATCTGAGACTTCCGAGACGCGGTGAGGTTTAGGGAGGTGTTTCTGCTGTAGAGCAAAACCAAACAAATCAAATTGTTTTCTTTCTGTGGTGATGTCGTTTTGACTCACAGGAACACAGTAGTTCAAAGTTTCTGATGAGTTTTCTGCATATGACAGATTACCCTTATAGGTGGTGGCCTGCGGATCTTTTTTATTTATTCTTATGAATCAGGAACACATTTTCTTGAATTGGAACCATGTCTGTAGTTACTATCTGTCTTTTTGTTTTAGATTGTGTCAGACAATCAGAACATCTCAGCTTTACCTTAGTTTTAGAGACCGTCGATGCATGCTCAGGCAGCTTACGTGTGGAGAGGACTTGGACTTGGTCATTGATGCCAAAGTTGCAGTGAAGGTCTCCACATTGTCAGGCCCTAAGGGCCCTGGATCAAAATAAACATAAAAGTATAATCATTTAGAATTTACATGAATAAACGCTCAACTGTGAATGACGTTTACCCAGCAAAGAGTCGAGAGTCTGAGTCATCGTGCTCGGAGGGTGAAGCTCGTTGTAAATGGCCGAGAGTAGCTGCTCCCTGTCCTCCAGGGTGATGATATGCAGGATGTCCAGAGTCTTTGAATCCACTGAGGCCAAGTCTGCTCCACACAGTTGGGCCTCTGAAAAAGAAGCATTGGATGGTAAGACAGCACACTCTAAGCAATCCAATGAATGTGGCTGAACCACTGATCTTTGGGAGTTAAGATAAATAGGTTGTTTCTGTTAACGATTTCCAACTTTGGAATATGGCAATAAAATAGACATTTTGAAACATTTTGCCTCTTTGTTGAATTGCCACCTTAAAGTGATGAAGATGTTTGAGTACCCGTCTAAATCTGTGTTGACTCCAATACCCACAAGGAGCCTGGTAGGGTCTCCCAAGGCAAAGTGGAAGGGTCAGACGAAGAGCAGACTTTATTGGAGGGTTGGTTGTCCAGTCCACGTGTTTGGACTTGGAGAAGGTTTATGACCATGTTTCCCAGGTGTCATGTCCTGTCTATGTCCTCCCTGTGTCCAGTCTATGTCCTCCCTGGCCCTTCCATATCCCATCTCCCTTGTCTCCGGTCCCTTCAATCATCATTCAGTTTTTACTTTATTTCTCATTACTTTAGTTCTGCCATGTCCATTCCCCAGCCCATTAGTGTTGTATTTCTCTCTAGTTTTCCTTTCCCCTTCTTGTGTATTTAAGTATTGCCAGGTCCCTGTAAGTTTAGTATCCTTTTGTATCAGTTACCTTTGACCCCTGTGTTCCTCTTAGCTGTTTCATCCTCACATTAGTTATCTTTCATTGTCCCCTGGTATTTAGTTCATCCCTCCAGTTAGCTGTTGTCCTTGTGTCCCCTTAGTCATCCTGTACCTCTTATGTTCAGTGTTTTTAGTCTTCAGTCAGTTTGGTGTTTCATTTCTCATATCTTCCTTCCTGTGTTCTCCTATGTTAGTTGCTTCTTGTATTTTGGTTATTAGTTAAATGACTTTAATTATTTCTCCTGTATTCTGTTTATGCATTCTAGTATTTTCTTTCAGCATTTAGTTTTAATGTTTTAGGTTTCTCTCTTTATCTGGTTCAGTCCTCTTGTGTTTTGTATTGCTTCCCATCCTCAGTTAACTAGTCACACCTGTCCATCATCAATCAGTAATCATCTCACCTGTTGCTTGTCTCCATTCACCACCTCAGTCTATTTAAACTCAGCTCAGTTCTACACTCGTGTCGGTTCCTTGTGTTTGTCTGTGTCATCTGTGTGTGTTACCTTTATCCCTGTGTCACCTGCTGATTTTTGTTCCTGCTCCAGACCACGGCTGTAAATAAAACATTTTCATTTTTTCAACCATACCTGGCTGCCTCCTGGATATTCCTGCACTTGGGTCCTACAACAACCTCCCACCACATGACATGACACATGACTCTGTGGGGGTTGCAGTGGGAGCATGGAGCACTGGGGCCATTTGTAAGGGCTATCTGGTGCTTTTATGACCAGAGCAAGAGCTTCTTACACATTCTTGTCCCACAATTGAGCTCATTCCTAGTGCTAAATCCCAATCCTGTTTGTGGTGTTCATGGACAGGGTCTCAAAACGTAGTTATGGAGAGGAGGGTGTCTTGATTGGAAACCTCAGGATCTCATCTCTGCTTTGATGTAGTATTATTGGCGTCTTCAGGCCAAGACCATCAGCCAGGATAAGAGTCAAGTCCTCCAGATCTGAGTTCATGGCTTTTGACCAAAATCAGTCATGGAATGCTGCCTCTGGGTTGGGAGTGAGTCTCTGCCTCAAGGGGGAGTTCAGGTATCTTGGTATTTTGTTCTTGATGGAGAATGGGGTAACCCAACCCATAGACCCTAGATATCCCCTAAATATCTACTATAATATTTTTGTTGTCATTGTGAAAAAACACACCAATTTGTTTCTAAATTTAGAAGGAAAAAATAGCTAAAAAGTATGGATTTTTTTTCAATGGGATGTTGATTTTAGTGGAAAATGATTAAAAAACAAGCCTAAACAAATCTAAAAATATTACTTTTACTTACATTCTGTTGTGGAGAATATTCAATGAAAACTCTGAAAAGCTGCTTAAACCAGCATTTTTTTATTGTGGACCTGTCTATATTTATCAGTTGATAGTTTAAAATCATTTTAGCTAAAGTTATTCAGAGCCACTGTAGAAGGTCCAAAGAGCCTGAGTTAAGCTGTGGTAGCTTTAGAGCAGGTGTCCAAAATGCAGCCCGGGGGTCATTTGTGTCCCTCACTAGCGTTTTTAGAACTATGAAATTAAGTCTCTCTAGGAGGCTGCTGAAATAAATTCATATATTTTAATATTTTATATTCAAATTTTTACTAATATATCTAGTTTAGATGTTTTTGAGCAGAACAAATGAAAAATACTGTATATCACCATAAAATAATGTTAGCATTTTTAAAATAAAAAAACAGATATTTTTGTGGCCTGTGAGGAGTTTTAACTTCATGATTTTGGCCCTTGTCTTGAAAAGTGTGGACATCAATGCTTTAGAGGAACTGTGAAATAGTCTGAAAGCTTTTTCTGTTTGCTAGTTCATGTTTGATTTCAAATAGAATATATAGAACATGAAATATATGATGATGATGATGATGATGATGATAATTGGATGTATATTTAACAGTGATTTTTGAGCGAAAAGGCAGAATAGAATTATTTTCATGCTGCTTTAGAATTTTACAATGTCCCACATTGAGTAGTAGGCGAGTTGGGATCTGGTCACCCTAGTTGTAATGTGGTAATATTTTTGTCAGATTGCTCCATGTATACTATTAAAATCAATAGTCATAAAAACACCTTTATGATATTAGCCACTTACAAATTATGCTAATGATAGTGAGTATGTCATACACATTGTATAGCCTAGGAATGATTCTTTGATTATCGAGCACCTGCACTGTAGGGGCCCCCAAATGAAAATCTGCTTAGGGCCCCAAAGAGGCTTGGGCCGGCGCTGCTCCCGATGCATCAATAGAAGTCAACTAAGGTAGTGAGGCATCTGATTAGGATGCCTCCTGGTTGCCTCCTTCTGGTGGTTTTCCAGATAAGTCCCAGTATTTGCAGAAGGGATCATATATCCTCTCTGACCTGGGAAAACCTTGGGATCCCCCAGAAAGAGCTGAGGTGGTTCGCTCCTAAAAATGCGTTTCAAATCAAAAATACTTGATATTTTAGCAAAGACACCAAAAAAGGTTCTCCTACATCCAATTCAGTCTGACAGGTTGGAGGTTTAACATAATGTTTTACTTATGGTGCCAAGTTTAATGTCTTTGATCCTTGAGTTATTGCCATTGTGTTCTATGAAACTGTAATGTCTGATTTCACTGTGGTGAAATAAAACTGGGCAATGAGACAGAAGATCATGTTGTACCTCTGATGAAAGGGAGACATTTCTGCAGGCCAATACTGGTAAACCACTTGCAGACTTCTTCTGTGTTCAACTCACTGAGAGTTTTGGACACTTGCCTGTTTACATCCTGGAGAAACAGAGAGGCTAGATTCATGCTGGTTGTACAACATTTTGCAGGAGCATGAATGCAAGTTCCTACGAAGCATTTATCACTGTAATTAAACGTAGTTAAATAGATCAATTCCATTGTTTCAGACTAGATTTAGTGCAAGGTGTAGCTGTAATACATTCAGTTTTTCTTGCATCCTGTAATTATCTAAATTCTTCACATGTAATTGATGGGATACCACAGGGAATTAACCCCTGATACTTCATAAAGTTCATCTCAAAAAGTGAAGGAAGTGTGTGCAATTCTGTTTGGGGTATAGGAGTTCTGTTAAGCAAACATGCAGACAGGTCAGTTATACATGCACTGTGGGTTTGCAAATATTGGACAAAAAAACAAAAATTTTGAAAGTTTATTTGCAATATTAATGATGTACAGTGCAAAAAAAGCTTTGAATTATTAATGAAACTGAGTCTGTAAGCGCCCAACAGTGTGCCGATGTTGTCCCAAGGGATAGTACCTTTTCAGTGAAGTTTCCATTCTGATCCATAGGGATGTATGACGCTGCATTAAACACAAAATGAATAAATGAGGCAGAGTTTACATCAGGTGAAGCAGAAGCTTTCCTCAAAGTGACTCACCAACAGTTTTGCGTCGTTCTCGAGACAATCCCTTCCTTTCCTTGCACAGGTCAGTAGTTTGTGACAAAGTTTGGAAGGTGGAGTTTTGAGTTGTTGTGTCTCCAAAACTGCAGGAGCGCATCAATGGCCGCTATTTTTTGACAAAGGTTTTTCACAACATTAGACAGAAAGAAATAGTTCATTTAGACAAATTTCAAGAATGTTCAGCTTCAACATTCAAAAACATTCAAACAAGCACACTGGTAAAGTTGGGGACCCACCATAAAGGTCAACCATTTAACCTTGTGAGCTGCAGGCACACTATTAATTATAGTTTAAATATAGATAGAGTTTAAATATTACATGTGCATTTTTAACCCCCTCTGTCCCATTGGCCTGGCTGTTTGCAGTTCTTGATGGTGCTGAGTGACTACACCTGTGGGTGCTGGATAAAAGCCTGCTTCAGGAAGATCACCTCAGGTGCTCCTGCTTATGTGGCCTTGGTGAGGCCTTTTAAATACTCTAAAACTCCAAAATGTGTTCAGTCTCCATTTTATGTTGCGGTCCCACGAGGCGGGTCGTAACATAAATGGGGGCTCGTCTGGGATCACCTATTGAACCATTTGGAGGAGACTGAGCCTGGAGGTTTTTAAAGCTTTGAGTATTGTGTTTTTGCAGCCTGTGCTGTAGCTGACTTTTTAGCAGCTTTGGTTTGTGGCTTGAGATGAGCACCGTCTTGTTCTTCTCTGGTGAGCTTTGGTCTTTAGAGACTTGTTGCTCGTTGGTGCCTGTCATGGTCCACCACCTTGATTGTTTGTTTGTTCTTGCAGTCATGTCCATTTGTTTTGTTTTTAGTTGCCTTGTAGAACATGCAAAACAAATGCAGATCAGCTTTGTGCAATACCTTTTGGTGAGTAAACGTATCCATCATAGGTCTGTTAGAAAGCAGGTGAAGGTCAGTCTTCAACATGTCAGGACAGCTTTTGTCTCTGTTGTTTGGATCATCTGAAAAGTAACAAACAATAATTCATTCATAGTGCTCATTAGCCCTTTTCAGTCGCCAGGGCATTTTTCCAGATGCGACTGGACTCAGCTGGCGGAGTTACTCAGCAACCAGTCAAACACAACTCTGTCTGGTTGACGACATGCTTGTCTGACGCCCACGTTCTTTCCCACAGATGATGCATAGTTTTATATTTTCTAAATATTGTTAGAGTTTTATATCAGCAAACATGACAGGAGAAACAACTGTGACTAAACCTTGTTTTTTATGCCAGTTACAGCAGTGATATGACTGGGAACGTTAACGAAAGAAAAACCCACAAAATACTCTTTGAAAATAGTCCAAACTATCAAAATGAAAAAGATTGAAAATTAGCTCGTGAAAATCAGGCCTTGATTTTGACCTGTGATTTAACAGAATAGCTGTTTCTTCCATCTAACTAAGCAAACAAGACACAAATGACAGCACCTTTTACTTAATACTTGGTTGCACAACCTTTTATGGGAATCACTGCCATCAAGTGATTTCTACTGTACTAGAAAAGAGAGGAATGAAGATTAGTCACAGCAAGAAAGAATGCATGGGTGTAAATGAGAGGGACACCTGTTGAACGGTGATGTTACAGGGAGGAGAAGTAAAGAAGGTAGAGGACTTTACGTAGGGTCTACAGTCCAAAGCAATGGAAAGTGTGGAAAAGAGATGAAGAAGCCTGTGAAGCAGGTTGGAATGGGTGGAGAAAAGTGTCAGGTGTGATGTGTGATCAAAGGGTCACTGAAATGAAAGATGTAGAAGACAGTATAGTCAGACCAGCCATGTTGTATGGTTTAGAGACAGTGTTCATGAGGAAATGACAGGAGAGAGAACAGGAAGTTGCAGAGCTCAAGATGTTGAGGTTCTCATTGGGAGTGACGAGGATGGATAGGATCAGGAATGAGTCCATCAGTGGGACAGCTCATGTTAGATGTCTTGGAGATAAAGACAGAGAGGCCAGACCGAGATGGTTTGGAGATGTGCAGAGGAGAGACAATGATTACAGAGGTAGAAGGATGCCGAGGTTGGAGCCACCAGGCAGGAGGCTGAGAGGAGGACCAATCAGGAGATCTATGGATGTAGTGAAAGAGGACATGAAGTTAGTTGGTGTGAGGGTAGAGGATGCAGGACTAAATGGAGACAAAAGACTTTCTGTGGAGACACCTGAAGGGACAAGTCACTCTGTTCCTGATGAAGCAAAGAATGCCAGGAATGCACCTGAGCCACCTCCAAAATTTTCATTTTGGCAAATTCCAGGCTGAACCTTGAACTTCTGATGAGTCCAACTGTAGTCACAGGAACATGAAGCGGTTTGGACATGGTCTTTTAGTAAAAGTTTTTTTTAATCTTGTCCTCAATCTGCTGTGGTTCATGGATACCAGACAGGTCTGTGACTTTCACCCTTTAAACAGACAGACTGACTGATTAAAAGACGCCTTAATTTACCTTGTCCTTGGCGGTATTTTAGTCCATTCTAGAGGAAAAAATGTATTTTCTAATCCTTCAGTTGATTTTTAGTCATTTTCTAACTATGAGGTTTGTTTGAATTAATTTCAGTGACCACCATTGGTTTTGCTTTCTCAGTTTTTTTTTCTCTGTTTCTGAACTGTTAGTTCAGCCTGCTCAACATTTAGTTAGTTGTGTACATCACTGTAGCCATTTCTCATTCCTTCCAGCAAGTATAACCTATTTTTGGACATGCATCAGTTGCTTCCATACCATACCATACCATATACCATACCATACCATACCATACCATATACCATACCATACCATACCATACCATACCATACCATACCATATACCATACCATACCATACCATACCATACCATACCATACCATACCATACCATACCATACTATACCATAACATACCATAACATTAGAATTTACTTTGTCATGTCAGTCCCTTTACAAGAGCACTGCAAAAACTGATTTCTAAGAAAGTTTTTTTTTTTTTAAAAAATAATTTTTAGACATTTTATCTTATTTTAGTCTAAAAAGAAAATCGATTGTTCTCTAAAAAATCATTACTTAAATAAGGTAAATATTTGTAAATATAATCCAAATTTTCTGATTTTGAGTAAAAAAAATCTGCCAATGAGGTAAGCAAAAGTTGCTTGGCTACAAATCTTAAAACTAGCTAATAAACCTAAAATTTGATTATTTTGTTAGTTTTTTTTTTTTACTTTATTAGAACTCTTTTTTTGCAGTGAGCACATGCATTAAAATATGAAACATACACATTCAGTGTCTTGAACTCATTTACCTCACCAAATACAGTAAGATTTAATTTAACCCTATATTTCACTGTCGTAATGAAAACATGACAAAGCAATTTCTCTATCTCGTTCATAAACACTGGTGTCAGCAGGACTTCTCATTTTGAGGACGCAAACACTTTTGTTGACATGGATGCTTGCTTTTGATGAATGAACGCTCCATTTTTGAGTAAGGGGCATGCTTTTGCATTTTATCAACCAGGTTTTGCAGTTTGCACTAATTGTTTTGGGAAATGCACCAGCAAATTTTAATTCTGCTGTGAGAAATGAAGCAAAGCAACTGAGAAAAACGAACATTTGCACATCAGCTAGTGCATTTCTCTCGTCAATGAAAGTGTCAGTGTCATCAAAATGAAAAGTCCTGACACAAATGTTTATGAACAAGATAGTCAAATGGCTTTGTCATGGCTCATAATGAGAGTTCACTCTATAAGTATTTTCCAATGCAACAAAGTCAGATCCCGGTGACATTACCAGGAAAAGCTGAAGACAGCACTATTTGCACAGCAATTTGAAATCTACAGCAAATCAAAATCAGCTCTATCTGATGAATCTACATTTACATATTACTGTATTTAGAGACGTAAATGAGTACAAGACACTGAATGTTTCGTATTGTTTTACTGCAAATGCTCTTTGCAATTCCTTTTGCAAAAACAAAAACTTATTTACAACAAACATAAACAGCACCATGTGGCTAAAGCTGCTGAACTGTAAACAATATTCAGGTTCAGAAAACTTCCCCTGAGGGACAATTTAAGGCACAAGCAGCAAAACAACAGAAAACAAGTTATGAAAATTACCTGACATAAACGATATAAAAACCTAGATAAGGTCTCCACCGGAAACAGCTTTTTTATTGCAGTACTGGAACTAGGGATGTTCAATATCATCTTTTTATCGATGTCCAATTTACCGATATTATCTAACTCTATCTAAGAGGTATGTAACTGATACCAATATATGCCCCCCCACACACACACACACACACACTCACCACCACCATGAAAAAAAATAATAATAATTTTAGGTACCTAACATCTCACATTTCCTATCATGCATACTTATACTTTAAACATTATCTGCACAAAAAATAACAACTCGTTCATTTTACAGGTGCAATATGTAAGAATGAAGTCAGAATGACTACCTGTGGTCAAATATGGGTACTGCATGCCATTATTCAAAGAAAAAAATCACTTTCTCACTGCTGTTCTGTGAGTTTCGTGGCTGTTGCCAGTTACGGATCAGCACCAGAAGAAGACAAATCATACACACTAAGTTGATAAATAGATCAATACATTGTCATAGCTGGTGTTACCATTCTTGGGTGTTTAGTAGGAAGCACTTACTGCACTTATTACGGTAATATTTCTCCAGCATTACAGGAAGTGTGGTTGTTTAGCTTCTTGCTGCTAGCTTGCTGTTATAGTTCTGAACGACTCGTTAAAGGAAGTAAAACGCCACGATTGACTCATTATTCACGTCACACTTCACAAAAAATGATGCTACTGAACAGAATGTACAGAAACAACTGATGCATGTCCTAAAGCATTTGTATTGAATTTAATGGGAAACTTGTGCACAAATACGACTAAAAGTTGTGAAAGTTGAACAGTTCAAAGCAACTGAGGAAAACCGTAACAGAATTTATAAATTCATCAGAAACTCTAAAGATCTGCTTTCTTCGACCTCCAAAAATCTGCATAATTCCTCGAAGGCGCTCCCCCCACCCAAGGCTTTGTTTGTGAAAAGCAAGTCTGACATGGTTTAGATGAAGCAGACATCAGATAAGATGGTGTAATTGCTGTGTCAGCAACAGAATCCATAGGTCCTGCAACGCCAGCGGGGGGGGGGGGGGGGGGGGGGGGGGGGGTGTGCTTGCAGCCTCTGCATCACCTGTCCAACAGCTAAGTAGAGTCAGACAGCTCTGTGTGCAAAGCAGATGTCTTATCATGAGCAGGCACCTGAGAAAAACGATGAGTCTTGGCTGAATTTGAGGACGTGAGGCAGAACCTTCATCTAGCTGACCTCAGACATTACAGCGTGTTTAAAAGCCCAAGAAAATTACTTCCAGTCTCTCTCCGTGACATTTTTTTTACCACTGTGGATGGAGAACTGTCTGAGAATGAAAAAGCCCAATCCAAACAAAGGACAGGAAATTTCAAGCGGGCTGAAAGACACGGCCTGATGTTGCCTTAAAGGGAGAATTAGCCAGTAATGAAGAGATGGAAACAATTCCTGGTCATCATTCTGACTGGGTACCGCCAAGAGAAGGTCAAAAACACAAATGAACTTTCTCACCCTCGTTGGTCTGAGTTTGGTGCACACACTCACGAATGCACGAGGTTAATAACAAAGCAACGCTTCAGAGTCGGGATTTTTCATCACATTTGTGTAATGGAGAGGCAAAAAGCTATGCTTTTTTGTTTCCAGTATCATTGTTCTGCTCAGGTTTGAAAAGAAAGTAAGCTCTTTGAGAGAAGACTGAGGGAGGGGAGCATGCTGAGTCACAGGAACCCAAAACCTGGGAACAGACTGACCAACAACACATGGGGAATACACACACAATAGCTAAAAGGAATTCCAACAAAGGGGAACTTCTGTGACTCCCAAAGGAGGTGTTCGAGGTACTGTAGCCATGTCATATAATGGATGCAATTTCAGCTGAATGGGGAGCTAAGATCAAAACAAAAAGGTAACACATGAGCTGAACAGCTGGAAGAAGCACAAGATCATTTACTCCGTCTGAATGAATCCCACCCTTTAGATTTAAATACAAAACCCAAACGCACCCAAGATGTGTCCAGTAAACGACAGAAGACTTATTCCAGTGTTGAATCCTCCTGTGACAGAGAAAGAAAACACATTTTAATCAATTGCTTCTTTAGAAATTGTTACTTTAAGCTGCTTCTGTATATGTTTAAATACCAATGGTACTCGTGTCCAAACAAAACAGTAATCACAGAACTTAACTCGTCATTCTTGATGAGATATAAACAAAACCAACAATAAGTCGTTTTTTAAACTTTAAGCTAGAGCTTTAACATTGATCTCAGTGATTGTTGAGTTAGAACTTGACCAGTTTCATATTTGACACCACTCTGCAGCCCTCTGCTGACAAAAAACCACACTGGAGCGGGTAGGTGTTCTAGGGGGCGCTGTTAGCTGTAATGCTAGTTAGCATTTTCAGTTCGCCGATCGTCAATAAGAAGCACAAGAAGAAGAAAAATAAAAAGTTTGCTTTTTCTGTTGGCATCGTGGTGGAGCCTGGAAGTAACAGTGAGAGAGTAATGTCTTTGGAGGCGAAGCAAAGAGCTAAAACCAGAGTGAACATCGGCGCGGCCTACGCTAGTTTGAGGGAGCTAAAGGAGGCTACAAAATCACAGACTGATGGTGGCCTGGTTTTATTGCTACTGGACTTGTAATAATATTTTTTGTCCAACAGTGTGGATCTTTTTACTTTGTGGTTTATTTTAGTATTAGTTGGCTCATGTTAGCGTTAGCTTGTTGTTAGCGCTAGCTACAGCAGGCTGCAGCAGGGTTGTTTACTGTAGTTGTAATTCCACTTTCAACCAGCAGGGCGGAGGAGCAGGAAGCAGCTTGGTGTTACTTTAAAGGACAAATAATAAAAAAAAACATCCAAGGAAGCATCTTTCATCAGGACACACACACACACACACACACACACACACACACACACACTAAATGCTCTGAAATATAAACCGTTACTTCGTCTCTCTTTGGATCTCCAGAGATAATTAGCTGGAACCTGGCTGGAAAATCTCTGCGAGGAGTCAAACTCTGGGACGTTTCAGGACTGCCGTGCATGAGTGAAAACATCTGTATGGCAGATTCACAAACCCTGTTTACAACTGCAGTTATCGTGAACATTTAAATGTTTTCAGCTAATGTTCCCGTACCTCACATACAGTGCTGTGCAAAAGTTTTAGGCAGGTGTGAAAAATGCTGTAAACAAAGAATGTTTTTTCATCAGTCAACAAAAAGCAGTGAATGAACAAAAGAGAAATCTAAATCAAACGAATAATTGGTGTGACCACCCTTTGCTTTAAAAAGACCATCAATTCTTCTATAAGGACACAGTTGTTGTTGAAGGCTGGCAGGTTGTTCCAAACATCTCAGAGATCTAACCACAGATCTTCTGTTGATGTATGTTTCATGTAATCCCAGACACACTCCATGATGAGATACACAGGCAAAAACATTATCCCCCGCCTTTCACCTCTTGGTGACAGTAAACATTTCCTTAAAGCTGCAATGGCATATTTGGAAAACAAATTAGCTTAAAACATTTTTTTCATGCTTCTTAACAACATTCTAACATCATATATCTATAAATAATATAGTGTATTTGTATTTATGTTGTGTATTTCAGAGGCTTATTATTAATAGAACAATATAACAGTAATAAAGAAATAAAATAGGCCCTCATCACCTAGTTCCTCCACCAGAGGGCAGTAGAGATGTACAGGTTTCTGATGAAAGCACTAATCCTGATGCTCCATCTGGCTGCTTTATAAATAACTAGTTTGAGCTCTCATCCTGCCTTCTCATAAGAAGGGAGTGAAAATAAACAAACTGACAGACTCACGTGTTTTAGGACCTGCAGGTAAAGGAGTCACCTGACAAACACCCCATAATAACCCGGATTTAAATTTCTCCTGGTGGTTTTCTTGAAGCTGCACAGCCTCCCCTCCCAGCTCCTCGCTTCGGCCCTCTCCATGTTTAGGTCCACCATCAGCACCAGCAGCCACGCTCCCCACCGATGACTCCTCTTCATCCACGCTCTTCCCTTTCTCCTCTAAACTCCCTCCGTTACCAGCAGCAGAGCTTTTGACAGCGGATGTTCGTGCCATAAATTCTCCTGAGTTGCTGCTAAAGAACCGATTATCATCAACAAGGTTTGAGGGAGTGGGTGGGATCAGATTGATTACGGGTGTTGTCAGAAGGCCTTCAGAACCAGGTGTGCTACCACCGCCGTGCTCAAGCAGCAGTTGGAATTCCTCCTCTTGTTGTTTATCCTCTGCAGCACTTAGAGGAACCTGAGGCTGTATAGAGAGTGAAGAAAGAGCTTTGAGTCCTTCCTCTTTCCAATCCCCGGGGTAGGAAGAGGAGCGAGTCCCACTGTTCCTCGGAATCAAAGGGTCCTCATCAACCAGGCTGAAGCTGGTGTTAACGATCCCCAGGTCCTCCTCTGCAATATGGACTTCATTCTTCTCACCTGATCCATTTTCATCCAAGCGTGGACGCAAGGCGTCCTGATTAATCGTCGTCTCCTCTTCCTCCTTCCCTCCACATAAACACGAACACGCGAACAGCCCGTGTGCAAAACGTTGAATTCTTTCCCTTCCTGTCCGATAATGCCGTTTCTCCATGTTTCCACACGCCACAGTTTCTAAATGCACCACTTTTCAATTCAGTCAGACAAATCTCTTCATATTTACACAAGGAGAAACCACAATCCACTCGTCTGGGATGGATAGAATACCGATCTGTGATCAGAACCACAGGATCTGCTCACTGTCAGCTGCATTGTGTGTTGGTGGTGAATTTAGCAGAGGAAACAAAAAAAAACATTAATTCATGCTCTCCTGGTCAGGTGAACACTTGAAATGGATGCAAGCCCTGGATGAGCCTCCTTTGATGTGATAAGCAGCAGCAGCACTGCTTTGGTTTTAAAAGACAGCTGCATCCTGGGAAACGGATCATCTGCAGCACCACCTGATGAATTTATTGGAGTCTTTAATTCAGGTATGGGTCATCTGCCGGGGACTTGTGAGAACATGGGCTGGCGGATGTTTGGCTCCCACAACCCACATGGCATCAGATGACATTTCCCTCTTTCCACAAGCACAGTCCTGTTCTCTGATACTTGATGAATCATCATGCTTCAGCTTAAATCTAGCTCTCTGCACCACCCACAATGAAGGCATCCAGGAGAAGATGATATCCTGGATTTTGGTTTTCTCACGCGCAGAAAGTGACAGTTGAATGAAACGAATGATTAATCCTCCTAATGTTTGTTTCCGCCCTTCTTTGGAAGCTTTTTTTGGCATTTCCTGTATCACTTTTTATCATTTCTACATGAAGATCTCCTGATAAAGAAACAAGGCTCTGGTTGGGTCAGCGTCAGGGTTCGGAGGTTCCACTTTTAGTATCCTGACCACCTAGTGTGACCTTAAAATGAGTTAAAACCAAAAAGCCCTCAGGGAAGGAGGATGTTGCACAGGTAACGCACTTCAAACACCTGTTATGGACAACTGATTTAACTTCTTACTGATGCAAATGCTCATGAAACCACTTCTGGCTTTAAAGCGTCCAGGTTTAGCATCATAACTAGTACCTTCATCAGAAACCTGCCATACCCAGCCTGCTGCCCCCTGGTGGAGGATTAATACATGGAAAGGGCCCATTTTTTTCCTTTATTAATGTTTTATTGTTATTTAATTATGTAATGACATATAAAATGTTACTATTAGTTAATACATTTAATTTAATTTTTATTACCATTTTTCAAATTTGAGGCTTTAAAATGTTAATTTTTCAAATCCTAAAGATCAGAGCTATAAAACATAAAGATAAGCATTTTCATTTAGGAGGAAATTGAGATGTTTTATTACCAATAAACACATATTCATCATAGTTTTAAGTGTTATTAATTTTACCGAGCTGTTTAGGATCTTTTAGGAATAAGAAACAAAAGCTGTTTTTGAATAACTAGTAGGGGTAAAATTCTTAAATAATTAGAAATGAAATTTAAAAAACATGTTTCTGTAAAAAAAATATGTCAAATAAAATAAAATTTTATGGTTCAAGTAGTCAAACATCCTTTTATGATGTTTATGTGAATTTATCATTTAATGTTTTTGTGTATTCTGTCTTAAAAATGGAATATTTGACTCTTTATTGTATTTTATTTCATTTTTTATTGTTTAAAGACAAGCTTGGGACATGCAAATTAGCTGAATGAAGTCATAATAAAATAATTCATAGTGATTATCTTGATTGTTTTCGTTGCATCTTGGAGTTGATCTGCTCGTATTCGACCATAAAACAGTCAAATCTTTGCGAAACGTTGCTTTTTTTAAAGTTTACCTAAAACAGATTTTTTGTTCCCTTCAAGAAAAAATAATAATTTTACACTCATTTTAAACTTTTTATTAAATTCTAATCCATGGTTGCATATTTAAGCAACGGTTTCCAGATTACTGGAGTTGCTTGGAGAAATGAAAGCTGGAAGCCAGCCGACTGTTGACAGGCTGGCTGAAATACTATAAAGGCTCCTGTATTGGAGGGAAAAGTGCTTTTATTTCCACGCCACACAGGGACCCACATGGGGGTATCCTCTACAGGAGTGAATTTCACAGGAACATCCTGGCCTCAGCTTTAATGGCAGAAGAACAAAAACATTATGTGGGTTTACTTTAGCTCAGATTTAAATATAAAAGCAGAGCCAGAAAGCTCACGTTGCATCAAAGCAGCGCAAACAATCATTTAAAAACACGCCGAAAGTGAATTTTAGAAATGTCAAAACATCATAAAGTTCTGCAGCAGGGGAGATTTTCCAAGTCAGGGTCCCAAATCAGTACCCCCAGACCAACAAAGGGAGGCAGCAGAGAGCAGAACCCAGACATTAAACAGACCCCACCACTTCTTAGAAGGACCTCCACTGGTATTTGCACGTCTGGATAAAGTTAAACCACACAAGAGCTGTTTTATTTGTAGCCTGGGGGACGTGGCTTTCATGATATCTTGATCTGCTGTTTGCAGGAATATCACGTTTTATCGTAATCCTCGCTACATGATGTTTGAATAAATGTAAGCAGTAGGGGGACCAAAAGATGTGTGCAGGATTAATGCTGCGTCGCCTTCATCGGGGTTTAGAATTTGCAGCGAATCTGTGAGCGTGCTTTCAGGTTTAGGAAGAATGAGTTCCATGTGACGCATGCTGGGAAACGGTGTCAGCGGCAGAGACGCATGAGCCAAAAACAGAAAACCCAACGGTGCATCGCCTGGCCTCATTGCACTCTGAGTGAGTCTACATGTCCAGACACACGTGTGTGTGTGTGTGTGCTCTGATTGTGTTTTATAACTGTCTCACAAGCAGAGAGGGGTAAACTCTGGACAACCCAGAAACGGCGGCGCGGCCAACATCAACACAAGCCCTCTGCTCTGGGACGGCTCCGCTCTAAAAAGACCTTAAACTCTCGCTCAGCTGCAGCTCTGCGAAACATGTCGAACATTTCCTGTGACATTCGTGTTTCCACAGGCATCGAGACTCGGCGTCCGCAGTCAGCAGCGTGTTCTGTGGTGAACATGACCCTGTTTGGTCATGCAGGGAACTCACACATGCAAACACACACCCTCAAAAATGGAGCTTTTTTTTACTCTAATCCACAGAGCAGGAGGAGGAGGCTTTGACCAGCCTTTAATTGCATTTACTAAACAAGACAGGAGTATGAGTCACTTTCCAGAGGAAAAGAATGTCACCTCTTCCTGTGAAATCAGGAGGGATGGAGGGAGTGACGCCTTCTTTCAAAAACATCCACTAAACTCCTCGTGTTGTCATGGATGTTGAGCGCCCACGAGGGATCAAACAACGCGGTGGCACTCGAGCAGCAACGGGGGTCTAGAAAAATAATCATCTCCAACCCAGAATGCTGAGCTCCTAAATCAACACATCATGAATCAAACGTTTTCACCATCATTTCCCTCGTTCCCCTCCAGCAGATGCATCCATTTTTTTTTTTTTTTTGATTACACAGACCTTCCTGTTTGCGTTCGCCACCACCAAACCTCTCGGAAAGTGTGCCAAATATTTGCAGTTTCCCTTGTGGCTGATACCTAATAGCTTGAGAAAAAAACGAGAGAGGGGGGGGGGGTTCAGAGGGGAGAAGAAAGGGGCAGTGACCTTCAGAACTTCTGGGCTGAACTTTCCCCTCCAAAAGCCACCCCCACCCCCATTCAACGGCGAGACCCCCTCTCTCTAATCAATTACTGTTGGCAGTCAGGAGACCACCAGTGATTAGCAGCAGCAAGGCAGACATGGTTTGGGGGTTGGAGTGTTGGGTGCAGGAGGCGTGGGGAGGGGGAAAGGAAAAGGAAAGAGGCTTTGATCAAAATACTCCCTCAAAAAAATGCACCCCCCCACACACACCCCCTGGTTTAAATGACCCTTGAAGAGTTTTATTTATCTTTCAGGATGAAGGATGGCATCCTATTGTGTTCCTCAGACAGCAGTTTGTTCCAGATCTTGTTTACAGTCGGTAGAAATGTTCAGGGCTGCCAGGCTCAAAGACAATAACCAACGTAAACACAAACCTTTTTTGGGTCTTTGAAGCAGGGGGGGAAATCATTTACTCTCTGTTTTTTTTTATGAGAATCCGCTCTGTTCCCACGCCCAGAGTGGCAGGAAAGCTCAACAAAATCATTTGTCTTAGATTGGCTGATTGGCTAGCTGGAATCTGTGATGGAGGGACCGTTTGATGACAGGAACTCTGCCTCTCTGCCCACCAGCGAGCACCACGCTTTTTTCACCCTGGAGTTTAGGTGCTTTCTAGGCTGAACGAGGACGAGGATTCACACTTCGCCGCTAAAAGCCAGGAACGCTCGTGTCGTTAACTCCTTTTTTATTTACGGTGTGAGGAAAAAAGGTAAAAGAAGGTTTATGGGAAAATCATTGACAGTGTAAACCTAAAGGACGAACCCTCCGCACTGTCACCCGTGAGTTTCGGAAGAGCCGAGCTGAAGCTCAGTGGGCGGTTCCCACCGCCGCCATCTTGGCCGTGTGTCGTCACTCCCGGAAAATATTAAAATGGAGCTGAGAGGGTGCGGGCAGATGATTGACACCCATTGAACTCTGAGCTGATGCAGCTACAAGCTAACTGAGCTAACAGAAGCTAACAGAGGTTGGCGGGCGCTTTTAGCCAAAAAAACACGGTTGAGCGACTCTGCTACCTGCTGCCTTCTAGGCTGTAACGTGAGGCAGAGGTTGAGGCCTTCCCTGGAACAAGCAGGACGGCAACCCGCTAACACTACCTGTCAATCAAAAGGACACGCCCCTAAGTATTCATAATTTCAAGCTTTAAAGCTTTTCTCATCACTTCCATAATTACAGCTGAAAGCAACACCTGTAGTTCGTGAACACACACCTCTAGCTAGCCAACAGAGCTAAAGCGCGTTGTTTTACCATTTTTATGCTCATATATGTTTATATAAATACAAATATAGATATATATATATTTTTTAAGACTTATTTTTCCACGAGAAAGGTCGCCAAATCTGCAACTGTCTAGGTACGTCCTCAAATGCTCGCGCACTCTCTGTGATTGACATCTGTACGCTGATGAACGCTATTGGCTAATATTGGATGGCGGCCACTTCAAATTGCATGGGGGTCTAAGGGGACGGCTTAGCAAATAAGAAAAAGTACATATTGCTTACATTATATCACAATACAGGGTAAGGCTATCATGTTTACGAATTTTAAAAAAATCATACATAATTCCTGAAAGGGGGAAACTCTGTACTGTAGCTTTAATTACATCTAAAGAGACTAGTTATATACCCACACACACACACACACACACACACACACACACACTTGTAATGACAGTAAACTTATTTATTTTTTTATTTATTTTTTTATTTATTTATTAACTTATGTATCCTGAGGATAAAGCCCCTTGAGATGATCCATCTAGTTTTTTAGTTCCTCTTGACCGATTATACCTAAAATGTTTTTTGTACCAGACTGTAAACATGTTTATTTCTGCTGTGAAGTTGGCATTTTTAACATGGAAGTCAATGGGAACATGCTCCTTTATGGAGACAGACCCTAGTGGATGAAGGGGGAACTGCAACTTTTGTCACTTCCGCATTAGCTTCACTTTTGGCAGGCGGAGGATCCCCGTTGGGAAAAACACGAAAATAATGATCAAAATTGTGCATCACCAAGCAGCAAAACCAACTTCCTGTGCAGCTCTCTTCCACTTCCCCTGCATTATTATTAGCATCATGAGCACCACTGGAGAGCTCAGCACAAACGGTTGTGTCTGTGATTTTCCCATGGGAACACCACAACGTGTTGATGCCAAGCACTCTGAAGCGATACGGCTATCTCCTCTCACTGATCTTCTCCTTCGGGAGTTTCAGCGTTCAGATAACGTTCAGGAAATAAAAGACAATTAAATGTAACTTCATCTGCAGTTTCAGAGCCAAGGAGGATAATCACGATATGGAAAAACACAAACAAGAAAAAAACAAAAACAGGTTGGATCCTGATGGGAAGTTTGGGAACTTTATAAAAGTTTGGTCTCTGTGAAGCATCTGAGCCCCATCACCAGGCAGCCTGCTGTCACAGGTCTTTAGAAAGAGACAGATTGAGGACAAAGGCAACTCGTCCACTCGTAGCCCCTCTGAGGTTTCCTAACGAAGCCTCGGCCCTCACAGACATCACCGCAAATTAATTTTAGCAACCAGTGAAAGGACAGATTAGTGCCGAGAGGATGGCACAAAGGGTGTTAAATATGGCGAGAAGCATGCCGGACCACAGACCAGGCTGGACGCCCGCTACCTACAACTGTCCACGCTGACCTATTTTCACCAAACTGGCTTAAAGATTTTTCAGCACGCCCTATTGAAGCCTCATCGGCGGCCTTTGATGTGGCTCATAAAGGCAGTGATGAAGGGTTTAATTAGGTGTGGCAGGTGATTGTATGCTGCGGTTATCTGCAGGCAGACGGTGCAGAGAAACAGATCAATAAAGAAGACCAAAGTTATTGTGGCAGAGGCCTCGGCGGCCGACACCGTCCTTACTCTCAAACTGAGAAGAAAAGTGATTTCAGATTCAATTAGCTTCTGTGAAGTAGGAAACGCAGAGCAGATGGTAGCAATAGTCAGCCCTCACAGCGATCCTGGACGTCTTTTCTTTGGGACAAATTTACCGTAGCTTGGTGAGGTTTTTATGGCATCAGGGGGCAAAAAAAAGCTTGAATATTTTGCGTTATTCCCCACATGTTCTGGTGCTAAAATTCTGCTGTATCGGCTTGATTTCTGACAGAAATGGAAAAAAAAGTCTTACAAGCATGTAAATCAATAATTCAGGTTGATTTTCTTGGAAGGTGAAGGTTGTCTGACTAGTAGAGTTTATGAGGAGACAAAAGTGTTGGAAGATTTATGTTTTATTTATGAATGTTTTTCAAGCCTTGAAACAAAAAAACTGATTTTTTTCTTGCCTTTCACGGTTTCTGTGGTTTTTTTAGTTGAGCTGAAATATTTATACAGTTGAGACTTTGTTGAGTCTTTGTGTCACTGTGGATTATATCAGAAAAAGGTGGGAAAAACATGTTTTGTTCAGTTTTCCGGCTGATAATCGCCCATGTGATGATGTCTCCAAACGCTCGATCCCTCTAAACGACGCTGACAGCTGCTGCAACGTTAACTCTGATCTTGTGGGGTGGATTTCTGTGAAAATGTTTTTCTTTATCTTATCTTTAATAGAAAGTGTATTGAACAACCTCAGTTTAGAGAAACAAAAATCAGTCCTGATCGGATTGATGAGCTAACAGCTAGTCACAGTTGAGCTCGTTAAAGAACTCTGATCTCCAAAATGTTATGTTATTATTTTGATGTGTTGCATCCACATGTGGATGTGGGTGTGTACCTCCGAGGAGGGATATGGCTTCCTCTCTTGTCTCCATCTCCTGCCAAAAATTCCTAAAGAAGGAATCACACATCCGGCTTTAGCAAACCCACTTGGATCAGACGTACTGAGGGTTTTAGTCACCTGTGCATAATGAGCAGAGATCCTTTGATTTCACATTTTTTGTGAACAGCATAATGAAAAATTTTAATTCACATCATTGGAGGTCTTGGGAACACTTTACAACAAGGGTGCCTTTATTATTAACTATCAAGTGTCCTTAAGGTTAGGACAAAGGGCCAGGGGGCGGGGCCTGCTTAGTAATGCATTACATAATGTTAAGCATAAAGTAAAGCAGTTGTTAATAGTTTATTAATACTTAATAATGCACTAAGTAACGTTAATGAAGGGACCCTTTGTGTAAAGTGTTACCAAAGTCTTTTTCTGACAGTTTATTAAATTAAAAAGCTGTTCTAATAGAATAAATCTCACATCATTCTCTTGCTTATCATTTTCTTCTGAGACACTATCAAACAGATCCAGGTCAGCGATACACTTGAGGGGGGCTTTAATCCCTTTTTGTGGCCCGATTTAAACAATAAATTGACTGTGGACCCAAAAACCTGTAATCCCCAAAGCACATGCTTGTATTGTGCTTCCACACATGTAATCCAGCCTCTCCTCCATGCTGCCGGGGTGTAAGAGGGGACTATTTGTGTTTTTTTGTCCTCCTGAGCCTCTGAGGAGGCCTTAATGCCTCCCCGCTCTGGACGGTAGCAGGCTGTTTTAGTGCTCAGGTTGCTGAGGTTTGCTTTCCCACTTTGACCTCGAGGAAACAAGAGAACGTCCATTTTATTCCCGTTTCTTCAAACAGCAGCATCAGTGTTTACACCAGCAGAGCTTTTTTTTCCGAGGCGTCATTAGAAATTAATCTCATCACCAATCTGTGCATTCATTATTATCTCTTTATTGCTAATTCGTCCGGCCGTTGTTTTGAACGTCACTGCTTTGGTGGTTTTATCAGGACTGTGTTTCATCAGCTATGAAATCAGCGCCTCCTGCACATCTTTTTTGACTCATCCTTTATTCATACGGGAGCTATTTTGCAACGGTCAGCCAGGTGAATGCATTCATTTAAAATGTAGCAGTAATGTAACAATTTTTAAATACCTTATCAAAACAATGTAGCAAATTAAACATAAGTTACTTTTCCAAAATTTTTTAACGAATGTCACCAACTGTGTTTGTGAATCGTTCCCAAATGTTTTAATCCGGCAAACTCCCCAGTAGTGAAAGTAGATACTGGCTGCCCCTAAACTACATAATTGGTCATGTAAAGTATTTGTTAAGGTTGAAATATGCAACAAAATGCAAAATAGAAATATTTTCATTGCTTTTTTTCATGTTTTGTACATTTCATTTACAACCCACCCTGGTTTCAGCCATAGACATGAATATGTAGACGCCCCATTGGGCGCTGGAGAGCGTAACAGCGTCGCCACCAAATTGGATGAGTTCCTCACTCTCCAAACCCAACTGGAATCAATGCAGATCGAGCAACTATGCTCGTTTTTTGTGCAGCCTACGGTTGCAACAACCAGCGTACAATTGAAATTACTATTGACTTTTTGTTGAGATTTTATATTAAAATTTTATTTTATTTTTCCTGCCATACCATATGTCTGATTTTGTTAAAAAGCATAATAAAATCCGTTTTTTAGTTGGGTAAACACCTTCTTCAGTAGAAATAAATGCACGGGGGGCAATAGGGGACCCATCCAAGATGGCGGCTCACTGATACACAAGCTCCAATAGGCAGCCCCAGTCCACGTCGTGCCTACGTAGATGATGTCTGTGGTTTCAGCCAGTGGCAGTCTTCCATTTGCATTCTGGAGTGGTTACCATCTCCTGCTCTGACCTCCAGTATACACAGGAGTTGTGAACGGCGTGTTACGGCATTGGCACGATTTCGTCATGAGTTCCATCGTAAATGGTAAATGGTAAATGGCCTGTATTTGTATAGCGCCTTCTTAGGGTTCTACAACCCCCCAAGGCGCTTCACAACACAATCAGTCATCCACCCATTCACACACACACTCACACACTGGTGGGGATGAGCTACGATGTAGCCACAGCTGCCCTGGGGCGCACTGACAGAGGCGAGGCTGCCGAGCACTGGCGCCACCAGTCCCTCCGACCACCACCAGCAGGCAAGGCGGGTTAAGTGTCTTGCCCAAGGACACACAGCAGCATTCTCTGGCCGGAGCCGGGATCGAACCTGCAACCTTCCGATTACTGGACAACCCGCTCTACCTCCTGAGCTCGTGCGTCTTTCCCTATCGGGAGTGGATCACACGCAGAGCTGCTGTGCCGCGGTACATGTAGCTGAACTCACGAGATCACAAACTCACAGGAGAATTGACGTTTTATGCTTTAAAATAACTTTTTTATATCAGAAGTTTTTCTACCTGCCAAAAGTGAAACCAACCAGGAAGTGACAAAAATTGCAGTTCCCCCCTCATCCACTAGGGGCTGGCTCCAAAACGGAGCAAATCCTCATTGCCTCCCATGTTAAAAATGCCAACTCCACAGCAGGAATAAACATGTTTACAGCCTGGTTCAAAAAACATTTTAGGTTTAATAGGTCTAGTTTACAGTCATGACAACTCTATGGGTAACTCTTCCATTTAGGCGTAATTAAAATCTTGAAATTATGAATAATTAGGTTTGATTGACAGGTAGAATGAGTGTCAGAGCTAGCGCTAGTGGCTAGCTCCGGGGAAGGCCTCAGCCTCGTTTATAAAAACAGTTATGGTTTTGCAAACGAGCGTCTCAAAATTTCACTCTAGATGCTAGCATCCCTACTAACACACAGAAAACACCAGACTCTGTTTTAGGCACAAGCCTAGACTGAAGGTCAGCCGTGAGGCCAAAGGCAGTCAGTAGGACCGTATTATCAGTCTGTTTGGGATCCACAGTCTCCCAGTAAACCACCCACCCACCAGCGCCGCTGCCTTATCCCGTGCCTGTGTGGAAAGCTGCAGAATCAGACAGGAAGTTCTTATTGTACTGGTGCAGAGATCCCAGAGCCAGACAATATACAGGAGCGATGTCATCCCTGGCAGGGCCAGGCATATCTTTGTGCTTGCTCACCACACAACAAAGACGTAAGTAAACACCGTTACCCCCACTGGTCTTTAACTGTCATTCTGATTAGGCCGAGCGGTGATTGAAAACCACGGGCCTGTGTTTTTCCCAGCCGCGCCGTTACCTCTGACCCCCGTGGCTCGTGCCTGAGGTGATTTTCTTTATTAGTCCATAGGGTCAGTATTTAGCCCTGATGCCATCAGTAGCTGGCTTAAATCTGCAGAGTCAACATTCTGCCTTCCTGGCTGTTAGCTGCATTAGCACACTGCTTCCATCCCCACTCTGCAAACATCCCCCTAAGGCCAGATAACATCTCTGTCCCGACCATTCACGACCTGGACCAAAGTCTGAACCCAGACTGTTGAGGTGGGAGAACTTTTGAAAGTTGCTCAACTAGAAATATAACAAAAAAGTCATTTTTTTCTTGTTTTGACTTTGCTTTATTGCAGACTCATCACTTATCTTGACTTTTTCAGCATCCACACTCTGAATTCCCCCAGAAAGGGAATAACTTAAGAGAGCTATGACTAAATGCTACTTTTTTTCCCCAGGAAGCCAAACCTTTGGGAATGCAACTGTAAACATTTTGCTCCAAACACTAAATCATAACATTGTTTAATCAGCATCCTCCAAATTTTCATTCATTGCGGTTTTCCTCTCAGTTGCTTCCCTCTTTGGCTTTTATTCGCATATTTTTCCAGATATTCCACCCATTCTTTTTTCGCTGCTGAGCTTCAGATTCAGGCAAACAGCAATTACTCAGGAGGGAAATAAAACGGGTCATTGTGATAATCCTCAATGAGGGATTTACAGTCCCTACCAGATAGAGAAACAGTCACGCGCTTATCTTTGCACGTCTTTGCAGACTTTTTTATCCTCAAACATAATTGTGACTTCTAATGGAGATAAAGCTCAAGATCTTTTATTCAAACAAGTGAATTCTTATCTGCGTGTCCTTTGGTCCCAGAGAGAAAGCCCAAAACAATGAGGAGATCCTCTGTTCTTCCCACTCGCTTTTAACCCCGAGCCTCACCTGGAGCTAATCTCTCGGGGCATCTCAGCCACACAAAACCTCCGTAAACCTGAGTAAGATGATGCCGTGTTGGTGGTGGTCTCTAAAGACCAACCGGGACAATGGATCAAATACAAACCAACGTACAAAGAGGCTTTGAAGCATTGTTGTCAGTCTATTCTCTCCGTTGCCCCCCCTTTGCTCTTCCTCCGCTCCTGGTATCTGGCGTGTTATCTGACCCAGTGAAAGTGCCTCGTTCTGAAGAGGAAATTTCTGATTTGCCTATCTCACTTACCTGTGACCTAGAAAAGCAGCACGGTAGATTCACCACTGTTCACACCGGCTCTTTTTAGACAGAAAAAACAGCGAAAACTGATCACGGCTCAGAATTCCCCCTCATCCATTTGACTGCAGAGTCATAAAAGAAATGCGGTTTGGATTTTATGGGCGTGGAGGTAAATCATTGTGACTTCAGAAGGAACAGAAATCTCAGAATCAGGTATTACGTACAGCGGGATTACGCGTAATCCAAATGATTGTTATTTACAGGGTAAAGAAAATCCTGTGCATTCATCAAACTTAACTGCTTTTTGCAGCGCTGTTGTCTTTCTCGCTCAAATCCAAGATGCAAAAAAAAAAGATCTAAAAACGTGGCTGCAAAAACTCTGATTTGACTAAATATTTGCAGAGAATAAAGCAACGCACTGACAACTGCTGAAAGGAGACTCACTGCCAACTTTCATGGAAATGATCAAACAGCGCGACAGAAACGGCTCCAGTTGCCAAATGCTTTTTTTTTATAAATAACTTTCTTTTGCAGCATAAATCCAAAGGAATCTGATCCTTCGACATCAATCTGCGTCTCCATGATAAAGAAAGTGATGACAGAGGAGTTGATCGCCGGCCCGTGGGTGGGGTCCGCGCATATTTGTCTGCAGTTTCTACTGTAAATGTTAGCGTCTCCACCCAATTTCCACAGATCCGTCTCTCCTCCCGAGCTGTCTGCAGACACCAAGTCAGATGTTTACCTTCGCTCCATCATTCATTTTCACAGGACCATCAGGAGCCCTGCCTAATGAGAAAACAACACGCGTCTAATCAGCTCGAGCGATTACAGAGAATCTGTGCAAACCTCAGTGGATGTAGCGCTGGCAAAGGCAGCTTATAATACAAGCGTGTCAGTTTGTTGCCAGCTGGCGCTCTGACGGTCATAAAGGTTTAGTTGGGAGCCCGTTAGCGGTCCTGCGTTGTTTAGCAAAGTCAAACGAATGCATTAGCTGTATGCATTTAGCACCATGCAGGCTCCATGCAGCATAAATCACGCAGCAACACATTTCATCAAAAGCTTATCACATAATCACTGTACGTTTTTGTGCAGTGGGCATTTGTCCCCAACGGTTTTATGGCAATTTGAGAAGCAATTTCCAGTTGTTGCTAAAAAAAACAACAAAAAAGGGTCTTACCTCGAAACAAACCGTGTGCAGCTATCCTGAAGAATTTGAGGACCCTATTGCTGGATGCTCAGATTGAAGACGAGTGACACGCTGTAGGTGGACGCCGGGGGGGTTGTTGGTTGATGGAAAAGGGATTAAACGGCATTAAGGGTGTCCAGATGCAGGGCTGCGTTTGTTCACACTAATCTGACGCTGCAACATTATTACTAAAATGTGCAAACGTTGCCTCCTCATATGAAAACAATTCATCATTGGTGCCACATTAGATCTTAACAAGGCTGCAGAATGAAATGGAAGCAAACAGTCGGGCCTGTGTTTATTCACATGGTTCATTCATCTGTGCGCCTCTGTTGTCTAAAGCTGATTAGAGTTGGCCAGATGGGCCCCATTGAGCACGCCCTGTCTGTCTGTGCTGCTGCAGCTCCGCCTCCATTGAATGATAAACATCTGTATGAAGGGATGACAAATACATGCAAACTGGGTCATGCTTGTGTCTGAACATAAATTTTAAAAGCATCAGCTTTTCTGCCATTTCCCGTTCTAACAGTTGCTATCAAAATATGCAATTATAATACAGAATCCCACACAAGGACGGCCACAAGATGATGTTATTTCCCTGTATGGACCATTTAAGTGTCGTTTTTTGTATATAATACACATTTCCTCTGAGATAATTGTAGGAAGGCAGGGAGTTTCTGTACCAGTAATGTACGTCCAGAGGCCAAAAAATTCCCCAGCTGCAGCTCTGAGGCTAGCCTTGCTCCCCGAGCAGCCTCCTCTCAAAGCCTCCTGTGACCCTTCAGACTTCTCCATAAATCTGCTGAGTGATTGCGGTGGTCAATTAACACTCTATGAATTGCTCCCAGTGGAGAGAACGGTCACATCCGTAACAGCAAGAAACCAAAGCCGCAGGTTCAGTCCGAGTTCTGCAATAATAACTCAGAGGGCCTGGTACAATGAAATAGGGTCTGAAGGTCCAAAACTATAATAGCAGCCATTGTGCTGCTGGTCACACAGTCACTCAAGTGCAATATTCAGGAAGGCCGTTTCATTACATCCAATAGAGCCTCAATCATGTGTAAAATTTGAAGTTTGAATGGGCTTGCTATCATATCTGTCATCAGTGAACGCTAATGGAGGGCCTTTTTCTTCCTTCTGACGCTTTCTCTGTTTTTGTTCCCAGTCTCAGTATCAGAGTTCAGCTGAATTGAGGTGTTTTTAATCTAGACAGGACCTTCGGTTATTATTGTGGTGCAGAAGCAGGTTTGTTCACATCAATATGTTTCCTCAAGATTAAGTAAAAATAGATGTTTGCATCAGCAGAGGAAAGAAATCCGTCAAAGTGCAGCACATGTGTGGTGTTAAAAACAGAACAGGAGTTTCATTTTTCACGTTCTGTTGTTGAAACAAACTCATGACTGGAAAGATGGAAGGAGCTTTCTGGGACTGTAGCATCTATACAAAATAAAGAAACATGACTTTTTCAAATAACTCTCCTGTTTATGGTTTCTGTTTACCACCAGTAAAAGTTAAAAATGACACATTTTGTAGTTTTTGTTCACATTTGACACTAGTGAAAACTCCAAATCTACTGAAAATTATAACAAACTCACAACAAATCAATATGAACTTAATATAAAACTTAATATAAACAGAATCAAAAATTTTTCCTTACGAATGTGCAGGTAGACATGTACATGCACGCTAACATGTAGCTAGTGTTTATAGACACAACATGCAATTTACACATTTTTAATTTTGGATAAAAACGTTCTTTCATTGAGAGAAATATAGAATATCTCAGTGTAAGTGGTTTGATGTTGTATGGCATCTATTTGTTTTCATTAAAGGTGTGGTTCACTGAAAAACCCATTTTTTTAAATAATTATTTCTGATTATAATCAGTCACTGAGTTTCTCGTGCAGGTTGAACATGAAAATAGTCTCCTCCACCTACCTCCTGCATTAGCTTCTGATAGAAAATAGACGCATTTGTGTAAAAGCGTCCTCCAATAACACGTATCAGACCGAAAGCAACTATTGGACCATGTGGTTGGTCTTGCAGAGCCATCGCACTTCCCAGGGTCCTCCACTCATTACGAACTCACGTATTTAGCAACAGAAATTTTCAACTAAAATTACCCAATTTTTTAATTTTGGTTTGTAAAATATAAGTAAAAATATATTTTTGAGTTTGTAATTGCACTACATCAGATGCAATTTTACAGTTCGCTTACATTATCAAGTATATAATTTTCTGTTGTGCAGTTCTTTAGCAGCTATAGGGTAGATATGTGTTTTATGTAAATGTGTAGTAGAGAAAAATGACCCTATTTGATGATTTCTCTGTTCCAAAGTCTCTCTGTAAGAGGCATTTCCTGACAACCATGAAGAGAATAGATCATTTGTGGTAAACTCATCAAAAAATAAAACTTTCTTTAAAAAATGAGCTGGTAGACTCAAATAAGGGCAAATCAGTATATCATATAGGATGATCTTGATTCAAACTCAAATTTAAACATTTCAACAACTTCTCCAGATATGTCTAATACATTTTTCAACATGAAAAATGAAAATTATGACCAGGAACAGCTGCATCAGATATCCAACAACTCTATTCTGTAATTCCACCACATGCATTCTAGATTAAAATAATCTATTTGGTAACTTCTACACCCGAAAACCAAAATTCGACTACATAGAAAAGTCATAGGAATTACATTATGGAAATCCGTCATCAATATTTAGTTTACACATGTGTAAAATTATTTTTCACTCATTCATTCATTCATTCATTCAAGAAACATTCACTCAATCATTGAATAACTGCAGATAATTGAGTAACATTTTACAACAAGGGTCCCTTTATTAACATTACTTAGTGCATTATTAAGCATTAATTAACTGTTAAATAAAGTATTAACAACTGCTTAATTTGAATGTGAATATTATGTAATGCGTTACTAAGCAGACACCCCTGGCCCTTTCTCCTAACCTTGACCAAACCTAACCAAGACCTAGAGAAACTAATTCATGCGTTCATCTCCAGCAGACTAGATTAAAACAACTGCAGCTTATTCAGAATGCTGCTGCTAGGGTCCTAACGAGAACTAAGAGAACTGAGCACATCACCCCCGTTCTAAAAACTCTGCACTGGTTACCAGTAAACTACAGAATCCATTTTAAAGTGCTTCTACTAGTCTAGAAATCACTCAATGGTATGGGGCCTAAGTACATGTTGGATCTCCTTCCAGTATCTACACCTAGCAGGGCTCTCAGATCCCTAGACAGCAGTCTGCTGGTAGAACCTCGGGTCAGAACCAGACAGGGTGAAGCTGCTTTTAGTCATTATGCTGCTCATAGATGGAATCAGCTTCCTTATGACCTCAAACAGGCCCCAACTCTAGTAACTTTTAAATTAAAATTAAAAACTTTCATGTATTCATCAGCCTAGTATTGAATGTTTCTTATGCTGCACCTTCTGCACTGTAACTGCTAAACGTTTGACTATGCCTTTTATGTAATTGTTTTGTTGCTCCTGCTCTGTAAAGCACATTGAATTGCCTCCATGTTTGAAATGTGCTACACAAATAAAGCTGCCTTGCCTAACCTTAAGGACACTTAATAACGGTAGCATTAATAAAGGAACCCTTTGTTTATTCATGTTTAATAATGCACTAAATAGCGTAAATAAAGGCACCCTTATTATAAAGTGTTACTGATATTTGCTTTGCTTATTTACTGTTATATTTTTCTTAATAAGCCTATTTTTCAGCGTGTTTTGTAGACTGGGCCAAGAACTCAATTCAATCAAACAAAAGCTATAAAGAAAAATAATTACAGGCAACTCCGTTTTTAATTGAACGTAGTGACAGATTTTAGCTCCAAACTTCATTACGCTGCAGTGAGATCATTTGTGGTGAAGCTTTTGGGTGTGTAGACGGTTGAACACATTTACTTTGTTTACACATTTTGTGAGTGTGGAAAATAGGTGGTCACCCCCCCAAACCCTGTAATTTTCACTTTGTTGGCCTTATTTTTTTATGATACTGCAAACAATTATGTATACAAGGAACATCTCATAAAAGACACTAATATAAACATTTTATTACAGCAGACAATCTTTTCCCCAGTGAAAAGGCATTACGGGGCATAAATACATGACTTCATCGGCCATATTTCACCTCTGATGTTAAGATGTACAGCCTGCAAGGTGCTTGGCTGGGAATCAATTAGAGACCCTCGCTCCGGCGCACGGCGCTGTGCAGGGAAGGTCCAAGTCGTGTCCATCTTTGCAGAAGCCAGCTGTGGCTTTTGGTTGGTAGTAAAATGTTTTTATGTCTAGACGCTTCACCGAAATAGAAGCACTGAATGGATTTAGCTGAGTGTTAACATTCGCTTTATGGGTGCGAAAAAGCAGCGTGCACACAGATCAACAGACTCGGACTGTTTACAAGAACGTGTTTTTTCATTAGACCCCATAAGAACAATTACAGAAAAGCCAGATGAGAGCCGTTGGGACTGCGCCATGCTGGGGGATGCACATCAAGTTTGGACTGTTTTAGGAGGATGCACAAGCAGGCTGAGGCTTCGGTGTTCTCCAGTTCAGACTGGTACCCTAACTGATGAGCCTGTAACCGAGGCAAAAAAGCTGAGCAATAAGGAGGGTGGTGTGGTTCATTTACCAGATAGTCTTTCAAGGTGCTTCGGCATTACAAGGTTTTGCAAAAACAGATTTCTGGTCCAGAAAGTGAGACTGGAAATGACCACAGCTGGAGGGAAATTGACCCAAGCTGCAGCAACATGGCAGTCAGGAATCACGGCATCATGCAGCAAGGAGCAAAATATGGTAACTGGCCTGTATTTGTATAGCGCCTTCTTAGGGTTTTACAACCCCCCAAGGTGCTTCACAACACGATCAGTCATCCACCCATTCACACACACACTCAGAAGCTGGTGATGATGAGCTACATCATAGCTACAGCTGCCCTGGGACGCACTGACAGAGGCGAGGCTGCCGAGCACTGGCGCCACCAGTCCCTCCGACCACCACCAGCAGGCAAGGCAGGTTAAGTGTCTTGCCCAAGGACACAACAACAGCGACAGACTGCGCAGGACGCGAACCTGCGACCTTCCGATTGCAAGGTGGCCAACATAAGCTACTAAACACCTTACCTCCTGCAACTGGCTGTTGAGGAGATGCACAAGCTAATATGAGCACCAGCGGGGGCAAATCCTGTCTCTTAGGCAAGGCAAGGACGGTGACTGGGATGGGAGAGAGATGAAAAGAGGACATTAGCCATATTTCCACTATAGGAGTTACAGGACATTTATGGAAGAGGGGAAGGTGACAGAGAAAACACCATGGCTTGGACCCATATGGCTTGCCCATATATATTCCATATGGGACCCACCTAAGTGTGCTGGCTGGGTTTGGGATTCCTGGAAGCATCTACCTTTGGAAAACTGTTGAAAATGGGTGTCTACTTAATGACCCCACACATTTATCCTCCTCCATCCCACACACACACACACACACACACACACACACACACACACACACTCACACACAGCACTGGATGGCAGGATAATTGCCACTCATATCTTTTTTTTTTTTTTNACGTTTTATCACCATAACTGCAATATACAGAAAAAGAAAAACTACATTACAAATACACACATCTTAGCGTCACACTTAGGGAGAATGAGATTCAGCTCTTGGAGACAAAATAAACACTGCACTTTTCCTGTTACTAACTTCAATTGAAGTACCGTATTTTTCAGACTATAAGCCGCTACTTTTTCCCCACGCTTTGAACCATGCGGCTTATAATGAGGTGCGGCTTTACTGTAGATTTTTCTTCACCCGCCAGGGGGCGCTTTAGCAGAAAGTAAAACGGAAGTCAGAGTTGGAAATCGAAGAATAAAGTGCTCATTTTCATTTAGCACATGCAAGCAGCAGGCACTACGAAGAATTTTTTCAAACCCATAGCCTCTCATCATGGAAACCACACGAAGAAGTTCATATGATGCCGCATTTAAGTTGAAGGCCATAGATCTGGCAGTAAAGGAAGGAAATAGAGCTGCTGCACGTAAGCTTGGCGTGAATGAATCCATGGTTAGGCGCTGGAGACGGCAGCGGGAAGAACTCATTCAATGCCAAAAAACTAGAAAGGCTTTCAGAGGACAGAAAAGCAAGTGGCCTGAATTTGAAAATGTTCTTGAGGACTGGGTTAACACTCAGAGAGCTAGTGGCCGAGGTGTGGCCACCGTGCAAATCCGGCTGAAAGCCAAATCAGTTGCACGTGAAATGAATATTGATGATTTTAACGGAGGACCGTCCTGGTGTTTTAGATTCATGAGAAGAAAGAGCTTGTCCATCAGGGCGCGGGCAACTCTCTGTCAGCAACTCCCCCCGGACTACCAGGAAAAACTTGCAAATTTCCAACAATTTGTTGAAACAAAGATCGTGGAGAACGCCATAGGACCAGACGACATTATAAATATGGATGAGGTCCCATTGACATTTGATCTGCCTCTGACCAGGACTGTAAACAAGACAGGTGCATCATCCATTATGGTGAAAACCACCGGGCACGAAAGGACACATTTCACCTGTGTCCTGGGCTACACCGCATCTGTGAAAGAAGCTTCCCTCGATGGTCATATTTAAGCGCAAAACTATGGCGAAAGACGAACTCCCGAAGAACATTGTGGTTAAAGTCAACCAAAAAGGATGGATGCTAGAAAGTCTAATGAAGGACTGGTTAACGGAGTGTTACGGAAAGCGCCCAGGAGGATTTTTTCACCGTAAAACGGCGCTGCTTGTTTTGGACAGTATGAGGGCCCACATCACCAATTCAGTGAAAGCAGCCATCAAGAGAACCAACTCAATTCCTGCTGTGACTCCTGGAGGTACAACAAAGTTTTTGCAACCCCTGGACATCAGCGTGAATCGAGCATTTAAAGCAGCACTCCGGGGTGAATGGGAGGCTTGGATGACTAGCGGCGATAAATCCTTCACAAAAACTGGCCGCATGCGAAGAGCATCATTTTCTGATGTCTGTCAGTGGATACTAGCTGCGTGGAGCAGCGTGAAGGAATCTACCATCATCAATGGGTTCCGAAAGGCTGGACTGTTGCGTGAAGAGGGCACCACAGCTTCAGAGCCAGCTTCACCCCGGGATGATGACAGCACCACGGAGAGTGACACTGACATGGCCACAGAAAAGGTATGTGATGAAGCTCTTCTGAAGCTGTTCAACTCCGACACTGAAGAAGATGACTTCAGTGGTTTCAGTGCGCATGAATAAACTAATCAATTTGATCAGCACTTTAATGCTACAGGCACCATTCGGAAACTGATCAGTTCAGTTATGTTCAGTTAAACTACATATTCAGTGCGGCTTATACAAGTACAGTTCCATGTTTTTTTTTTTTTTTTTTAAAACTCAAGTTTTTATTGAACTTTTTTGAAAGACTGGTACATGACAATCTTCACACATTTCAAATATCAGGAACAAGTGGTATACACAGCAATTCACTTTGGGTACAAATTCAACGTCATATCCCTACATATATTCAGGTGGTAGCAGTTACATAGGCTAAAGTTTTAGCAAGGGGCATTAACTGTCTTTATATAATCCCAGAATCCATCCCAGCGAAAGATCCCCTCCCCCTTCTCCTCATTCAGTCTGCTGAGCATACACTCATAGGATGCAGATTCAGCCATTGCCCAGGCCCATTCTGTTACATATGGAGGTTCTGCTGCTTTCCAATGTCTTAAAATAATTCGACAGGCTGTAGTTAGTCCCACCGAGATAATTGAAAAATCCCATTTGCTTACATTCGACAATTGGGATTTATCTCCTAGTAGACACATCTCTGGGTTAAGGGGAATGTCTGTTCCAAACCAATTACTCAAAATCTTTAAAATCTGGGTCCAAAAAAAATGAACCCGGGCACATTCCCACATACAGTGTATAAAAGTTCCAGTATCTTTCCTGCATCTCCAACATAGATCATCCTCCAACAATTTCATCCTAAATAATCTAGATGGCGTGTAATAGTATCTGTGTATTACATTATATTGTGTAAGTTTACTCCTAGCCTCTCTCACATATTTACCACAAGTAGCAACTATTATTGCCCATCTATCCTTTTCCAAGCTTCTACCAAGATCTCTCTGCCATATCAGTCTCAACTGATTACAATCATCACTGAGGAAAGAGTTAATTATTCTATAAAAATGTGAGGCTTTTTTCTTGCTGACCGGAAGCTTTATATAATCAGTCACTATGTTGTCAGTAATATTGTATGGCTGTGAGGTGATGCAACTCCTCATTTGCAGGAATTTCCAAAAGTTATCTCTTCCCACCAAGTTAAATTTTTGCACCAATTTGTCATATGACAAGAACACCCCCCCTTCAAATAGATCACCAATGCTTTTTAACCCTTTAACTTGCCATTCCCTCCAATAAACCGGTTTCTTCCCGATGTGCACCCCAGGGTTGTACCACAATGATGAATATTTCTGTTTAGTATGCGTGAGATGTAACAGTTTGTGGACTCTGCTCCATACATCTTTCGAGTGCAGAAGTATTGGATTGGTAAAATTAGATCTCTTCTGTGATAATATTTCCCATGGTTGAAAAGGTGAGCATATCTCCTCCTCCACTTCCATCCAGGCTATTTTGTCTGTCGTATTTTGCCAATGCCTAGTTATTTTGGTCATTTCAAAAGCTAAATGATATAATCTGAGATCTGGCAGGCCCAACCCCCCCTTCTCCTTATGTGCACATAATTTCCTTAATTTCAATCTTGGTCTTTTTCCTCCCCATAAAAAATGTTTTATTACGTCATCCAGTTGTCTAAAAATGGTAAGTGGTATTATAATTGGCATCATCATAGCCACATAACTAAATTGTGGGGCAACAATCATTTTCACAGCATTAATCTTTCCCAATAAAGTCAGTTTGAGCTTTGACCACTTGTCAAGATCTGTTTTTATCTTTTGAAGCAAAGGGTTAAAGTTCAGTGCTACTATTTCGTCCATATCTTCCGAGAGGCTAATGCCCAGGTATTTCATTCCTCTACGCAACCATTTAAATTTAAATCTTTCTACCATAGATGGAATACAGAATTTATTAAGAGGCATAGCCTCTGATTTGCTCCAGTTAACAGAGTAGCCAGAATATTTAGAAAAAGATTGTATAACGTCCATTAGGTACGGTAGAGACTCTAGGGGTTCCAATACCACTGCCAATATGTCGTCTGCATATAATAACAATTTATGTTCATTATTTCCTCCTCTTATTCCTTTTATTCCCTGATGTGCTCTAATAGACACTGCTAACACTTCCAAGAAGATGATGAACAGTAAAGGGCTCAAAGAGCATCCTTGTCTAGTTCCTCGAGTCAAAGTAAAAAAAGGGGAGATTATTCCGTTCGTCATCACTGCCGCCTTAGGTTCCTTATACAACATTTTAATCCATTTTATAAAATTAGAGTTAAAACCAAAATGGGATAGGGTGGAGAGCAAAAATTGCCACTCCACCCTATCAAAAGCCTTTTCTGCATCCAGAGAAACGGCAGCTATAGGAACGTTTTGGGGTCCACTCAACCACATCAGATGTAATAAGAGTCTAATGTTGTCTGTCGACGTCCTATTTTTCATAAAGCCTACTTGATTGGGGTGAATAATGCTCGGTAGAACCAATTGTAAGCGTGTTGCCAAAATTTTTGTAAGAATTTTGCAGTCAAGATTAAGCAGACTTATAGGTCTATAGCTAGAGGGGTCAGTTGCATCTTTTCCCATTTTGGGGATCAATGATATCACAGCCTCATTAAAAGTTGGTGCTACACGGCCCTTATCAAACATCTCTTGATATACCTTCTGGAGTATTGGTGCTACAATGTCTGCAAAGGTCTTATAATATTCTACTGGGAGTCCATCATAGCCTGGTGACTTCCCATTTTTCATTGAGGCGATCGCCTCTCTAATTTCAGCCTCCGTTATGGATGATTCCAGGCCCTTTGCTTCCTGGGGTTCAAGCCTGGGTAGGTGTATTCCGCAAAGAAATTGTTCAATGTCTTCATTTGGTTTATCTAGAGATATAGTAGATGTATATAATTTTTCATAATACTGTTGGAAAATACTATTTATATCTTTAGCTGCAAAACATTGTTTGTCCCCCTGTTTTATAACTGGGATGGTATTATTATTATTTTTTTCTTTTAGCTGTCTAGCGAGTAATTTTCCCATTTTCTCCCCGCCTTCATAGAAGCATGTTTTTAACCTATACAATGCATATTCTGCTTTTTTATTATATATCTTGTGCAAAGAGTATTTAAGCTTGCATAATTCTTGCAATTTTCCATCTGAGAAGCTTTCTGATAGTTCTAATTCTTTACTCTTTATTTCATCCTCTAAGTCTATAATACTGCTGAGATTTTCTTTTTTCTTTTTAACTGCATATGCTATGAACTTTCCTCTGATATATGCTTTCGATGCTTCCCATACTGTAGTTATTTCTGCAGTACTGCCAATATTGATCTTGAAAAATGATTTTAAATCTTCTCCAACTGCCTTCATGAAAGGTGGGTCTGACAACAATCCAGTATTTAATCTCCATCTACCCCTCCTTTCCCCCACCTGACTAGCCAGAAATAATAATTCAACTGGTGCATGATCTGTAATGGATATTGCTTTTATATCGCAGCATGCCACTTTATCAGCCAAGGAGTTACTAATTAAAAAGAAATCTATCCTTGAAAATGTTTTGTGACAATGCGAAAAAAAAGTGAAATCCCTCGCGGTCGGATTAATCAATCTCCATATGTCTATCAGTCCCATATCCTTCTTCAGCATCTGCAAGGCCTGTCTTTCCTTGTTCATGACAGGGGGTCTGAATACACTTCTATCTAACATTGGGTCCATAACTTCGTTAAAATCCCCCACCAAGACAATTTCTCCTTCACTACCACCTAATATTCTGTTCACCTCATGGAAAAAAAAAGGGTCTCCCTTGTTGGGTGCATATATATTACATAAAACTAAGCGGACACCTTCAACTACTGCTTCCACACAAATAATCCGTCCCTCTGCATCTTTAGTTTGCTTTAACAAAATGAAACTTATATTTTTGTGAACTAGAATCATAACCCCATTACATTTACTTGAGAATGAGCTGTGGAACAAATGTCCCACCCATCCTACTTTAAATTTCTCCACTTCTAAATCTTGCATATGGGTCTCCTGTATAAAAACTATGTCTACGTGATTATTTTTCAAAAAAGTTAGAATTTTTCTTCTTTTAACAGGACTACCACATCCATTTATGTTCCAGGATATTAATTTTACTTGTCTATTAGACATGTGAAAAGACTTTTAAGTACCTTATCTGTCTCCAGCCTTTTGTAAAAAATAACCTTGTTACCTAATTCCTCATGAGTGTCACTTACACATATGTACCAGTCTGCTTCTGAACAAACATACCCAAACATAAAAGCAACAATCCAAATCAAATTTGACCATAATAATATAACCAAAAGTGTCCGGCTGTTACTAAACAGCCAGTGTTCACGTGTCCAGCACTCTTCAGCTGTGACAAAATAAAATAAAAAATAAATAAAAATGATAATTAACGCTCCTATGGTCCGTGGGGTTAACACCGTTCCCATGGAGGCCGCTCCGTTGGCAGAGAGGCCGCTCGTTGCCCCGCACAAAAGTTAATCAACTCGAACAAAACGCACAATGTCCTATTCAGTACAAACAGCCCACCTTCCTTCAGTTATAATCCACAGCTCTTCTCCATCATTTCTTATTTATGATCCTCTCCGCTGCTTCAACCGTGTTACAGCTCACATTTTTACCTCTCCATTTGAAGTGCAGTGTTGCCGGGAAAGCCAGAGTATATCTGATGTCCAGGTCATGTAGCTTGCGCTTCACCGGGGTAAATGCTTTCCGCTTTTGTGCCAGCTCCCTCGACATATCTGGGAACACAGATAAACGACACTTTTCCCAGACAAATCCTCGTTTCGCCTTAGCTGCAGTGATCACTTTGTCCCTCGCCGACTGCCTCAAGAAGCGGATCAGGACCGGTCTCGGAGGTTGGTCATCATTCGGTAGTGGTGCCATTTGTCTATGCACCCTCTCCATCTCAAACTCCTCGCTCATCTCCACACCAAGACCTTCAGCCAAAATCTTCTGAACACACTCACGCAACGTTCCATTAGTACCAAAAGTCTCTCTTAATCCCACAAGCCTTACATTATTTCGCCTATTCTGGTTTTCGAGGACTTGCATTCTGTTGAACATGGTCTCCATCTGTCCACTTGTACTTCCCTTGTCTTTCAGCAGTTGCTCCGACGTCTCCTCCAGTTGCGTAATCCGCGTCTCGGCCTCACCTAATCTCCCTTGCACTGCCGCCACCGTAGTAGTCAATTCAGCAGTTGCCTGCTTGATAGACAAGATATCGGATGCAACATTCTGCAGCGTTTCGTTCATTTTCGATATTTCTGCAAATAGTCTTTCCATGTTGTCTGTCGCGCTTGTGGACGGCGAGACATCCGCAGCATTGCTATCATCCTCGTGACCCGGACTCTTCCGGGTAGACATGCGGGATGAACTTTTGAAATATTTCGACGTTGCCATTCCTGTATGGTCTTCTCCCGACAAGACGTTTAGTATACGTGGCCCTAGTACTCACAATAAGCAAAACGACACCGGGACATTTGCGTTTTCCATTAAAATCCAATAAGTAGCATGCGCAGGGTGATAGCCGCTCTAACTTGCGGCCATTTTGGAAGCTGCACCCACCAATTGCCACTCATATCTAATATCTCAGGTATGTCTTTCAAACGAGGCATTGCACCATCCTGCCCTGAAGCTGAAGATGAATGCACTGAGATTTGTGCGATTTTGTGTAAAAATACACATGTTCTGAAAAATCTATTTTAAAGTTTTTAATCTGGTGGAGTGTGACCTTCATGCCTTATGTGTGGACTTTGGTTTATTTAAACCCAAAGATGAGACAAAAAGCCACTTGTGTTTGGAGGAAACATGACCCCGAGGTGAACTTGAATGAGACTGCTCTGTGATGAAAAGAAGAAAGTACACTCATTTGATAAATTACACAAAATGATTCTATTGTTCCTCAGGCGGCCTATTACTTTTAACTGCTGACACGTTTTCCCAAAATGCCCCTGCCTTTTGTTTTTCCCTCAAAGAAAATATGAAACATTCTGAAAAGGTTTGTAATTTACTTTTCCAGTTGACGGTTTCTTGGTGAATTTTGTTTGAAAGGCTTTTCGGACCAGCGCGTGAGTCAGGCTTCAGGAATTCTCCCATCACGGCTAATGCACGGTGACATTCAGCGAGGGTGGATCGGGATCTCCAAACTGACAGGAGTACCAGGACTTTGGGTTCAACGCGTCGGTTTAAGTGGGGAAAGTATGAGGACTGATTGCTTGATGGAGCTCCACTCTTGTTTTTATAGAGTGCGAGCGGAGCCGGCGAAGCATCAGCACCAGCAGGAGGGATGGGGGAAACTGGCTGCATACTAAGAATGTTTTGTGGAGTCTGAATGGTCGGATCTGCATTGTGTTTATCTGCAGGCAGCAGACAGTGGAGCGACTCTGGCTGTAATTCTCTCTAACAAACACCAGCTTTAACCCAGCCGTGTTCTGACTAACGTCTGCCTCTCATTCATCGGGGCAGCGCTTGAAAAGTTTTCAGGCCCTGGGACCGTGCCAGGAGTGACATCACCACATTTTCTCCTCCTGTGAGGCGGACTGCAGCAGGATGTTGAGAAGGGTGACACGACAAAACCACCTCTGTTTACAAGCGAGCTGGCGTCGACACCCTGCATCTGCGTTTGTTCACATCAGGATCAAATCAGTGTGGCACGGCCCGTCTTTGCTCGTCTGAAACTTCTCCTCTGGCCCTTTGTGAAAGCCTCGGTTCGCTCTGATTCGTCAGCTGATTTGTCAGAAACAGCCACAGGCGGAACAGCTGCTCTGTCTTTGTTTTGAGACACGCCGAACCAGGCCAAGAACTAAATGTTAAAACTCGAGCCTTCGGAACAGTAGTCCACAAATCAGCGGGTGACGTTCTGGTGGCCGTGTCTAATCTCTCATGTGAGATTACAGAGTGTTTTAGATAAGTAACAGAAGTAAACACTGGGCTAAAACCAAAACATCTGAGCGTCTGTGGGAAAGAAGAACTCACTGAGGGAAAGAGAAATCTTAAAATAGATGTTTTAAATTACACTGCTTTAGATGATATCAATCTATAGAGCAGGGTGGCAAATTTAGGCCATTTGATAGTTAAGATTGAGGAATCCTTTATTTTAACTCCTGAAAAATAAACTATATCATGATTTGGTGAGATTTCTTCATTCTCACGGCTCAGAAAAGGGAAAGAGGCACAAATAAACCTTAATAAAAAAAAGTCCCAAACATGAATGTTCAGGTTTTAATTGAATATATTTTCTTATTGTTAAAGTGTGGTTTTACCATTTGGGCAGGGCCTGATGTTTGGTTAGGGTTAGGGTTACCCCTAACCCTAAACCCATAAAAATCATATTTACTATTTATTATCAAATTCATGAGGCCCTATGGTAATAGACACTTCCCACCCCTGTGGTTAGCCCAGTTTATCACCGTTAGTTTAATAAATGTCACCATTTCATGTTTAGGGTTACTTTTTGTTAACTGGCTCATAGGTTTTGTTGCATATTGATAATAAATGATTTCTATCTTTATTCAACAGTTCTATGCTTGAGCATTCTCCGTTTACAGGAGTTGTGCTCTTAAGGCACTCAGACCTGTAAAACTTGACTCGGTCCCACCTCTTTTATATAATCTGACATTTAGAGAGAAATCTGCAATGATTTACTTTCATACACGCTGTATTTGATGTGTCAGTGTTTTCCAGTGAAATCCTTGATTTAGTGACGTAGGGTGGGTGGTGCTACGTGTCGGTGCTTGTTGAAGAGTAAATTATAGATCACCAAGAATCCCTTTTGGCCCAGTTCTTGATTGAAAGCATAAGCTCATTCTAAAAGATTTTAAAAGTGGACTGAACATGGCAGCCTGGTTGTGCTGGCCCAGAGCTGCTGGCATTTGCTCACTGGGGGCTGAGAACCCTTAAAGCTGTCCTACAATGAGTTTTTTTACAAGTGGAAACTGTTCTTTAAGCCTCTATATAGCATATGAAACTTTGTTGGAGCTCAAAATGACCCAGGAGCCCTGATAAATGGTCATATTCACTCCCATAATAAAGCCCAACAATGAAAAAGCTGATTTTCTCCACCCACTCGACCAGAACATGAGCTGTGTGCTGATTGGCCAGTTTACCCAAATAGCTATGGCTGCCTGATGCGATAACGCTGTGTTCTGTGTGTTTGTGTGGGGTGGAGAGGTGCGCGCATGAACCAGCGTTTCTCAGAACGAACGGTTTCTTTGTGGACATCACATTTCAAATTTTCATAAGACAGAAGGTGACACCCCAAGCTCCCTTTATTTAACAAGGTAAATGTGGTTTTAAACTCTAAGATCCCCGTAAAGGTGTGGAGCACTTGTTTAATCAATGCATTTGCAGTGGTCTCTAGATGGAATGAATGCCTTGTAAGTCATACTCTGGGGAAAAAAGCCCTGAAGCGCTTTTATCAGCACGGACAAGTCAGCTGGAGTAGAGAGTGGCAGAACACAGCAGAAGTTTGAGTCTTTTTTCCTGATACGTGGACATCTCTCCTCTGATTGGCTAACAGCAACACGACTCTACCACTGACTCTGTTTGCTCTGCAACGTTGATGTTTTATCTCCACAAATAACACAAGCCTGGAGGAGTTCTGCTGTGTGGTGGAGTTGCTAATGCTAACGGTTAGCTTCTACTAGCCCAGACGTTCTCTGCTGTTTCCTGGACGCTAAACCAACAACAGCCTTCCCCGTCGTGAGTTAAGATGGGTGAGTCCATGAATGTTCAGTGACAGGCCATTTACCATGAAAAACTCAGTGACTGATTATAATCAGAAAAAATCATTAAAAATGTTTTTTCAGTGTTCCACACCTTTAAAATAATTTCCACTAGGGTCACAGGGAGCTGGTGCCAAACACCAGTCACCAGTCTAGACCCTGCAGGTCCCCAGTCCATCACAGGGACAAACAGTCACACATTCACACCAGGGATAATTTGAAAGTCACCATTTAACTTAGCGTGCATGTTTTTGGTCTGTGGGAGGAAACCTGAGCACCCGGAGAAAACCCACGCATGCATGAGGAGAACATGCTAACTCAGCGCAGAAAGGCTGCAGCCAGGGATTTGAACCCGTGACCTTCTCGCAGTGGAACTGCTCCACCGTGCAGCTCCAGATCCTAGCTTCATCCCTGTTAAAGTGCAAGTTTAATCGCTTTTATTTCAGATAAATAATGCACTGATATGAACCACTTAATAATGCCTTAAAGCATTTGTGAGTCACTTGTTTCCTTAAGTTGTTCGATGGTACATTTTTAAGATCCAGCTAAAGTAAACGTACCTTTTTACTCAGCTGCTCCGTGGTATAATTTACTGTTCAGCACCGAGCGCAGATCAAAACAAAGGTCTTTATGTCAGTGACAGATGGAATGTAACCATGAATCAGCCTAATACAGCAAGAAGTTTGTTTAAATGGAGAGCCTTTCAGTTTGAAAAAAAGACCGTTGCATCAAATGCTTTTGCTACGATCGTTTAGCTGAAAGCACAAGACATGCATCACACCTCCTGCTCCCCCCCGTGCAATCAGGGATTTGCTCTGCGGTCGTTACAGCGGTTGAATTTAAAGTTTGTTGCTTTTTCATCACCCTCCTCATTCCACATCATATAGTTTTTAGACAGGAGGGAGACGCAGATGTAGGAGGAGAAAGGATGAGGGAGGAGGCCGTCTCTGCTGCATTCCCTTGTCCTCACTAAGCAATCTTTAACAGAAGAGGGCTTCAAGATGAAGCTGGTGGAAGTCATACAGGAATGGCTCTGAAAGAAGCATATTGTGAGGTCACATTCTTCCCAAATGCAGACAGGAGCCAAGTCAGTAGCTGGCGAAATTATCCCCATGAATCATGCCCATTGTGATGCCTACCCAGGATGAGAGCATGGAAAGAAATTAGGTATGGCTTAGCCTTATCAGCTTCCCATTCTGAACTGGTCAGCCGCTCCACGCAAGCAGCCGTTCCCATCCTCACACACGTCGAGTCTCCGTGAATTCTTCCACTGCCATATGTTGTTACTTAGTCGTGTGCTGCAGCCAAGTTACTGCGCACTTTTCCATCCACGCCCGTCCTCCTGTCTGTGCACTTCCTTCCCTCCCATTTACCCAGAGATCTTTGTGGTAGGTCCTGGAGTTCAGGCAATATTAGGTTGCACCTCTTAAAACATGTCAGGCTTTGTGGTGAAAATTAAAGAATGGAAAAATGGTGAAATGCAACATTTTCTTTAGGGCTTTTTTTCGCGTTGAAGCTGTTAGACGAGGGAGAAAAAGATGAGCTTGATGGAAACGTGTTTGACAAGTTTTATCAAACATTCAGGGCACTTTGGGGATTCTTCTTCTTGTGCATCTTGGGATGTTATTACATGATATGACTATGTCAGGAGGAAGGAGCTAGATGCTGTAATAATACGAGAAACCTCACACCAGAAGGACAGGATGAATCCGTCATCCACATGATTAACTCCTGCTGCGTCGTGACTTCAGGTGAAGATTTTAGGTGTCTTGACTTGATGGATGTTAAACAATCCTGAATTTATGAAGCTCGTGTGAATTATGCATTTGGAGGAAAACAGGAAATGGACCGACAAACGTTGAGAACAGATGGAAATAAAGAAAACGAATCTGTTTTTTTCTGTGAGTCCTGATATTCCATCAACACCAGGCAGGATAGGAGAGGAGCTGGAGTCACCCCTCTCTAACCTCCCCCAGCCCTTCCTCCCTGGTTGGGAAGAGCATGGCGGGTGGGGCTGGCAGGGCTGCGAGGGCCCTCATACCTCAAAAGGGCACGACACAAGCACTGACTGCATACATCCGGGGAGTGAAAGGCTTTGTCATAACACAGCTCTCTGCAAAATAAAATAAACACTGGCGGAGAAGGTGGAGAGAGATAAGGATGGGGAGGGAGAGCAGGTAGGAAAAGGGTAAGGAGGGTGGGGGGGCAGTTTTGTAAGACAAAGAAAGGAAGTTTTAGAGAAAGGTGGTGCATGAATCCCAACGACAAGCCCCCCTTCAGCTGATTACTATTGAGTGTGCCTCTAGTCCATTAGCCCAAATAACATCCAGGTGCTGCCGGGGTTATGGTGGCTTTTTTTCACCGGGGTGTAAACGACCTGCTCCTTTTCATGCTCCGACACGGGAGGCCGGGAAGCAGGCCAGACAAGCGCTGCGTCTCCTTGGGCTATTCCTCTCCTCCTCTCACCTGAGTCCCATCAGGAGCCCCGCTGCTCCTCGAGACATGTTCTGTTCATCTGCCACCCCGAACATCACCCGTTGCTCTCTGATCTATGTGTGAGTTGAATGTGGGTGTCTTCTCTCCCTGGGCGAGACCTCCCTCCACTAACCATTACATCCATCCCTTCCCACAGCTGAGCCAGGGGTAGTGGAGGGGGGGGGGGGACTCAAAGCTTTCTGTTTCATGGAGTTAATGAGAAAAAGCAGAACGAGTGTGGAAAAAAAGGAATGGAGGTGTTTTCAAAACAGCCTCGGAGGGTTTATTGGACAGAGGGAGGAAAAGGGAGACAAATATGAGCGCTCGATACCGCATTACACCCATGTTACCTCTCATTACCGTCAGATAAGCAGCAATACGCCACAGCTGGCTGCCGTCTCTCAGTAATGACCACTAGACTACAAATTAGCGGCTGTAGCCAAACCCAGCCTCTGTGGCCTCTTGGTTTGGAATCCACATCCTTTGGGTCTGTTTCACAGCAAAGAAACTCACACACACACACACACACACAGGAATCCACTGGTCACTCAAGCAGTAAAGTCCCATTTATTATTATTATTTGAGAAGCTGAATAAGTGGATTAGACTAATCTACTTAGAAAACATAATAACTCTGATCCACAAGGAACAGAATCAGCTCTATTAGGCAAATAGATTCATATTTACAAGCAATGTGACTTGGTCATCTGGGTGGGAAAACACACACACACACACACACACACACACACACATGCACATGCACACTCAAGTGTGTGAAAAGTGAATACTCTGTGTAAATGTGAGGCTGTGTTGGAGTAGGGATGTGGTGCTCTTTATGGACATAAATAATGTTAACTTATAATAGTTGATGAAGCTTTTTGCACTAAAACCCTCTCACATAAAGCAGTTTCAGCAGTTTTATTCTTGACATTTTCAGTACCTTCCAGAATGAGCCGTTTCAGGGTTCTGTCGCTTTAAGAACACAAGCTGGAGCTGGCCACGCCCACCCATCCTCCACTCAGGCTGCTATAAGCTGAGAAGCTCTGATATCTGGGAGGGGCTTGGTGTAGAGCTGCTGCTCCTCCAAACAGCAGCGGATCTCCTCCAGGTGAGAGGGGGTTTCATGGTCATTTGTAACGACTTTTTGTTCCCCACATAGTGAGTTTTGATTAATATGACCTGTTAAAGATGTGTGATTTAACTTAGTCAAGGGTAAAATGGCAGTTTACGAGTCTTACTCACATGTCCCCTCTGATTGGCTAACAGCAACACAACTCTTCTACTGCCTTTGTTTGCATTTATTTTTTGGCTAAAAAATGTAATGTTTATGTTTTATCTCCACAAATAGCACAAGCAGCAACATGTTCTGCCATGTTGTGGAGCTGCTAATGCTAACGGTTAGCTTCTACTAGCCAAGATGCGCTCTACTCTCTTCTGGCTGCAAAATCAACTCCCTTCAAAGAGCCATAAGTCCCATCACTATTATTCAGAAACAGTCATTAGCAAAAGACACGCAGTTTCTAGTTCGTTTACATTTAATAACTGAGCAGCCAATCCCATAATAGTCTGATATCACATCAGCCAAGTGTCCTCTCCAGTTTCAGGCCAGTGTAAACTCTGACCACCAGATGCATCATGGGTGGAAAAGTTCATTTAAAAAAATCGCTCCTTTAAGACTTCTCCCACCGTGTTTTCTTCTTCATGGGAGCGACGTCACTGACAACAGAGATGCTCCACTCACGCTAGCAGCGCTGCTGGATGTTTCAGCTTGCATCTCGTGACTATAGCCGTGCCCTTTCATGGTTTTTAAAGAGGCAATTTGCACTGCTAGCCCAGAACCTTTATGAGTCATAAATAATTGGCTGCTGCATACTTAGCAGAGAGCTTTGTGTGTGTGCTCAGGTGATCATACTCAGGCTAAGATACTCAATCACTCCAACCTTCACCATTGCCCTCATGTCTCCAGTATTTCTCTTTGGGGTATGCATTGTGCATGTTAAAACAAGAAAACCAATCTGTACAGGTACTATTGACTCTGCAGCATCTCCCTCTTTTTACCCATCCTGCACTTCACCTTTTGTTTGACCCCCCCATATAAAAATGGTTTGTGTTGCTGTGTGAGTTCTGCTTCGTCTTCCCTGCGATGATATCTGTGCAACCATCACTCAGCGAGGATACAGCAGGTACAGGAGGCTGCATTGACGACTAACCATGCAGAAAATCCACTCATCCCCAGGGGGGTGACCATTAGACGGGGTACGCTGCCATGATGTGGGACTGGATGATGTGTGAAGCCTTGTCAAAAGACACAAATCACAGCGCTGAGGATTTCAACCCTAAAGCATCATGACAGGCGAACAAAGCCAGGGATCTGATCCCTGAACGCTATAATGACTCAGCGCAGGTCACCCATACGAGCACTTCTCGCTTATGTTTGCACTGCTGAGGTCTCTAATTCTTTTTTCCTCGACTGTCGTAATGGAGCAAAACATCCAGCGTTGTCGAGGAAGACTCTGCTGTCCTTCAGGTTTATTCCAACTACAAGAACCATCCAGTTTTATCGGTAAATGTGTCCCAGCGGTGCCGGCTGTTGAGCTCATCCCACGTGTTTGTTCATAGTTTTGTTTGTACATGTAATGTTTCAGTGATCCCAATTTATTTGAGACATTGAACACCTCAAGGAAAATAAAATCCAAATAAAAATAATTTATTGCTATTTTGACAGTTGAAGTGGTGTTCATACAAGCCAGCGTGAAGTGGTTGGAAACAAACATGCACCAAGTGGATGAATTCTTGCTCCACACGGTGTTTGTTTTAATGAGAATATGGAAAAGCACGGGTAAAAATTACACGATTATTGCAGTTTCATTCTTGGTCGTAACCTCAAACTTGTTGGAAATCGATTGTGCTTCCAGATCTGCCTTCCTGTTTCGATTGATGTCTTCATACCGTTAATATACAGATGTGCTGAAGAGTCAAGCATGCATTGACAGGTCTAAATTCCTGCAGATCAGCTTTTTTGCAGGAATGACTCACTGTTGACACGATGGCATCTTCAAACTTGATCATCACAAGCTAATTTCTGCCTTTTTTATTGAATGAAAGTAATTTTCTTTCTAATATTAGGTTTCATGTGCAGCAACTTGGAGGCTTTGTAGAAAGAGACGTTCTTTCACAACACAGGAAACAGCTGCAGTCGCAGGTTTCTGTATGCATGGGCATGAATGTCACATAGACTTTAGGGATTTTAAGAATAAACAACAACTTCTTGAGTTTTTTCCATTGAGTCAAAATTCAGGCTTGAATATATTCATCCTCTCATCTAAATCTATTGTGGATTAGTGCTGAAGAAAAGAGTCTTTACACCCTGTAGACGTCAAACCTCTTAAAGCATCCAGATGGAGTGTTAGTCCTAGTACCTTCATCAAAAACCTGACATGTAAACAAGTCTACTGCCCTCTGGTGGAGGATCTACCGCTGGTAAGGGCCAATTTTATTTATTTTATTACTTTTATCTTTGTATATAATTACATATTGAAATGAAACAGATTATTACTTGCTATATTAACTCCTTTAAATAGGTAAAAACAACATTTTTGACTCGTTTATTGGTTCATGGGTAAATGGCTAGCTTAACCAAGGTCTTGTTAGTGATCATGATTCACCTCAGTTTGGAATACCCCCCACCAGCACACAGGTGGGCCCCATATGGAATATATATGGGCAAGCTGTATGGGGTCCAACAGCGTTTGTCCACAGTTTCCACGGTGGATCTATGGGGGTTTACCCAGAAAGATTTTTGCCCACATAGATTTTAATCCCGGACGAGCCCCCAATTGTTACAATCCAGGCTCCTCTCACAGATAGGAGTCTGTTGTTTTTGCTGGGCTCTGTTAAATAAAAGCGGAATACTTTTTGTTTTGACGTTGAGGGTTGGTCGTTTTTCTTTCCTTAGTTTGGTTGTTGCTACCCAAGTCGAGCCTGGGTATGGGTTTTCAGAGGGTTTGACTCTAACACCCATGTGGGGCCACCATGGAAACCATGGACAAACCCATTGTTTTTCCATGTTCTTGATATTACATGGAGTAGTAAAGTTTGTTATTTACCTGACAGTTTCGACGCTCATCTGGCGTCATCCTCAGAGTGGTGGTGATGTCACTTCCTTGCTGTTTTATCAGTGGGCAGTAGAGGACGATGTCGCCCTCTACTGCCCGCTCCCTCCTTGTCGACTACTCCGTGTAAGAACATGAAAACACAATGGATAAAAAGCAACATGGAAAGAACGTAACAAAGATATTCAAAGAAGAAAACGTGGACAAACCCTGTTGGGACCCATTTGGGTTGCCCATATATATTCCATATGGAGCCCACCTATATGTGCTGGCTGGGACCAACGTCCCTTTTTCTCTTTCATCACTGAGAGACCAAGAAAGAAGCTTTTGCACCAAAAGAGACACATGTAAGTGTGACTCAAATGTGCAGCGTCCCACATGGACGAGCCAAATTCCTTCTGGAGAAACGTTTTTATTATCAGATGAGACAAAGACTGAGTCAAGGTGATGTTTAAAATCTGAGATCGCTGTACCAACTGGCAAACGTGGTGGTGGTAGCATCATGCTGGGGATGAAGGGGAGATGTTCTTCAAAGTCTTCAACCTCACCTAAATCTGTCTGGTGGTTGAAACTTGGACACAACTGGGACCATGACCTTAAACATATCAGAAGTGGCTTCTGATTGGCTAAAGCAGCTGTCATTACGCTTCTGAGATGGACTTTCCAAAACCCTCAACTTAGGAAGTACAGTATGTGACCAGGAAACCACCAATTCTGCCAAGAAGAGCGGTCAAATACCCACCCTGAAGTCTGACAAAATCTTGTTGATGGCTACAAAAAGGGGAATTCTAAGGAAATTTTGACCTAATATTGGTGGGGGTGTATAATTTTGACTCTGTGTGGAAAATTGAAAATTCACAATAAATTCAAACATATGCATCCAGTCCAAAGTTTTCACCCTGCAAATATAATGCTTCAAATCAACCATTAAAAGTCCCCAAATAATGAAACAGTCATGCCTTTGATGCGCATTAACACTCGGATAAGTTTGTTTAAAGTGAAGTGGCCGTGCCTTTCTGCTAAAACCTGCTCTTTTTCAGGCTTTTGCTGCTGCAATCTCATCTGCTGCAGCGCACGTGTGCTCAGTATTAGCCCGTGTTATTATTCTTTATTATGTTTGATTTGCACAGTAAAACACACAGTCGCCTTGGTGATGGAGAGGCTCCACACTGAAAGCCTTATTTGTTTGCTGAACGGTTCCCTCACCACTCTCACTGGTTCAGTGCCTCGGGTTGGACTCGTGTGTGTGGTGGGTTTTAATGAGCAAACAGCAGAAATTCACCGTTTTTTAAACCGGTCCATTTCTGACCCGGTTCTATGGTGAACAGTGGGAGTGAAAATGCAATATTAAAACCAACTGTCACTTGCAGGGCTGGGTCATTGGAGACATTTAGAAAAAAGTGCACATTTCTGTGTTCACTGCATGCATTCCTTTTACTTTCCAATGTGCAAAATGTCCAGCCTTCAGCACATGATAGCTACACTCATGTACATAAGTAGAAGCACATGTGTCATAATGCACTGAATATTGGAAGGTAAATGTAAAAGATCGGCTCTAAAACTTGGCAATGCAGCGTTATTAACCAGTATGAATAGGAAAAAAAGACAGAGTTGACTCACGATTCCCCAAAAGAGTTCATTTTCCCATTACTGTAACAGAAAATGCAACAGAATACAACATCATTAGTCCTCAAACAAACTACATTTTACAGTCGAGTGGCTGAATAAATCATCTCTCTTGGAGTTTCTAAACTAAGTACCCGCCTGCTTTGATCTCTGCAGAGCACCTGCATCCGATGTCTCAGGGAAAATCCCTTAAAAGTCCAGGGCATGTTGATGTGGCTGCCAAAGAGACTTGCTTTCTCATCACTTTATTATCAAGTCTTTTAACTTCATCGGCAAGAAACCAGACCGAAGCCCCCAAATAATAGCAAAGGATGAGAATGAGGAAATACCTAAAGACATAATAGTCATTAAATGATTAAACCAGGAAAGTGGGCACTGAGTCATCTTGTGTGTTCAGAGGAAGAGCCGCGGCTCTCAGGAGACACCTGTGTTCCATCAGGATGCCATTAGAGGCTAAACGTCTGGGGAGCATGCACGCATCCTGTGTGTGTGTGTGTGTGTAACAGAGGTGGGGGGTCGCGGTACGAGTACTGTATGTACATTGGAGATGAGGGCGGTGAGGCTGCACAGCTACGTTGTTTTGTTTTAATCAGTTTCGCCTTTAATCACGCCGCTCAGAGTTGGCCGGCGACAGGGCTGGAGATGGGCCCAGCGCGGGTAAAATCGCTTCCTGTTTCTTGCTCTCCATGAGTTGAGTCATAGCTGGGGAGCGGCCGTGCATGTGAGGGGGAGTGAGCTCACCGGTGGGCCGACCTTGCCCTCTCGGTGCCAAATCGATGACCGCTAATTAACCACAGCCCGGCTCCTTCCCAACAGCGCCCAGCAGGGGGTTCTGCTCACTACAACCGTTGAACTAAAACAAAAACTCTCGCCTCCAAAATGAAAACATGATAGTATTAATACACCCCGATGTCCCCAGTCAACACTTCTCCAGCTTCCTTCTAAGCATCACCGGGTCCTGGGACTTGTGTGTGTGTTGCCATGACAGCGTGCACATTGTGTTTTGTAATGCGTTCCAGATGCATAGGTAAAGCCAAACATCCTACATTTCACCAGCATCTGCTAGAATACTCTCCTACCACCTCTGAAATGCTTTCCTTGGACACAGAGAGAAAGTGATGATCACGATTTACAACAATCCGCTTTGATTTCTGGAAATCCAGACCACCACCTTGCCTTGGCTGGCTGTGACTTAGAAACTGGCAAGATGGCCGTCTGTGGCTTAAGACTAATAGGCTGATGACGAGCCAAGCCCACCCACACCTGACAATCCAGAGTAGCATCTGATACCAAAAAAGGCTGCAGACAAAAAGAGATGTGAGTTTTTAAAAAGAGACTTGTGAAAAGTCAGAGCAGATTTTGAGGAATATCTCACCCAAACAGTAGTAAACACGATATTGTGGTCTGGCTCATGGGGGAAGTAGAATGCTGATGAACAGATAGTTTCCATAAGAACAGATCCAGCAGGAGGATGACTAATGTGGCGGAGTAAATAGAATAATCTTCTTTTTGCATGGTTGTTTTGGGGTGGAACTTTAATAAACTCTTCCAGACTCGATCTGTTTACCAGCTCTGCAGATCTGTACGTTAATGCATCTAATACACAGGCTTCATTTAAAGGTCAACTTTACTCTACTAGTGGTCTCTAGAAGGAATGAATGCCTTGTGAGTCATTCTCTGGAGGGGGAAAGCTCTGGTGCGCTTGTTTGAGGACGTAGAAGTCAGCTGGAGGAGAAAGTCACAGATGCCCCATGGACTGGCGCTGCCGTAGTGTCTGGTCGCCATCTTGGATGGGTCTCCCAGCGCCCCCAGTGCATTTTTTTCCACTGAGGAGTGCGCTTACCCAACTAGAAACCACATTTTATTATGCTTTTTCACAAAATCAGACATGTGGTATGGCATGATAATTAAAATATAAATATAATTAAACAAAATAAATAAAAATATAAAATCCCATCAGGTAGGCTAGAAAAGTCAATAGTAATCCCACGTGATCTGTTTTCAATAGTACGCCAGTTGTTGCAACCGTAGGCTGCACAATAAACGGGCAAAGTTGCTCAACCTGCGTTGACTCCAGTTGGGTTTGGAGAGTGAGGGACCCATCCAATATGGCGGCAACACTGTTACGCTCTCCAGCGCCCAATGAGGCGTCTACGTATTCATGTCTATGGAGAAAGTAGCTTCAGATGGCGGCATAGACATGAATACATTGACACCCCATTGGGCGCCGGAGAGCATAACAGCGTCACCGCCATATTGGATGGGTCCCTCACTAGCTAAAACGTGTTTTATAGTTGGGTAAGCACCTTCGTCAGTAGAAATGAATGCACTGGGGGTTAATGGAGACCCATCTAAAATGGAGGCCGGCCACTACGGCAGCTCCAATAGGCAGCGCCAGTCCACGAGGCGTCTACGTATATATGTCTGTGAATGGCAGGATTTGGAGTCTTAATTCCTGATATGTGGCCATCTCTCCTCTGATTGGCTAACAGCAACACAACTCTACCACTGACTCTGTTTGCTCTGCAACGTTGATGTTTTATCTCCACAAATAACACAAGTCTGGAGGAGTTCTGCTGTGTGGTGGAGTTGCTAATGCTAACGGTTAGCTTCTACTAGCCCAGACGTTCTCTGCTGTTTCCTGGACGCTAAACCAACAACAGCCTTCCCCGTCGTGAGTCAAGATGGGTGAGTCCATGAATGTTAAGAGACAGTGTGACGTAGATCTGTCAGGCTTTTCTAATCCTAGAGTTTCACCATTTATTTTCTATCAGAAGCTAATGCAGGACCTAGGTGTAGGAGACTATTTTCATGTTCAGCCTGCACGTTAAACTCAGTGACCGATCATTTTCAAAAATAATAAGTGAACCTCCTCTTTAAATACATATAACATGGAGTAATTATTGTCTATTTTGGCTTGAGAGGACCACATTTGTGTTTTTCTCCTACCTCCTATAGTGATTTATATTCCCTTCCTCCTCTTTCTGCACACAGTCAGTTCTGAATCTCAGTTTTCTGATGAAGTGATGAATTAAACTCCCTCTCCCAGAGAAACATCTCTCTGTTTATCCAGACAAATTTGAGATCTTGTCCGATTGCTTAAGGTCTGTTTTATGTTTGGGACCACACATGAAGTCACGAGATCCAGAAACATGATCACAGGAGATTTGTCTCGCTGACGTTTTAACGATTTTAAATATTTTAGCAAAGACTAATCAAACAAACAAACGAGGACATAATGACGACTCCATTTGCACAATAAAACTGAATGATTGTAACGATCTGTTGCGTCACAGCTTGAGAAATCAGCCGTGTGACAGCCACTGATGGGAAGCGTGTTACAGCATTGCATCATGGGATGTGTCATCTAGTTGGAGAGTTGGCGTGGCGTTGATGCAATATGGCAGCCATTATCTTCCACTTTCCCTGCCAGAGGAGAGATACCCTCTGGAATATCGAGCCAAGCGAGGAAGACCGCACCAATTTGTCACATTTGCTGCATGTGGCACCGCATTAGCTCGGCTAAAATCTGTTCTTGTCACGTTAGGCTCACGCAGAGGGAGAAGTAAAACAATCTGACAGATTGTAATCTCTTTACACCGTGGAAATTTAAATTCCAGCCAGACATCTTTTGAATTTCTTGCTTCTTTTTGATGAGGGAGGAAATTGGATGCTTTTGCAAAGATTCTGGATCAAGATCAATAAAGTAAATGTTTACTTTGAAGGTTCTTCTGCAAAAAAAAAAAAAATGTTCTTGTGCAAATGTAGGCTTTGTCCTCCTGTTTCCTCCTGTAATCTTAGCCTGACTCAGTGATGTTGAGGTCAGAGTTCTGTGTGGGCCATCTGCTGCAGGACTCTTTTACCATCTTATGATGCTTGTTGCAAATTCAGACCCTGATTCTGAAACCAACCAGACCGTCGACTCTACAGCGTTTTAGTAAATGATATTTTGCCCTGATGCGTTTATTTTTTTATCCGTTTAAAAGTTCCTTTTAAATGCAGATGGCAATAATTCCATCCATGTGTGACACATGTAGAACCCCTGCAGTTCCTCGCTTTGTTTTGTTTAAAATAAAGATTCTATCCCCGCGCCATATGGATGCACTTCACTTTGTAAACCATTACTTCTTTCATTTCAAGTCTTTGTTTTATAAAATCTTGCATTTAAAGCTTTTTTCTTTTTTATTTTCCAGTGCAAAAACCTGCATGTGTGTGCGTTTGTGCATCCGTGTGTGTGTGGCAGACTCTTTTGTATTCTGTTTCCAGAGGGTGAGGATGTGATTCCATTAAGGAGCATCCGGGAGATACCTTTCTGCTCAGATTGGGTTCAGATTAAACTACTGAGGCCGTAAACATAAAAGTCAACCACATATGAATGAATGCAAACTGCAACCATATGAAGACGATGGTAGGCTAGCAGACAATGACTCCGAGGTTTATTGTGATTACAAGCAGCGGGCTTGCTGGAAATACCCTTCTGGATTGATGAAATTGAAATAGTCTCCGCTGCAAACACACACATCTGTTAGTTCATTCTTGTACGTGTGCGGCGTTCATGCACCGACGTGTAAGAGCATGCACGGAGCTCAGGAGGATTTACTTTTCCTGGCATGACTACCATATTAATACTTTTATAAAGTGGGGTGAGTGTGTTGCCAATAGCTGTTGCAATGCTCCCCTCATGAAGGGTAAAAAATTGGAAATATGAATCCAGAGTGTTACAAATTTACACCACAAAAGCAATCCGGAGACTTTTTCTGGGGGAGCAGCTTTGCGTTACGGTTCAAACGTGTTCATTAAACATGTTCAACACATCCCTGGAATGAGAAGTCGCTTAAAAAAGTTGGATTATTCGACTCAGACTCGTAATTTCTTCTGCAAAAGTGAAATCTCAATTCCTGCGAGGACGGCTGGGCACGTGCCAAATCAAGGAGGAGGGTGCAGAGGAAACCATCTGAAGATACAATTCCGCTTTGCTCTCAGAAAATAATAAACCGAGTTATTTTTGTAAAGGACTTTCTGCGATGGTTTGTGCTCACAGCGAAGCCTTCGGTCTGCTTTCAATATTGTTCCAGAGCAGCTGGCAGGCTACAACACACACCTGGGTAAACACGCAGCGCTCTGGTTCTTGTCGGGTCCGCTCTCCGTCTCTGTGTGTAACAAATGAAGATCACCGGCTGTTTCGGGGGCCTTTGTTTGGAGTCGATGTTTTTTAGGTTTTTTTTTTATCTGCCTCATAAAGCTTGGCTCCGATCCAACCGCTGATCAACCTCACCCCACTAGCATCCCTCCATGTAGACACGAGAGGGATGCCACGACCAAACGCCCACCCCAAATCCCTGAAAACCCTCCCGGTGCAGAGCGAGCAGGACTCAGAGCGCTGTGGCTCAGGAGGTCGACATCGCCCAACCCCTTCACTCCAGCCAGGAGGGCTCGTTTACGGCCTAGTGCTGTGATTGTATCAGCTCGGGTGATGTCACTCTGCTTTGTGGCTTCCCTTTCACTCCATATGTCACTCCAGTCAGCAGATGAATCCATTGGCTTCTCCGCCACACGCTCCTGCAGCCTGTTGATGCAACACCTGAGTTAAATTTGCATCATCTGAGTTCCTCTCACCTATTCAGGCCTACGTCTGCGCCGACCCTCCTTCAGCTGCAGCAAAAGCTTCCAGATGCCGATGACTTAACCCTTCGCCTGTAAAACACGAGTAAAAAAATATATACCCGAGTTATGATGACTATATTGGTGGCCTTGTTCTCCCGGGGAGCAGGGGTCTGGCGTGGGTTCTGTGCAGCAGCAGCGGGCCAGTGGGCATTAGTGGTTACAGTAAAGTCCAACCAGGACGTTCCAGCTGACCCCTCTTCATCCGCTGTACCCCCGTTTTAGAACGGGGAGCTCTGTGTGAGGGGTTCGTAGAGCTCGCCATTTTTTATTTACGAGTGTTAAAATGCCACAGCACCCTGGCAGGGACTTTAATGGAGGTGAGACACTCCCATGTCGCACTACTCCCCTCTGTAAAGTTTTACGGCGTCCCACCACACTCTCCGTTGAGCCGAGGGGAAAGTGACGCCATGCCGTTGGAAAATACTCTGTAGTCCTGCCTGGGCCGGCACTCGGTGGCCGCTGAGTCGGGGGGAATTGGAGGTATCCTAAAAGGTTTCCAATGTGCTCTTGCAAATATTATCATAGTTAAGTATCACGTCTTAAAAGCAGGTAAATTGTGGTTAAAGCCTCGGTGTGAAGTCGCCCCACGGACGTGTGCTAATCATCCCGCATAACGCTTGTATCTGTCAGGCCTCACCACCACCGCAGCTAATGGATCGGTACTTTATCACGCCGACTCTCCCTGCAAAGCCAACCCTCTGTCCCTCCTCCCCCACCTTCGCCTCATATGGCCTTGATGAGATCCAGACCTTGAGTGGAAGCATATTAAAGTGGCCCAACAGTGTCAGCAGGAGAGCCAAATGGAAGGTAGTGAAATCTTTTGAACCTCTGTTACATTATAACAGTTCTAAACACATCCAGCTGGGTCCAAAGTTCAGGGAAGACATAAAAGCTCTGCTGCATGTTCGCTCGGAGGATGATAATAACTGAGCACCACTAAAACTACTAAGACCGTCCACAATCAAAGGGCCCCGGAGGAGCGACTCCCCACACTTCTTACTGGCTGCTAATGGCCTTTGTGCATCAGACACAACCTGTCTGAGAGTTGTTAGAACTCCTATAAGACGTCCAGGTTTGCAAACAGAGGGAACTTCTTGCATGTTGGTGATTAAACTCCATTAACTCAGGGTTAATTAAAATACAAAAGACTTGGAGGAGTAGTAATTACCATGTACAAGCCTGTTAAGTCACCCTTCGAGCGCTTTAGAATCCGTTGATCTTGATGGGAGGTGGTCGGTGTCGTGACTTCACAGCTGCCAGATGTCTCCGTGAGTCTGGTTTACAGGAGCTGGACTGCTGACACTGATAATACTGCAGATACAGGACAGACTAGCAGAGTGAGGTAAGACATTATAGTGCGTGTGTGTATGTGTGTGTGTGTGTGTGTGTGTGTGTGTTCTCTGAGCTACACAGAAAGACGCCACGGAGAGCTGTGGGCTCCTCCACGGCGTTTGAACCACACACGATAAATATGAGCTTGTGGCGAGGCTGCGGTGCCCCAGGAATGCTTACATGTGGTCGAGCCGCTCTCACCGCCGTTGACAAGAGAGTTAGCCGGCTTTTGGTCATCAGGATTCGCGGTTGGGGAGAGCTGCATAGGAGGCCGTTTGACTTTACGTCTCGAGGCCGATGCCAGTTTTCTTTCTGGCTCAAGCCTCTCACTAAAGCGTGTTATTTGTTTATTCCGTCCTCTGACAACGCAACCGATCACATTATTGTTTACTGGCTGACTGATGTTGGTCGGGTCCAAAAATGCACTTAATCACCGGTTACCAGCATCTGGAACAAACAAGGCCGGCAGAAACTTTTCCCGGATCAAATAAAATTCTATGAAAGTCTGGCCATATTTATTTATCCGACTGAGAAATGCTCTCTAAGCCTGACTGGGTTTGGGTCAAAGATGGCTCTGCTTGGAATCAGTGAGCAAATAAAGGAAAACCAGTCTCAGCCAGTGAGATCATGATCAATAAGATAGTCAAACAAAAGCTAACATTTGCTGAAACCAAAGCTACCTCTGCCAACAGCCAGACGCTGTTGTAGTTTACTTTTTAATCAACTGGTGACGTCCTGCAGCTGCTAAAAAAGCTAAACTGGCCAAAGACAGCGACGGTGCATCGTTGAATCCATCGTCTCTTCTTCCATCACGATCAAAACTAAAAGTTTAGCTACAATCCGCCCTCTCTCCAGAACCTGTACACCTCCATGACCTTCAGATGGACCAGAAAGACAGCAGCTGACTCCTCCCACTCTAAAGAAAACCCTTTTGAGCCCAAGAACTTCCTAAACACGCAGTCCAACGTAACGTTTATGCTTTAGCATATTTTGAACATCTTTTATTTGCATATATTTTCCCGTGAGTTGTATTTGTGTGTATCGTTGTTTGTTTCTGTGTGTCTAGGGTTAGGGTTGGAGGGTTAGGGTTGGAGGGTTAGGGTTAGGGTTGGAGGGTTAGGGTTAGGGTTGGAGGGTTAGGGTTGGAGGGTTAGGGTTGGAGGGTTAGGGTTGGAGGGTTAGGGTTGGAGGGTTAGGGTTAGGGTTGGAGGGTTAGGGTTAGGGTTGTGTGAACCATTTTTCATCAAGTCACTTTGCAAAAGCAACCTTTTTTTAATTCAATGATGCCAAAAAACAGCAGAAAGTAAATCTAAAGATAAAAATAAAATAGAGATCTTATTTAGCTACAACTGGGCTAAACTGCAGCTTAAATGATGGTCCTAGTTATACAAAAAAAACTTTAATGTTGGTTTAATTTTCACAGAACTAACGTGTTTTTTCAACAAATAAAACCTGTCCAGAAATGACCTCTGCTCCGAAAAAGTAAATTATGTCCTCAAGCACCACTGTGCTCACATTTTTAATTACTGGCTGCTCATTTGTGCTCAAAACTAATAAAAAAAATTAACCGTTTGTGTGAATCTGTTTAAAACCAGAAAGTCAGGTTCAGTTCTTAATATCATAAATTTGCTGATAAAGCATTTGTCACCTTGTTTTATGTGCAGCTTTGCCCGATGATGTCAGATTCTATTAACATTCAGACTTACGTGAATCTGAAAAATAAAAACCTGAAACAACATATGCATGAGAAAACTGACTTTTTATTCAGTTTTATCACGACTGACAAGAAAACAGAAGTTTGTTTTGTATTTTTAAAAGATGAAAAATCTAAAAATGTGTGTGCATGCGTGCATTTTCCTAAAACTCCCAACTCCACAAACTGTCATTGTTTGTTTCTCTTGCTGAGAGCATCATTTGCTCAGAGTCGAGTGGCACCAGCTGTTTTTGAGGCTTCTATCATCCAATAAACCCTCGTAGCTGAGAGAAGAAGTTCAGATCAGAAGATGTCCTCTCCTTCCTCACATCCGTCATCAGAGACCAATCTGTTGTCTCCCATAACTTCACGGCTGACAAGGGTCAGCGGCCCGAGGCTCAGTGGGCCCACCCCCCCACCCCGGACAGATGCAATGGCATAAGGGGGCCCCGGATGCCCCCCTTTCCCCCCGCTGACCTCTCCGCTGACCTCTCCCGCTCTTCCAGTGTCTGAGAACGGGTCCTGGGGTTGAGAAGGTCCTGGGGACTGGACACATTGCAGCATTAATTACACACTCAGTTACCATTGAGCCTAATGTTGGGCCCCCGCCCCTCCACCCCCCTCGGGGTTAACTCCTTCCTGACGAGCAGGGAAAGTAATGGGGCCTCTGTGGCTCGTTTGCCAGCGGTTAGCCAAGCCGTGCTCCTCCATGCCTTCTCCCTTCGCCCTGCTCTCGCTGACTGACAGCAGCTGAGGCTCTGCGTGCACGTGGATCACACACAGAGAGCAAAGAGGCAGCGAGCGATAGGTGGGGAAACCTCATTTGCTAGACAATGAGGCTTTTTTTGGAGCACCATCAACGAGATGCTTCTGCAGCTGAGGAGAGAGGAGGCAGAAAAACAGCGTGCCATGACAGGATATCCCCTCCAGTTAGCAGCAAAAGGGGGAGAAAAGAGAGGAAGTTTATTTCTGTCGTACAGACCCAAAGAGAGATGCTTACACATGTCGTTCAGCGTATAAAATATGAGCTGATCTCCCGAGTGCTACTGGCTACAGCGATAATCACAAGTGTCTCTGCCTGTTGCTGAAGTAATCCAATTTCTGTTGACAGTTGGTAATCTGATAGGAAACTACTTACAATATCAAGGCTTGTGTTTCGTTTGATTAATTCATAGCCTACAGGGTCTGTGAGATAGAAGGAGCGCGCAGCGTGAGATCATGACCCTGGAATTCTAAACAATAACCATCTGTGGTGAACCACACGGAGCGCAATCCAACTCTTGCTTTTCCTCCCTCTCTCCTCCCAAACATGTTAAACAAAACCGCTCACACCTGCAGCGGGCGTCCTGTTTGTACCCTTAACAATCTGTCAACCTAAAGTGTGTCACGACGTGCACGTGGGCTGCAAAAGGGCACGCCGAAGCACGACTTTCAATCATCTTCAGATGACAAATAGAACAGAAAAATCCCACTTCTCCCTTTTTTTTGTTTTTGCATGAATCAAAAACAGTTCTGCAACATCTTAAATAGTAAACCCAGTGTTCTTTGCTTTCCGTGCACGTGTGTGACATTTCAAAAGGATGTTCTGAATTAAGCTTTTTTAAGAGTTTCTCCTCATTTTTTTCCCTCCACAGAAAAGAAAACAACATCTCTGTAAATGTCAGCGCTCTTCCAGCATCTCCTTCAGTGTTAAGAAGAAGTGACGTGGTTTGTTCTCTTTCAGCTGGTTGCCACGGGCTTGAGAATGATAGATGAAGTGTTACTTTGCGGACTATTTTTAACTTTTCCAAACCACAGTTCAGACATCCCATCTGGACCGGGTTAGAGGCAAAGCAGCGTTGACTTCTTCCCTATTAGTTACAGTAACTGACACTGTAAGCTCAGAGGTCACAAAACAAACTTTATACCTGTTTATGCTCCGTGGCACAATGATTAATGCGCGGTTAATAGTTTTCAAGAGGTGCTGTTTGACTGTTTAATGAGCTAAGACAATGCTGTTTTAAATAAAGACCAAGTTTAAAAAGCAAACAGCACTTCTCTGTTCATAAAAGGTGGAGGAAAGCTTCCCCAAAAACACTCAAATAAATAGACTTTTAAGTGGGAACATACCAAACTGGGTTTAAGATCACTCTAGCAGTTTTATGTGTGGTGCACTCATGCAGAGGTGAAGAAAAAAGTGCAAAAACCAACTTAAAAGTGATGCAAAAGGGACTAACACTGCATTTGCACAACTCAGCTGAAGACTTGTGAATATAGAAACAGATTATTATTCTCCCAAGAAGATGACGAGTCAACCTGAGGAAGCTTCCACACTCGGCTCAGGTAGAGAGCATCCTGTTACGAGTGTAGAGGATGCTGCACTGCAGAAAAAAAAACAGACACAAGAGGATTGTGGGTCGCATTAAATCCCTTCTAGCTTCACCCCTACTGCACACTGGAAGCATCAGCGGCGCAGAAAGACGCTGCTTCAAATAGAATCCCTTATAGTCTGTGGGGGTGATTCAAACCAGCCGCGATGCAGAAATTTTCAGGCGCGTCCCAAAAGCGGCATGGCGCAGCATATTTATAGAGGCAGTAGAGACCCACATGGCACCATAAAAGGCTGCAAAATTTGAGTTTTACATCATATGCCCCCTTTAAATATCGATCTAGGTTTAGGACAACAAGCCAAAACATAGTTTATAAATGGAAAATAATGACATTTTAGGATGTTTTGGTTCTCTTTTATTGTAGAACTGTTTAATCATTGATTAAAAAAATACTTGTGCATCCTTATTTGTGCACCAAAAAAATGCTTTCTATAGAAAATGCTTTGTGACATGAAATTTAAGGAGATTAAAACAATCAAATGAATAAAATTGACAGGTAAAATGATTTTCCTCCCATCCCAACAACTTAACATGCAGATTTTCGAACCGCGTATGGCCTCCATGCTTTGCTCTGATCTCTAAGTGAACCGGATGAAAGACGTATGAAGGATGGTCTTTGAAGAGATGGACTGTCTAGCTATCAGCCCAGAGATCTGCTAATGTTTGTGCTCCAGGGGGTGTGTCAGGATGAGAAGTGTGGGCTGAGATTTTTTTAGAAAAAAGGAATGGTGGTACACCCTACAGTCACAGCTAGAGTTGAAAGTCAAGTGCACTAATTCTGCAGAACAATGAAGCAACAACACAGTTGCCAGTGAAAAATGTCATCCTGCCTGCTGGAGGAGGATTTGGCCCCACAGAGCTGCACTAATACACAACATTTCCATTCTTTTTTCCAGACTGACCACACGGGTCATAAATAACAGCGTTTTATCAGCGGGCCGCTCTGGTTTCATGCCACTATTTTTGACTTTATAACAAGAACGGGTGTTCCCTTGATTATGGTCAAAACAGCTAACAATATGTGGAGTTTCCCTCTATGTTTTTATGAGTCTTAAATTGTGTTTGAAAAAAGGGCTTTTGGTTTTTAACCACCCTTGCTGAGTGGCCACTGACTGCTCCAACTGCAACAAGACAAACGTGGAGAGGGTGAAACCTGGAGTTTAAATTAAGAGACTAATTCACTCGTCACTTTATTGGGTGTCCTCATTTTTGATGTCATAAATTCTAAACAGTGATGGAAACCTTCCTCAGAGGTTCTGGTCCATATGACATATGACAGCATCACACAACTCCATCAATGATGAGAATCTCCTGTTTCACCACATCTCAAAAGGTTCTGGGATGCCAATTTCCTGACTGAGCTGAGCTTTGTGAGATGGGTCCACTGGGATGAACATGGTCAGCAACAATACTTAATTATTGATATAGCATCAATTCACAAGAGTCATCCCAAGGCACTTTACAAAGTAAACATTCCGATTGAACCTACTTATCAGTGCACTGAGTGCAGGTCATTATTCAAATTAGTTAAAAGTTCCCTACCTAAGGAGACTCAGATTGTATCGAGTCACTGACTTGTGTCAATGACTTTACAGCAATCTCCATACTAAGCAAGCATGTAGCGACAGTGGAGAGGAAAACTCCCTTTTAACAGGAACCACCCCACCACTATGCTGAAGCAATGATACAAGGCAGGATGCATCCATGATTTCATGTTGGTGACACCAACCATCTGAATGTTGCAGATGAACTCATCAGACCAGGAAAGGTTTTCCAGTCTCTAATGGTCCAGTTCTGGTGATCCTGTGTGAATTCTAGCCTCAGTTTCCTGTTCTTAGCTAACAGGAGAGACACTTGGTGTGGTCTTCTGCTGCCGGAGTACATCTGGAGTTAGATATTGTGCTTCAGAGATGCTTTTCTACAGATCTTGGGTGGAACCAATGATTGTTTGAGCTCCTCAATGAGACACTTTCATCGTAACCTATTCCCTATTCGACAGTGAAATAATTATAAAAGAGTCTAATGTCTCAATCATGTTGGAAGGAAAGTTTTACTAAAACATATTTCATTCTCAGCCAGCTGGGGGTTGTTAGTTTTTCTCCTTTCAAAATGAAAACAGGACTGTTTACACTCTGAGTTTGCAGAATCTGCAGTGAGCTAACGCTGTAGCGGTGGCATTTGTAATTCGACACCGGCAGGCAAAAAGCTCCAGAGTTGTTTAAAGAACCGAAGCCAGTAAACAGGCGCGACCCAGAAGTTATTTTTTGTAACATTAAGAAGCCACAGCATCTTTTTGTTTTACTCTAACATTGGGTGAAGCAGGCTAGAGGCTAACGTTGAGCTAACAATGCTAACAGTGAATTAGAAGCAAATAGCCGGCTCTAAAAATAAATCAAGCTACTTTTTCATTTACCAACAACTGGATATTACAGTAAAATGTGTGTGTGAAGTGAATAATAAGTCAATCGTGGTGTTTTACTTCCTTTAAAGAGTCGTTCAGAACTATAACAGCAAGCTAATAGCAAGGTGGTGAACAACCACACTTCCTCTAATGCCGGAGGCTTATTCCTGTAATAAGTGTAGTACGTTCTCCCTACCATAAAACACCCAAGAGTGCTAACACCTCATATGACAATGTATTTATCTACTTATCAACTTACTGTGTGTGATTTGTCTTTGCTTGTCATCTAGAATCCTCTGTTGCTGATCCCTAACTGGCAACATTCATGAAACTCACAGAACAGGAGTGAGAAAGTAGGTGTGTTTCCTTTATCGGAACTTCGGGGTAAATTTACCGGAAGTTTCTGACGTGCACTTGTCTCCACTTGAACGGGCCGGCCGAACTGCCGTTTTCTGGAACCTTCTGAGTACCTGATCAGGGGTAGGTACTCAGAACGACCTGATAAAAGGCCCGGTGAAGACGCTGGGCGGGAACGCTTCCGATTGGTTGTAACTCAGTTGGTAATGACGTCAACTCAGGAGGAAATAGGAAATGCATATATGTGGCGGGAACCGTTATTTAGGAAAACAGGAGTTGTTAGAGAGACAAGCGATGGAAGCCATCGCTGCATATAACAACATAGCAAACATAAACGTGCCGACTATTGCTTTTTCCTCCATTGTTTCGATCTTTGTTTACTGCTTTTCGCGTTTTTTGCGCTGATCGATGACATAACTCACTCGCAGCGGTCGTGATGTGCTGATGTTTGATCAAATTCCTTACAGGGCCAAATGTATATGGAGACAGGACAGCTTAAAAGAACCGGGGCTTCGGGCTCTCCCGGTCAATTTCACACTCACAGATTTACCCGGAAGTTCTGATAAAGGAAACGCACCCAGTGACTGGTTTGTTTTTTAAATAATATTTAGATCTTGTCAGGCTTGCAGCTTTACTGCAGGTGGTCCCACGTTGTGCGGGGGCGTCTTTGGCTAGATAATATTATAGACTTCCAATATGGGGTCAAAATGGGCTCAGCTCCATGTAAACTCGAAAAAATAAATTGTAAATTCGAACCAAAAAACTTGAAACTTGAAAAAATAAATTGTAAATTAAAACAGTAAATAAAAAAAATAAATATAACTTTGAACCTAAAATTGCAACCACAAAACAAAAAAACAAATTTCATTAAGGAAAACTAAATGAAACAAAAGTTGTGGCCGAGTATACGTTGCATATGCATCATTTTACACACAAGATTAATGCTAAGTTACATCTAATTACTGATAATATGTCTCCAATCCTGGTCCACGAGATCTGCTATCCAGCATGTTTAACTTTCTAACTCCTGCACACCTGATTTTAAAAACCAGAAGGTCTGCAGAGCTTAAAGACCACTAATTCAACCACTGACTCAGTTCTGTAGGAGCATGTAAACTTGGGTTTAATAAATTAGCAATAATATTGGATGAGACCTGCTTTACATTCTGTATTTTTGTTGTTTTCAGGAAATGTTGGAGAAGCAAGTTATGGGAAGATTTCTACTAAGAGTTCAAGAGGCAGGTCACCACCGGACCACACTGCTTTTTGTCACAGATAATGAGAAGGTGGTATTTCCTTTTTGGTATGGTGAATGGTTATCATACACTATAACACTACATCTTTGTCTCCATGTGTTTTTCAGGCTGACACCAACTACCTTGCCCCTCAGACGAGTGAACTTGTAGAATCAAGCACACCAAAGAAATTACTTTAGGATATTCTGACTGAACTTGAGGTAATGTATTGACATTATCCAGTTGCCTACTAAACAATATAGCAAATTATAGTTATTAAATAATAGCTACAGGTCTGAGGGGAATGTCCCTTTTTAAGCTTTTTTGTCATACTGTAAAGACTAAATAAAAACAAAACATTCTGATACTAAACTAATCATGAGTCATGCTTTTCTCCCAAGATAACCAGCCAGCCAGCAGAGATGACCAGCTGACTGTCCTGAAGGTCATGCAGTGGTTCACAGGAGTCACATCGGCACCTCCTACTGTCAGAAAGATGATGGTTCAAAATGAGTGTTTTCCTGTTGTGAGTGCATGTTCACACACTAACATTTCCAACTGCTCACCTCTGCACTTATGAAGAGTTCGTACTAAACTTGACAACTGCAATTACGTCTGGCAAAGAATCACATATGATCTGAAAAGATTTGTAGTTTTGCATTTTAGGTCACAGCTCTTTACTTCAAACTTTTGTAATTCTGTTATACACAAATTATCGTTAACTGGCCATCACTCCATTCCCGCAGGTTGTTACATTGGTATCAATTTATATACAAAACAATCATCGGTAGAACACCGTCATATCTTCGCTCAATACTCATCACTTCCAACAACCAGCGCAATTTACGTTCCAGTAACCTAATCTCTATGGTTAATCCCAAAGCTCGCACCTCCTTTGGCCGCTCCTCATTCCAGTTTGCTGCTCCCAATGACTGGAATGAAATGCAAAAATCACTAAAGCTCACTACCTACGTTCCATTATCTACCTTCAATAATTCATTGCATTCAATAGTTTCTGATCAATGTGCCTGCTTCTGAGTACTTAAAGATTGTTTTAAGTCTGTTTTGATGGCTTGTACATATTATATATGAGAACAGTCCTTTGTATTTATGTCTAGCTGTTTTATCTTTATCTGCATTTTTTTTTATCTTATCTCTTTTTTATCTTACCTGTTTGTGTAAAGCTAACTATGTCTCTGTTGCTGCTGCCTCTTGGCCAGATCGTCGTTGTAAATGAGAATGAGTTCTCAATCAACTCATCTGGTTAAATAAGGGTTAAATAAAATAAAAATAAATAAAATTTAACCTGTTATTGTATTGAGCTTGAGTAGTTGTTTATTGTATATTAAAGCTTGTAAAATAACAGTCATGCTGTTACTCCACAACTACTGTAATAGTGTTTCACCAGTTTATTTTTCAGGGTGTGTGCTTATGTTTATGTCTGCTCAATAAACTCAATATTTCAGTCTCCCATGAGTACATTTATTGAAATGATCAGTAATAAACTTGGCCAGTAATAGTTCAAATTAAATAACAGCTGAAAAGATAAATATGAACAATGTCTAAAGTTAAATTCTTGGGTTTTACAAATCTGTCTAAACCTTTATATTAAAAATCACTTATTAGGCCTTAAAATGAAACATTTGGCATCTTTGAGTATGAATGCTGAACATAGTTTAGAACAGAGGTATGGTCCATGATCATCTGACGGTACATTTGGATTGATGGTTGCTCTGAGGACTTCAAGGCTCTGCTGTGTGAGAGGACAGGTGGGACCACAATTCCTGGAAGTTCTTCACCCCATCTCCCAGAGTTGGTGTGACATCAAGTTCTGCTGTTTGGAGGGGATGATTATTCCACCAATAAAGCTGCACAGTTCTGACTGTAGCTGGGGTGGGAACATACACTAAGCTGCAAAAAGGTGAATGGATCAAAGGTTTTTTGGTCTTTGCAGAAGCCAGGCGGAGTTCCAGACCGCATCTGTACTCGATGTGAATCAGATGTAATTTGGCATTGGCAGACGCACGTCCCATAGCCAATCTGGCACCCTGAGCACATCTGGTACGTTCACACATTGATGTACTAAATTCTATCATCGGTGTGTACCTATTAAAGTAGAACTCTGGATAATTTTTTATCTGACAGCACCATCTAGTGGCTGACAAATGTATCGCACTAAGCCGTGGTTTCCACTTCCGTATTTACAGCCGAAAGCAACGCCTCTCATTCATGAATGCACTCCTCTAGCCGACAAACAGCTAAAACACATTGTTTTACAATTATGCTCATGTTATGTTGTGTATTCATATATTTATATTTTAAAGACTTACTTGTCCATGAGAAAGGTCACCAACTCTGCAACAGCCGAGGTACGTCCTTAACACTCGAGCACGCTCTGTGATTGATCTCTGTACGTAAGCGGTAGTCTAATGCTACCGGTGCTCAGATCATATTGCATAGAACTCTATGAGACAGGGGGTGGGCTTAGCAAAACAAAAAAAAAACACATTGCCTACATTATATCACAATACAAGATAAGACTATTACTTTTATGGCTTTGTAAAAAAACATACATAATTCCTGAAAGAGGAAATCTCCGTATTACAGCTTTAAATAAAGTGATAGCACATTGCTGACTCAGTCTGCAGGGCAGTGCGTTTGCAGGTTGTTCAGAATTCAATACCTGGGCAAACAATGTCTTTTAGACTTTGTGTGAATTATTGACAGCATGAAATGCTCTAAAAATCTAAACAGTTTTGTGCTTGTGTAACTCACTCTGTAAGGCCTTGGCTTGGAGTGTGAGTGGTTCAGGGTTCAATCCCCAGAGGAATACTTGTGTTGTGGAAATTGAGACTTCAAACCTTATGACTGAGCAAGTTTTTAAGTACAAAAGCTATGGTTATCCCAAGTGATTAAAAACTGGGTAGTTGAAGTGCTGAATTTTAAATTTAGTTTTCGGAAGTCAATAAATGCTACCAGCAAACCACAACTGGTTTACTGAGATCACAATTAATTTTTGTTTCAAATCTTCAGGACACATTGAGTCATTGTCTGTGTGTGGTAGCTCAGTCTGTAGGGCTGAGGGTTTATATGCGGGTGTTTCGGAGTTCAATACCTGGACAAACAATGACTTTTAGACTTTGTGTGAATTTCTGGACCACATGAAATGGTCTAAAAAAGCAAATGAGTATCATCTACTTGCGTAGCTTGGTCTGTTGGGGCATTGGCTTGGTGTGCAGGTGGTTCAGGTTTCAAACCCAGAGCATAGCAATTTTAGGCTTTGTGTGAATTCTGGACAACATGAAATGCTCAAAAACCAAGTAGCAAGTGTCTGCTTGTCTAGTTTGCCCTGTAAGTTACTGGGTTGGCATGCTGATGGTTCAGGGTTCAAAACAAATAAAGTCTTTTAGACTTTGTGTGAATTATTGACAGCAAGAAATGCTCTAAAAATCTAAGCAGTAACGTGTATGTGTAGCTCAGTCTGTAAGGCCTTGGCTTGGAGTGTTAGTGGTTCAGGGTTCAATCCCCAGAGGAATACTTGTGTTGTGGAAATTGAGAGTCCACACCTTATAACTGAACAAGTTTTTAAGTACAAAAGCTAAAAATAACAAGCTCAAATGTCCCACCAGAACATGTACAAGTGTGAAGGGTTCCGGTGGCGCAGTGGGATTGTTCGCGTTCGTAAGTCGCTTGTGGTGCAGCAACTGGTTCAAATCCCGCTTGTGACTGACTGGACCTGGATCAGTGCGACAACTCTGAAAGGGGTCGGGGAGGGGGCCTGATTCCCTCCCTGAGTTTCTGAGAGATAAATGTGAGGGCTTATGCTGGTTGGAATTGTGCCAAGCTGGGGTTTTCCTGAAGTGGCAACCAAGTACTAAAAAACAAAATGAAGTACCTTAAAGGGCTTAACATAACCTACTGAACCATGTTACTTGGCCAACTTAGTTAAGTTTCACCAAGAAAGTAGAGTAGAGAACTGCAAAGTTCTGATGGCAAAAGTTACTTTAAGTAAGTTGGTCCAACCTGAGTTACTTGGCCAAACTTAAGTTGGCCCTTGATATGGGCCTACTTGCTCTTATTTGACCATGGTCCAGTAGGGTATGTTAAGCCCTTTAAGTTACGTATATGGACAAGTTACTTTGTACTAGATAGGTACTTTGTTGCCACTTCAGGAAAACCACAGCTTGGCACGATTCCAACCAGCATAACTCCTCACATTTATCTCTCAGAAACTCAGGGAGGGAATCAGGCCCCCTCCCCGACCCCTTTCAGAGTTGTCGCACTGATCCAGGTCCAGTCAGTCACAAGCGGGATTTGAACCAGTTGCTGCACCACTGGTGACTTACGAACGCGAACAATCCCACTGCGCCACCGGAACCCTTCACACTTGTACATGTTCTGGTGGGACATTTGAACTTGTTATTTTTAGCTTTTGTACTTAAAAACTTGTTCAGTCATAAGGTGTGGACTCTCAATTTCCACAACACAAGTATTCCTCTGGGGATTGAACCCTGAACCACTAACACTCCAAGCCAAGGCCTTACAGACTGAGCTACACGAGCACGTAACTGCTTAGATTTTTAGAGCATTTCTTGCTGTCAATAATTCACACAAAGTCTAAAAGACATTATTTGTTTTGAACCCTGAACCATCAGCATGCCAACCCAGTAACTTACAAGGCAAACTAGACAAGCAGACACTTGCTACTTGGTTTTTGAGTATTTCATGTTGTCCAGAATTCACACAAAGCCTAAAATTGCTATGCTCTGGGTTTGAACCCTGAACCACCTGCACACCAAGCCAACGCCCCAACAGACCAAGCTACGCAAGTAGATAATACTCATTTGCTTTTTTAGACCATTTCATGTTGTCCAGAAATTCACACAAAGTCTAAAAGTCATTGTTTGTCCAGGTATTGAACTCCGAACCACCTGCATATAAACCCACTGCCCTACAGACTGAGCTACCACACACAGACAATGACTCGATGTGTCCTGAAGATTTGAAACAAAAATTAATTGTGATCTCAGTACCCCAGTTGTGGTTTGCTGGTAGCATTTATTGACTTCCGAAAACTAAATTTAAAATTCAGTACTTCAACTACCCAGTTTTTAATCACTTGGGATAACCATGATAAATTACTCTTCATTGAACCTTTGCACTTATGTTTATGTTTGCTCAATAAACTCAATATTTCAGTCTCCCATGAGTACATTTATTGAAATGATCAGTAATAAACTTGGCCAGTAATAGTTCAAATTAAATAACAGCTGAAAAGATAAATATGAACAATGTCTAAAGTTAAATTCTTGGGTTTTACAAATCTGTCTAAACCTTTATATTAAAAATCACTTATTAGGCCTTAAAATGAAACATTTGGCATCTTTGAGTATGAATGCTGAACATAGTTTAGAACAGAGGTATGGTCCATGATCATCTGACGGTACATTTGGATTGATGGTTGCTCTGAGGACTTCAAGGCTCTGCTGTGTGAGAGGACAGGTGGGACCACAATTCCTGCAAGTTCTTCACCCCCTCTCCCAGAGTTGGTTTGACATCAAGTTCTGCTCTGTTTGGAGGGGATGATTATTCCACCAATAAAGCTGCACAGTTCTGACTGTAGCTGGGGTAGGAACATACACTAAGCTGCAAAAAGGTGGACAGCTGGTGGAGTCCAGTGAACCTTCTTCATCAAGGCTGTGGAAACGATGGTAGAGTATGTGCTTGTGACTGCCGTCCACAGGTCTCACCATAGTCTCTCTATGCTGCAAAGGAAGAAAGAATGAAAATGTGAGGTGAGACATTCAAGTCATTTGAAAAGAATTTTACCCACCTTGTGAAATAGCTTGTCAAAACTATAAAACAGACCTATGTGAATATTGCTTAACACACACACACACACATTATATATATATATATATATATATATATATATATATATATATATATATATATATATATATATATATATATATACTGCTCACAAAAATTAAAGGAACACTTTTTTTATTGGGCCTGGCATGAGATCAATGAAACCTGTCTGATAATTTTCTGGTTGATAAAGCAGCTGAGGGCATTGTTCATCACTTTCAGCTGTATTGGTGTTCATGGACTTAACGACAGGTGCACTAAAGTGGCAACAATTACAAAACCCTCAAAACAGGACTGGTTTAACATGTGGAGGTCATTTCAAGTTTCTCCCTCTTGATCTTTTTTGGCTGGTTTTCCACTTGTGCTAGTTTTGGCTTGAGTAATTATCTCTACTGGCAGCATGAGGCGATTCCTTAACCCTACAGAAGTTGCACAGGTTGTCCAACTTCTCCAGGATGGCACATCCACACGTGCTGCAGCAAGAAGGTTTAATGTGTCTCCCAGCACAATCTCCAGAACATGGAGGAGATTTCAGGAGACTGGCGGTTACTCTCGGAGAGCTGGACAGGGCCGTAGAAGGTCCACAACCCATCAGCAGGACCGATACCTGCTCCTTTGTGCAAGGCAGAACAGGCTGAGCACTGCTCGTGCCCTACAGAATGACCTCCAGAGGGCCACTGGTGTGAATGTCTCTACCCAAACAATCAGGAACAGACTTCATGAAGATGGCCTGAGGGCCCGACGTCCTGTAGTGGGCCCTGTGCTCACTGCCCAGCACCGTAGAGCTCGACTGGCATTTGCTCAAGAACACCAGAATTGGCAAGTCCGCCACTGGCGCCCTGTACTTTTTACAGACGAGAGCAGGTTCACCCTGAGCACCTGTGATAGACGTGAAACAGTCTGGAGAAGACAAGGAGAACGTTATGCTGCCTGCAACGTCGTTCAACATGACAGGTTTGGTGGTGGGTCAGTGATGGTCTGGGGAGGCATATCCATGGAGGGACGCACAGACCTCTACTGCCTAGGAAATGGTGCTCTGACTGCCATAAGGTATCCAGATGAAATCCTTGAACCCTTTTTTAGACCCTACGCTGATGCAGTAGGTCCTGGTTTTCTCCTAATGCACGACAATGCCCGGCCTCATGTGGCAAGAGTATGCAGGCAGTACCTGGAGCAGGGTCCGAAACTAAATTTTGGACTCACCAGCCAGTAGATGCTAAAATCTACCAGCCAAGCATATTTTTTACCGGCCAAAATTTTAAATGATTTATATCTACCCAAAGCAACGTTATTCTATAATATGATATTATTTTTGATCCAAACAGAGGAGTGACAACATAATTAAAACATCATTAATAAGAAAAACAACTTTTTAGTAATTTCTGATTTTTTTTTTTTTTTACTTTTTAAAAATATTTTTAATTAACTCTTTATTGAAATCTAGTAAGACTCCTTGTTTTCTCTGTCCATGAAATCTGGCCTCCTGCTTTTGACAGTCTTTGTGCAACAGCATTACAGCCTTTGGTAGTCCCACATAAACACGAATAGGTAGACGCTGGAGAGCGTAACAGTGTCGCCGCCATATTGGATGGGTCCCTCACGCTCTGAACCCAACTGGAGTTGCTGGGTGAGCTACTATGCCTGCTTTTTCTACAGCCTACAGTTGCAACAACCGGCTCACTATTGAAAACAGATCACGTGGGACTTTTCTGAGACTTTGCTAGCCTACCCAATGGGATTTTATATTTTCATTTATTTTGTTTAATTGTGTTTTAATTGTCATGCCATACCATGTGCCTGATTTTGTGAAAAAGTTTGATAAAATGTGTTTTTTAGTTGGGTAAGCACCTTCCTCAGTAGAAATAAATGCACTGGGGGCGAATGGAGACCCATCTAAGATGACGGCTGGCCACTACGGCTGCACCAGTCCACGGCGCGTCTACGTATTTATGTCTGTGGTCCCTGATCTGTGGAGAACACAGCTACATCATGAGAATATCTTGTAACGATAAGAACAAATAGAAGTTGTCTTATTTGTCTTTTCGGTTAAGTGAGGTGAGTTATGAGTGACCTGGAAGTGTTTGTGGGCACACGGAAATGAGAGTTCCGGGGGCAACCGGCGTGCATGTATCCGTTTAAGCTAACAGATTAAAAGAACGCCGTCTCCTCTAGATATAAAGAGTGTCGTTATTGAAGAACTCACACACACAAAACGCAACAAATCTGAAAGTATGTCAGGGCTTATATTGGACCTCCAGTCAGTCCTATGACAAATGAATTGTTACGGTTCTTCTCCCTAGCGTACTGGCGGCAAGCAGTGCAGCTCATTTGCGCATATTCTGGTTCATAATGTAGCCACAGTTCGCCACGTTTCATTAAATCTTCTGATTGCCACTGGTCCTGGTGGTTTTTCTTCCAGTTCCACGAGTTTTCGATTTGAAGGCTGGCTGACTCTAGTTAAAAACCTCCACATTTCTCCGCTAGTTTTAACATGAAGCTAACCGCTACCTTGATAAACAGTGAATGGGATAGGCGGAAATGACGTAGGGTGTGGCGCTCACGTTTCGCGTTCGCTTGTGTACGTCGCATGCAGGCGGGAGAGGAGCGTCACAGAAATCCATCGAAGAGGACTGATAAACAACTAATTTGGTGTAAACATTTACTCGCCATGTGGCGGATGGCGCTCCAAATTTTACTCGCCAAGTGGAGCAATTTACTCGCATTTGGCGAGTGGCGACCGTTAATTTCGGACCCTGACCTGGAGGATGAAGGAATTGAAACAATTGAATGGCCTTCACGATCCCCTGACTTAAACCCAATAGAACATATGTGGGACATTATGTTTGGGTCCATTAGGCGGCGCCAGGTTGCTCCTCAGACTGTACAAGAGCTCAGGGATGCCCTCACACAGATCTGGGAGGAAATGCCACAAGACACCATCCGTTGTCTCATTAGGAGCATGCCCCGACGTTGTCAAGCATGCACACAAGCTCGTGGGGGCCACACAAGATACTGAAAAGCATTTTGAGTTGCAGAAATGAAGTTTTTGAAATAATGGACTAGCCTGCCACATCTTCATTTCACTCTGATTTTAGGGTGTCTACACAATTAGCCTTTCGCCGAGCCCCGCCCCCCTTAGTTACTGTTGCCAACTCCGACAATAAGTGGATCAAATACAGCAGCTCCGCAGATTTCCGTGATGGAAAGAAGTACACAGATGCGTTTCAGCGACATTTTTAGGAGCTATTCATCCTCAATATCATCCAAATGGAGCCAAAAATGCTTACAGTATGCAGTGGAGGGATATATTAGTGTTGGCTCCTCTGAGCGAAGCGAAGCAGGGAACTTGGAGTTTGGGAGAAGGTCCGGCGTCCGGGGACGCGTGGATCCGAGGAGCTGTGGCGGCGACTTTCAGAGGACTCCAAAGCACTTTACACCACAGTAACTTCATTATCAATCCACACACTTTTACACACTGCTGTCGATGAATTACATTGTAGTTACAGCTGCCCTTGGGCTCACTGACAGAAACTGAAATAAGAGCGAGCATATTACATTAAGTATTCACATACAAACCGCTGATTGTGAAACTTCCTCCTCCACATCCACGAGCTGTGAACAGCACCAGTGTGGTCTGGTGGTGACCTGCCTCTTGAACTCTTAGTAGAAATCTTCCCATAACTTGCTTCTCCAACATTTCCTGAAAACAACAAAAATGCAGAATGTAAAGCAGGTCTCATCCAATATTATTGCTAATTTATTAAACCCAAGTTTACACGCTCCTACAGAACTGGTGGTTGAATTAGTGGTCTTTAAGCTCTGCAGACCTTCTGGTTTTTAAAATCAGGTGTGCAGGAGTTAGAAAGTAAAACATGCTGGATAGCAGATCTCGTGGACCAGGATTGGAGACATATTATCAGTAATTAGATGTAACTTAGCATTAATCTTGTGTGTAAAATGATGCATATGCTTCATGCTTGGTGGTTAGGCTACCTTCCATGTTACTGAGATCTGTGAGAATCCGCACACATTCACTTTAATGTTATATAGAAATGGATGTGATCTGACAAAGATGCTGTGTAATTCAGAATTTAGTTAAGGCTAACCTTGCTAGCCGCTAACAAGAAGCACACGCTGCTCAATCACATTGAAAAACTCAGACAAAAACAAAACTTTGAACTGCATAAACGGTAAATGAACAGAAAAAATGAACTTACTGCAGATGAACGGTGGTCTGCCCAACGCAGGTAGGCTCACCATTGTGCAATGTCGATGTGCTAACCATGGTGCTACTGCTAACAACAGAAACACGACCTGGGCGGAAATGACGTCAAACCTAAGCGCTTTCACCCAACTGTCATTCATTTCCCATGCAGCCAATGAGCCCAAAGCCCGCCCCCCCATGTCAAATCAGGCTCAGCATCGTAAACGAAAAGAAAGTATTGGAAACGTAAACTCAGGCCTGAGAGCAGAGGAGGAAGAGAAACGTAAACTCGGCCACAACTTATGTTTCATTTAGTTTTCCTCAATGAAATTTGTTTTTTGGTTGCAGTTTTAGGTTCAAAGTAATATTTATTTTTTTTTATTTACTGTTTTTATTTACAATTTATTTTTTCAAGTTTCAAGTTTTTTGGTTCGAATTTACAATTTCTTTTTTCGAGTTTTCAATTTTTATTTGAATTTACAATTTCTTTTTTCGAGTTTACATGGAGCTGAGCCCATTTTGACCCCATATTCCTACTTTAATTTCTCCTCAGCCACACTCGTGTGTTTTACATGTGGAATCAAACCGCCGGTGTAGAAAACACACTTCCCTGTCAGGAGACTTTGTTCTGAGCGAGACAGCGCCGTGTCTGTTCTCCTGATCCAGGGGACTCTGAAGGGGAAACCCACACAGCAGAAACAACAGCACCGTGTGATGGGAAAACATCTGTCAGTTGATCTTCATCAGTTAAAACAGAAACACAGAAAAAAGGAAAATATTCTTTGCTTCCTTTGTGATAAGTCTTGTGTAAAAAGCAGTTCTGCTCAGTGGTCAGGCCGGGAGTCTGGGGACCCCGAGTCCATCATCGCAACATTAAAGTTTACCTTAAAGATCAGCAGACGGAGCAGAAATCATCCGTCTGACTGAGATATCCTTTCCACAGTGAAGTTTAAGGTCTTGATCTGCTTTACCTCATGAGAAAGGAACGTGTTCTGCAACGTTTTATCGTGCAATTTAATTTTAACCAATGAAACGACAACAAATGTTTGCATTAGTTGCTTTAGGAGCCTTTCAAAGTATCTCAGAATGCATTTGTGATAATGAGCTGCAACAAGTAAAGAATTAGGGGGGGGGAAGAGCCCAGACATGCCCTTTGACCCTTCCATATCCTTTTAGAGGAACACATTTCAAGACACGCACAGAAACACACACCACTTACCCTCATTAGCAATTAGGACGCATTAGAAATTGGAAATCTAATAGTGGTTTCCAGTTTGTCGCTGGGCAGCGCTGATGTCTAATGCCTGTTGGCAACAGAGAAGGTTTGAAATGGAAATGTTGTTGTGGTTGGCCTCCACACCCCACTATCATTTGTCTCAAACAAACCCGCCCTTAAATAAAATTACTCAAACGTGATTTTTTTTCCCTTCTTCCTTGTTCACGTTCACTCTTGCACTTTTTTTTTACAGCGCACGGAAAAGCAGCGCGCCTGGTGGAATTCCGTCGCCCACGCTCTCGGTCACGACACTTGATTCCAATTAGATATTTTTCTTTGCTTTCTTGTCCTAGCCTGTCTGGGCCTTCGGCTTTCATCCCTCCTCCTCTCCCTCTGCTGAAACTTCCCTCACCGATGAAATCTCCCCTCCTCTTTCCAACTTCCTCGCTCGTGTCCTCATTCCCTCCGTCTCTATCAGAGTGTCGTTTTGTGGACCACAATGCCCCTCTTTGCTTTCATGTTTCCTCTCGTGGGCAGATTTCTCACAGTTAGACATCCTGTGTCCGTTTTTAAACCTCGACAGCGTCGCACACTACACACGAGGCTGTAAAACACTTTGACTTTGCAGATCTATAATTGCTTTGTCAACCGGCTTCCATAATGATAAAGCCCAGATTTAAAGCAGCGTTAGAAGTTCCCAAACTGCCTTTGTTTTGCTCCCAGACAGAAGATATTTATTAACCTATGGATCCAGCTGATTACAGTGTGGGGTCAGCGCCTCGCTGTGAACATCTTCCCACTCGTTCACTAATCATAGCCTAACCATGAAGTACGCACAATACGTTTTACCAGAGCACGGTAGCCACATGCAATTCCTCATCTGAATGACTGTAATTAAAACATTCCACCATCCTTTGTGTCTTATTTTTTCATTCATGCACTGTTATTTCTTGTCTCAGCACTATTTATCCAGCAAAACAAATATGCTAATGCAGAAGATGGTTATTGCTGACTCATAAACTTTCTGAAGGCGTTCATTTTTCCTTTGCTGCAACGATGCTTTTGGTGATAAATCTTACAGCAGTGGATTAATCACCTCTAAGGAGGCTGCGTAGTGGAGCGGTTGGTAGCACCGTTGCCTCACAGAAAGAAGGTTGAAACCTGCTGCTGCATTTCGGCGTGGAGTTAGCATGTTAGCATGCATGTGTGGGTTTTCTCCCGGGTGTTCTGTTTTTCTCCCACAGACCAAAGACATGCATGTTAGGTTAACTGGTGATTGTAAATTTTCCCTTGTTGAGAGTAAGTGTGTAAATGGTTGTCTCTAGGTGTCCCTGTGATGGACAGTAGACATGTCCAGGGCGTCCCTTGCCACTCGTCCAATGGCTGCTGAAGCTCTCTTTTAATTTAGGATTAGGCAGGTTGGAAAGTGACTGCATTAAGTTGGAAGGTATCTGTGTAATGAGTAATACTGCTCCCCCTCCCTCAAAAAATGTCCCCAAACCCCAACAGTGAAAAATAAATAACAAATACTCACCATTTCTCTGCTTTATTCATTTTCCACAATCAGGGGCCTTCGTAGCATGTTAGAGATCCACTCACAACAGCTTGGCTCCTCCTCCTCATGCTGGTCATCACCCATGATGTATTGGGGCCGTTACGGGTACCAGTCCGCCTTTTGCCAGCACTTGAAGCTCAAAACCAGAGCGACTACCAACTGGAGAACACTTGAGGGGATTTTTGGCACATTTTTTCGGCTCCACCCACACCTTTAGCTGTGTTGCTCACGGATGCACAACCTTTACAAGTTTTACTTCATTCTAATAGGACTGATCAGGTTTATTAAAAAATACACCAACTGGTATTATTAGGGTGGAGAAATTATTGAATAACATTTAGAAACATTTTTGAGGAGTTTGGCTTAGCTAACAGTTTATGGTAAATGGCTGTATTTGATACAGCGCCTTCTAGGGTTCTACAACCCCCCAAGGTGCTTTACAAGACAACAGTCATTCACCCATTCACACACATTAAAGTGGCGGTGTGTATTTTCCCTGGTGATAGGGGGCAGAATATAACTAAATCATTGCAAGCAAACAGAATTTTGTGTTCAAGTACGACCTTACCAATGGATGGCCATTAGGGTCAAAAATCCCTGGGAGTGCAACCTCCATCATTCTCCCTTTCATCACTGGCAACGAGCGAAGAGGTAAATGTGTAAAACAACAATGTTTATGAATGGCGAAAGTTTTGTAACTGCTTGTTACAAATCAGTAAATGCGTTTTGTCCTCACGGGCTCCCGTAGAAAGAAACGTGGCATCCAATATGGCGTCACCCAAAGACTTAGACCCGCTCCCATGTGTTTTAGACCTGATTTTTATGGTTATATGTTATGAAGCCGCCAATATTATTCAACAACTGGGCATCATTTTATTAATTTTCAACAACACTTCCATGGATATTTCCAGAAATTAATGGTAAAAACTACACATTGTCTCTTTAACACTATGGTGGTGATGAGCTACATTGTAGCCACAGCTGCCCTGGGACGCACTGACAGAGGTGAGGTCATACACAGGTGCCACCGGTCCCTCCAACCTCCACCAATGAGCAAGGCAGGTTAAGTGTCTTGCCCAAGGACACGACGATTGGAACAGACGAGGCTCGAACCTGCAACCCTCCAGTTATTAACTTAACTCTTCTGCCGCCATCGCTGTAATTTCTGACCAAAGAAGAGGGTGATCTTTGTCTTATTCATATTTTAATCTCTAAAATGCTTAAATAAGATTCCCTTGCTGTGCCTTGTTGTTAGCACATAGCCCTCCACCCTCAGTTGACATTCCCGTGTCCGGAGCGTCTAGCCCACCTCTTCATGACACAGGCTTTAAGTCTTCACTCCATGCTGCTTGTATATTTCCAAAAGCCCATCCCAAGTACAATAAGTGTCAGCCGTATTTATCCTGCTGTTGTAAAATCCTGGAAAATTCCATGTTACAGTCAACAATTTCATGGTTAACCACAATAATAGAATATTAGGAATAGCTGACTAATGCGCTCCGGGTTGTATCACTGAGGTCTGGAGAAGAAAATCATGCAACTCAATTTGGTATTGAGCTGGAAATATTGTTTCCGATTATGCAAAGCTGGATTGATTTCCTCTGAGAAGCATCAGGAGAATCACTCCTACTGCTCCCTTTCCAATTAATCACAACGTTGGTCTGCGTTTTTTCACTGAAGGGCCGGCTGAAGTAATGCACTCTAATTAGGAATGATACTCTAGGGAGAGATTAGCTCAGAAAATGCATCAGGTTGCTGTTGATCCTTCTGGTGCGAACACGCAAACTGCTGTTGAGCAACAGCGTGCGTCTGCAGAGCTGCAGATATGAAAACTATTTATGGCTCGCTCCGGATCGACAGGCAGGATAAGCATGGATGAAAGCGGAGCGCCTGGTCAAGGCGAGAACCCATCCAGTAAGTCAAAAACTCATCAGGTTGCCTTAGAAGCAAAGACACATCCGGGAGCTGAAGTCTGTTGTTCCTGGGCAGGATGGAGATAGCAGATGGATCTCTGTTATGCACTTTCCAGATGACAAGATCTGCATGAGGAAATGCTCCTAATTTCAGCTCAGCTTCATACACTTTAGTGTGATTTGGACAAAAAAAGTCCTTAAACATGTTGCAGGATGGAAGCACCGACTGCTGTGTCATCACACAGCGCTGGGACCACACAGAGGAATCCTTCATGGCCCGTCAAGGCCAGAGCCATGCAGACATGAAAGATCTACAACTGGAGGAGAAACCTAGCCTTGCTCCCCGCCTTTCAAAAAGCACTCACTCTCCTTGAGCATCTCCAGAGTGGGACAGATGCAACAAGGCAAGGCGACCCCTCTGAAGGGTCAAGGATAAACACAGGGACGTCGGTGGGGGAGGGGGTTCGCCAAAACTGTCATTCTCTTAAGATTCTGACACCTCAACAAACAAGAACACACATTTTTTCCTGTCCTCTTTGCAGACATCTCCAGTGAATGTAGCCCTCTTGAAAGGAAGCAGCTACAGAGAGCCTCTTGCATGTCTGCATTTCACAAGATAACCAGATTGAGAAGCCGTCCCCAGACAAACCCGCTCTGTCAAGGTCTGAGGGCGGCTTTTATGCCTCCCTTCCTCGCCGTCTGAGGGAGACGTCGAAGGTCAAATCTGAAGGAGTGCTTGTCCACGGCTGTTACGGTCACTCGTGCAGTTACTGTTAGGCGTGACAATGCCCACATTATCTGTCGCTCTGTTTTCGCCTCTACAGATGAGAACCAGGCGCTCGTGTCTTGATGGCATACCGTCAGCGTGTCAGCGGCCCCGCTCGCTATGAGTCGAGATTATGGAAGAATTATTCTGGGCTGTCTGGCAATTAAATGCACTCGTGTGGCTTTCTGAGGCTGCCAGCCAAGCTCCTCGGCAACATTCCTGCTCTGATCTGATCTGAGCTAGCGACTCCTTTTGTCTCTGGTAACACTTTTAATATCAGCCAGGATTGAGCTCCGTAGGACTGAAATATCGCTTTACACTCAGGTTTTATGAAGCTCTCACTACATTAGTTTAGGATCCATCTGGTTGACCCAAAATGTTCTTAAGTTTGCATGAAAAGTGAGTCAGAAAATTGTTTTATATTCACATAAACTCCTTAAAGAAATCATATTCCTTCTTGTAGGTTACAGAACATGGTCTGGAGAGTGTAAACGAGCTGACTGGCAACAGTAAAGAGCAGCTAAGTGGATATTCTGAGACACGCTGCAGGTTGGTCTCTGGGTGTGTAGAAGACATGTTTATTTTGGACCTGAGTGACAGCGAACCCAGTGAAAGTCCAGACTTCAGAAAGAGGCGACATCACGTCAGAACTCTCTCTCCACCGCTAACGAAGGCTGTGCCCCCGCTAACGCGCCTGAAGGGCGCACACGCTCTCACGCCGTCACGTTTCAGGAGGGGGGACCCACCACCCTGCAGCGAGGCCTGGCACCTCACCAGCAAAGAGGGAAGAGGGTGGTTTAAGCGTGGAGCCTGCTTGGACCTCATTCCAGTCCCAGAGAACCACTTAAAACAAATTCCTGCAGCTATTTAACACAACCCAGCTCAACAGCTGAGGTCTCACCAGTTCAGAGAGCTGCTGGGCTGGTTGGAGTGAGTGCAGGAGGGTGTGGGATGGAGCAAAAACCTTAAAACTACAGGAAACATCAAGTCTAAAACATGTTGAGCAGTGTGTTTTTGCAAACTTAATATTGAATTATTCATGATATGCTGGTAAAAATAAAGTAAAATGAGCAGAAGTCTGATTAAAAGTATTATTTTCAATACAACCAAGCTTGGCATTTATGATTCTGGAGCACAGGCAGATTATTAACAAAGAAACACTGATTATAGTCATGGTTTTATATCATATTAAAGAGCTGATGCTTTAGTTCAGTGTTACAGGGAGTTGATGTGACATCAATAATTACCAATCTCAGCTAAGTGCACACCTTTAGACATACATGTAGAGATTTAGAAAAATGTCAACTTTTAGGTCATATTTGGTCCAAATTTTGAAAAAAAAGTGCGGGTATTGGAACTGGGTCTTACTCAGTAATTTTGATGATGTGCAGACATCTTGCCTCTGATTGGCTAACAGCAACGCGACTCTTCCACTACCTCCGTTCACTCTGCAATGTTGATCTTTTATCTCCACAAATAACACAAGTCTGAACCTGTTCTACCATGTTGTGGAGTTGCTAATGCTAACTGTTAGCATCTACTAGCCAAGATGTACTCTGCTGTTGCCTGGCTGCAAAAAACAACACAGCCTTCTGTGGTTGCAGGCCAAGATGCATGAGTCCATGAATGCTAATTTACAGTGTGAGGTAGATCTGTGTGAGTTATCCTGACCAGAGCGTTTCCCCGTCTATTTTCTTTCGGCGGCTAATGCAGGAAATAGGGGTAGAAGACTATTTACATGTTCAGCCTGCATGTGAAACTCAGAGTGACTGATTGTATTTAAAAAAGAACAAGTAAAAAGCAGTTTCTCAGTGAAGCTCACCTTTAATAAAGAGTTTTGGTTAGATCTGATAACTTGCTAAGTGTAGCGACAAAGCTAGGTTTGAACAAAGCTCTGAAAGTTTTACAGCCCAGCTGCAAAGATTGTGTTCCTGTGATCAAGGTTGTGTTTCACCATCAAACTTTAGCAGATAAAACGTGCATCTGGTCTCACCGTGGGAGGGTCCAAGTGAGAGACGCTCAGATTTGTCTGGTCAGCAGAAGACTTTAGCCTTGACAGAGGGCCGTGCTCTCTTCCAGTCTCTCTGCTTCTTTTAGCTCTTCTCCAAGATGGATGTAAGAGAAGATTGATGTTTTATTTACCTGTTTGTCTTTCAGAAGGTTGAAGCAAAAGCTACCAGGTCAAAGGTCATGAAACATGGTGAAGATTGTAGAGGATTTCCACATTTTCTCTTAATTTACTGAAATTTGCTGTGATGTCCTCATGTCTGGAGCCAAGGCAATTTTAGAACCAAAGGATTTGTCAAAGGGAAAAAAAATTAAATAAATAAAAAGGTATTTCATTCAACAGTTTTTATGCAGGAGAACACAACAAACCAACGCTCCATTTACCTCAGGGACTCACAGCTCAGTGGAATCAAGAAATGCTTTCATCCCAGAGATGCATGCATGCCATCTTCAGTTTCCCAACGTGCACGAAGATGCAGCAGTGAGTGATTGTGATTGTTAATGACAGCTTAGCATGTGAGGACTTGGAGATTAGAACACCTCCATCGGCATTTTAATGCAACTGGTTATAAAACCTGTGGTTTTCAGAGACTCTTCTCTATTATGCCACAGACCGATACACAGAGGATGGTCCACAGTTTTCCTCTCGTCATGGTGACCACCGGTTTGGTAAACAGCCTTTGCGATTACTCGCTTGGACTCACGGTACATGAAGTGTGAAAGATGTGCTTCAGAGGGGAAAAAAATAATAAACAGTTTATGTGAGCGAGAAAAGGAGCATCTGAGGTCACTGAATGAAAAAATAAAACGGGGAGAAAGGATTTGTGGGTAATCTGACAGAGGTGGTAGTTACTATGAGGGCAGATAACGCTGGGGAGCATGTGGAAGGAATCACGACGTCCACACAAAACAAACAACAGCAGCTCGTCCAAATGTGGGCCTTTACACAATTAAATGTCAAGTTTTATTCTTATGTGACATGGTCATTAACCACACACACACACACACACACACACACAGTATTCCACTCCTGCACTGGAGCATGGACAGGCCAGAGCTCACTTTTCAAGAGGAGATGCTTTGAGTTCCAGAGGGGTGCACATGAAAGAGCAGCAGAACATAAAGGAGTGCCCAAGGATACACTGCAGCGCGCAATGTGAGGACAATTTAGCCCTGATGGAAAACCTGGATCAAAGGCCTGGCCTCCATAATTGCACATTCCCCAACAAACACAGTCCCATTTGAAGAGCGGGCCAGACCTCCGGACTCCTGAGACCTGCTCCCGTGCACGCCATTACTTTCACCTTGCTATGTTCTGTATTTCAATGTCTCGCTCAAAGATTAGAGCAATGCTTTCATTCCAAAAGTGCTCACAATTTTTCTTTTTGAATGCCGAGATAGTGACGGAGGCCGCGCCGGCACTCGTGTCGCGGCATAAGAGGACTTTCCATACAGATGTCTGTCTTCTCAGCACAAGACAGCATCCAAAAGAACTTCCTGCTTTCCTGATGCATTTAAAATCACCTTCTTTGTGAGGGGAATCCGTTCTGCAAAGGCAGTATTATCTGTGCCATTATCTGCAAAGAGATGTTGGAACAGGAAACGGCTTTAAACCAAGTTTCTTACCCCCTCGGGCCCTGCCTGGCTTCTTCCTGCAAATACAAATTGAACCAACAAAATGCAGTTTGGGTGCTTGTAAATCTTACTTGAACATCTTCACTGTGCCACAGGTGGGAGACCTCTGGATATTCTGGAATGTCTTGGCTGTCCTGCAAAGAAAATCAGTAAAAGAGAGAGAGCAAAGAAGAAGAAAACATATATATGAATGTAAATATAAATAGGTAGGTATAAACGTTAGTGCTTAACATCAAATTGGGTAAATTTAAACCAAATAAATCTGTTTTTGCCTTTTATGTTGGGGCTTTTTTATGTTTTACGCCTCATTTGATTCTGCAAATGGAAAAACTAACTGCTTTGTTATCCAGCTAAGATGCATTTGTAGGTCTCCTTTTGCTCTGCCACCATCCTTCACCATCAGCGCTCTCGCCATTTTCTCTTGAACCCAGCTAACGCTCCACAGACAGCTACGGAAAACCAGCAGGGTTGAACAGACGCTGACAGCTCCGTCCACGAGAGCCAGCGAGAGCTTCCTTCAGGACTTCTGATGGTTTTATGTTGCGTCTAGACTTTAATAAGTGGTTGTGTTTTCCTGAAAGCACACCCCAAACCTAGCCTGAAAGTCCTATGGCGGTGCTTTAATAATAAATTATTACATGCATGTGTTGTTGGGTTTGACTAAGATAAACATGTTCCCACGGGGCCCGATTGTGGTGAACCTACAGAGAGCGCCTTGTCGTCAGAAATATTCCTCAGTGTGTTCTTTTTCTCTGCATGTCGCAACAACTTTGCACATACTTTAAAGTTGAGGTTTTTGTGATGTAGAGATCACACATGGAAACGCTGTAATGTAGACATCATGAGCAGAAAGAGGAACATTGTTATGTTTAGGAATCGTGTCAGAGCACGACATTCCTTTTGCAGCTCTGCACTTTTGGGATAGTCCACTTTCATCTCACTGAGCTGTAGCTGGTGGAGATGAAGTTGCAAACGGCATTTGCGAGGGATTTTTAAAAAAATGTCTTCGCAAGGGTTCTTGCCATAGAGCACCAAGAGGCTCACCAGACACTTCTCAATTTGTTTTCCTTGAGCTCTATGTGGTGGAGTTGCTAATGCTAACGGTTAGCTTCTACTAGGCGAGACGTTCTCTGCTGTTTCCTGGACGCTAAACCAACAACAGCCTTCCCCGTCGTGAGTCAAGATGGAGGAGTCCATGAATGTTAAGTGACAGTGTGACGTAGATCTGTCAGGATTTTCTAATCCTAGAGTTTCACCGTCTATTTTCTATCAGAAAGAAACTGGGGTAGGAGACTATTTTTATGTTCAACCTGCATGAAAAACTCAGCGTGACCGATGATAATCAGAAATAAAAATTTAAAAATGTGTTTTTCGAGAAGCTGACCTTTAAGAACAGGACTCAAATACAGACACTTGAATTGTTTGTAGAATGATAAAAATACTATAAAAAAAGAAAAAAGAAAAAAAAAGGAAGAAAGAGAAAAAAGGGGAAAAAAAGAAGGAAAAAAAGGGAAAAAATTCTATAAAACTAAACCCAGGAACATGAATAAAAGCAACATCGTGGAAACCAAACCTACTTGGCTAAAAATCCAAATAATCCACTGCTGATAGCAACAATAAATCTGAATATTTGTCATGTCTACAGAACATTACTGGGCTGTAAAATTTATATTACTATACAGTAATTTTATATATGAGTCAAATTTCGCTTGAACTCTAATCTGATTTGGAGTGTGTGTGGGGATTCATTCACACACATATGCATCGACCATCATCAGGATTCACCTGTGACCCGGTCCCATTATCCCCACAAACCAGATGAACCATCAGACAGCCGCTCTCTGAGGACCAGGAAACGTATCGGTCTGAGCTCCCCATTCAGCGCCGACCTATCGTTAACCTGCGAGGCTTTTCTTCACTCGCTGGCGAAAGCTTTCAAGTGGGATATATTGAATTTCTTCTTTTCTGACATTCAAGTTCAAAGCAGTAATGTGGAGTAGGTAGAAACTTCCAACGAAATAATCAAATTTAATGGCTCAGGTTTGGACATGTTTGAAAAGAACACCAATAGGGTCTCGCTGTAGGCTTAACAGTCGTTTCCCTAATCTCCGAGTAGAGAAAAAAACCTCAAACCATGACAAACACAAAAGTTCAAGTTCGATTCCTTCTTGGCTTTTTCAGAAATCTGTTAAGGAGAAAATCACATGACACAGACTGTCTGCACAGGTCTACAGTTTCTGCTTCGCTCCAGAAACCAATCAGTGCAGAGATGAAAGCAGCAGGAGGAAACGTGCAGACGTTTGGCACCAATCAGGTGCTGACTGGCAGCTTGGAAGCTTTATGGGTTTGGAGGAAATTGTTAGTATTGTCTCATTGTTATCAATGGCACTGCAAACACCTATGAAAGAGGAGGTGCGTCTCTTTCACACACACACACACACACACACACACCTTTTTTCTTGCAGTGACGTCTAAAACACACACACATAGCTCTGACTGCTGTGACTAAGATGATGATTGCATTACTATCCCTCCCTCCATCCATGTTTCACTGCTTGTCCAAGGGGAATCCCAAATCATTCCCAGGCCAGAGAGGACATACAATCCCTCTAGGGAGTTCTGGATCTTCCCCGGGTTCTCCTCCCAATGTTCTGAAAGACCAGGATGTGACCGAGAGGCATCCAAATCAGATACCCGAACCACCTCAGCGTACTCCGTTGTATGAGGAGAACCAGCGGCCCTGACATTCCCAAACTAGAGACCATGACTCAAACAGGGTCAGACACAGGACGGCTCTCATGGAGTTTAACATAGTGGGAGTACACTCATTATTTGTCTAACTTAATGGTTTGTGAGTTGTTTTCTATGGAAAACAAATCTTTGGGGGTGAGTGGGCCATGTGATCCCCTTTTTTTGAGCTACCTCTGGGTGTGTCAGTTGAGGGCTTCTGGGGGAGTCCGTCACCCTTTTGGGGAGCCAGGCTTCCCCTAGCTCCCCAGTAATTCAAACCCTGGCTGGAAGAGTGGAGGGTGGAAGACGGCAGGATTTGAAGTCTTACTCGTTTGTATTCACAATATGAGAACAGCTCACCTCTGATTGGCTAACAGGAACACAACTCTTCCGCTGCCTCCGTTTGCTCGTAAAAAAATGCAACCTGAAGGAGTTCTGCCATGTTGTGGAGTTGCTAATGCTAACGGTTAGCTTCTAATAGCCGAGATGTGCTCTGCTCTCTCCTGGCTCTCTCCTGGCCTCGAAACCAAGCCTTCTGTGGTCGCAAGCCACTATGGGAGAGTACAATAATGCAAACTTTTCAATGTGATGTAGATCTGTATGCTGGTGAAGGTTCTCAGTCATCCAGGTCATGGTAATCCAAAGGGGTTCGAATGAAGGCAACTGGACTTCTTTGGCTTCTTGAAGACGTTTCAATTCTCAGCCGAGGAGCTTTGTCAATTTTGGCGGGAAAATGGGAGGGTCAAGCTTATAAGCTTAGGGCAGCAGTAGCTCAGGAGGTAGAGCGGGTTGTCCAGTAATCGGAAGGTTGCAGGTTCGATCCCGGCTCCGGCCAGAGAATGCTGCTGTGTGTCCTTGGGCAAGACACTTAACCCGCCTTGCCTGCTGGTGGTGGTCGGAGGGACTGGTGGCGCCAGTGCTCGGCAGCCTCGCCTCTGTCAGTGCGCCCCAGGGCAGCTGTAGCTACGCTGTAGCTCATCCCCACCAGTGTGTGAGTGTGTGTGTGAATGGGTGGATGACTGATTGTGTTGTGAAGCGCCTTGGGGGGTTGTAGAACCCTAAGAAGGCGCTATACAAATACAGGCCATTTACCATTTACCATAAGCTGTAGCTGTCTATTGTTGCTTAACGAGCAGAAACTACCTATGAATACCCCTCCTCCCTAACCGTTTATGAGTCGTTAGCCTCTATTGTGTGGGAGTTGTTGTATTGATTAGACGCTGGAGGGTGTCACCTACTGACTTCTCAGATGAGAAGCGAAACGTCTTCAAGAAACCAAAGAAGTCCAGTTGCCTTCATTTGAACCCCTTTGGATAGATCTGTATGGACTTTTCTGACTTGAGCATTACTTTGTTTATTTTCTATCGATGACTAATGCAGAATATAGGGGTAGAAGACTACTTTCATGTTTAGCCTGCATGTAAAACTTAGAGTGGCCTATCGTATTTTGATAAAAACAAGTACTGGATACGTTTCTCAGTGAACCTCCACTTTAAGGAAACTGGAAACAAGTAAGTCGGCTAATTGTTGAGGTGTTGGGGTTAAAGACTTCATGCAGGATTTCAATCTGTTTCCCTAAGCTGCAGCATGTTGGGGACTTAAAACTGGATGTTGGTCCATCTAAGCCAGTAAACGTAGACGTCCTGGGGGGAACGCCACCGCTGCCTCAGAAGAAACACACAAGCCAGCTGTGAGCCACACACACCCACCCAATCACCCCATCGCCTCCGCCTGCACGCCCCTGCTCCGTCTGCTGCCAGCTGAATTCATCACTCTGCTGCTTTACCTAAATCCTTCAATAAAAGTATGATTCCTGACTCAAAACACCTCTCAGTTTTTTTAAATTACACAAACTTGAACCAACACATTTTTTCAATAATCGTTCCATTTCCATCCCGGCTAATATAACTCACGTAGGAGCGCCAGCGGTGAATATCCCCCTCGTTTCTGCCCGCGGGCCTCACTCTGATTGAAGCCTTGTTCATGTCACTAAGTCTGACTGTTTAACCTCGAGCCTCACAGGATATGGCATGAATTAGGTGCATACACCACTCCGCTTAGATTGTAATCTTTTCATAATATACAGCCAATTTCCACACTACATATAGCTGATTCTTGCAGCGTTAGGGGAGTGGTCCGTTCCCTCTGAGGGACGGGTCCCAGTGTTGCAGCAGAAACAATCAAATAATGAAGCTTTTCATCAAGATGCTCCGCAAAGGCTTCTGCTCCCGACCATGTTGTCTCACAGAGTAATCATTGTTTCTTTTTTAATTAGGGAAATGCAGCGCTTTGTTTACACAACTGCACATCTGTAATTTACGGTTTGATTAGTTTTTCCAGGGAGATTTTGCACGATAGCAACGATTGCTATGCGAGGAGGGCGCTGTCGCATATTTGCTGCTGTCTTTCAGCGCTAAACGAAGGGTGTTCTCTGTCTTTGGCGGTTTGTTTAACCGCTTATATGATTGGATCGTTCATTAATTCTCATTCTGTCATGTCCCAGCGTTCATCATTTTTTAAATGCGCCTTTAAACTGCCTCCCTCAACATCTGTCTGATGATTTACTGCGAACATATTACACAGTGAGTTGTTTTTCTGCCACTGATAAATTCTAGTGCCGTTAATGCAGCGAAGGGGCGCAATTCATTTGGACCAAATTAGTGCTCTGGATCGTATTAGACGTGACGTGGTGAGGGACATTCTGTGCAGAAAGTCTGTCCACAACTATGTGTGCAGCTCTTTTACTACAGCTGCACTAAAAGCTGGTCATTTAGCGTTTTACTCACGCAGATGTGTAAATCATCAGAACGTACGCTTTAAAAGTTCACAGGATCTTAATCATCGTTGTCATTAGTTCCTCACCTCCTCCGCAACGTCCCACGCTTCTCAAACGACTGTTACACATTTGCTATTGTGAGCTGATTTCCAAACATCGTGACCTCTTAACCTCAGTGACCATAACCCAGCTGACTCGCTGGTCACCACTCCTATAGGAAACACACCCACAGGACATTGTTTAGACCTCAAAATATTGCAAGTATTATCCTCTCCCGTGCGCTGGGTAAACAAATATTCCACTTGCCAGAGAGATTTAATAAAATCAATCATCTTATATTAAGGCTGACAAATCTCATTTGTTTAATTCTGTAAAGAGTAAACTACAGTTTTTGGTTTTGCAGATTCTTTTTTTTTTCTCCTGCTGAAAAATAACCCGTAAACACTCACTCGCTTTGGGTTTTGGATTTGTTTCAAAAATTCTGGAGGATTTGACTGAAGCAAATTTCACATTTTCATCAGGAAGAGGACATTTTCACCTTTCTAAAATCATTTGGATACATTACCGTCAAACTAAATCTTATTTGTTTAATATTTAGTTTAATTTGCATTTAGAGGAGAAACAGGAAGGTTTTTAAAATATACCAATAAAAGCAAAAGCCTCAAAACACCAAAACGACACGTCAGAAACTTTATCAACACACTGTCTTCTATTATCATTTCCTACCAGTGAGAGATGAAAGGTGGGCTGTAATGTTTTTGCCTGGTCTTAGTTTTACCTAAATATCTCATTAACCTGGGAACAGATCGATCTCTGTGAGAAAAAAGCTGCTGTGCTCCTGTTACAGGAAGTAGAAGCGAGCCAAAGCAGATGTGAGGAGACTTTTTGGAGTCTTATTTCCTGATATTTTGACATCTCGCCTCTAATTGGCTAACAGCAACACGACTCTACCACTGACTCTGTTTGCTCTGCAACGTTGATGTTTTATCTCCACAAATAACACAAGCTTGGAGGAGCTCTACTTGCATCATTTGGTTTTTGTTTTAACACAAAAAAAGAGCTGTTTTTACCTTTTCCTTGCTGATGATTTGACCGCTTTACTGCCTGAGGATGACAGCAGTAAAGCGGTCGAAACTTCAGCAAGAATAAGGTAAAAACAGCTCTTTTTCTGTGTTAAAAAAGAATTAAATGATGCAAGTAGAAGAGATACAGAATGAAGGTGCAAAAAGGCCGTTTGGTGGAGTTGCTAATGCTAACGTTAGCTTCTACTAGCCAAGATGTTCTCTGCTGTCTCTTGGACATTAAACCAACAACAGACTTTCCTGTCGTGAGCTAAAATAAGTGAGTCCATGAATTCAAATTTTCAGTGTGACGTAGCTCTGTGTGACTTTCTAATCCGAGCGTTTCCTCGTCTATTATCCATCAGCGGCTATGCAGGACATAGGGGTAGATTATTTTCAGCCTGCATGTGAAACTCAGAGTGACCGAAAATATTTAAAAAATAACAAGTAAACAGTTTCTCAGTGAACTTCCTCTTCAATAAAACTCAGAACGTTCTCTTTGGGTGCTCGTCACCAACACATTAAGTTTTGGGCTCAACCCAATTCAAGATGGCCGCCACAGCTAATCAAGAAGAAGGGCCATGACTCCTACACGTTCCCGTCAGCTGTTGGAATAAACCTTTTCTGTCTCACCAACCACTGGATGGAGTTTTATGAAACCAGTAAAATAATAATAATGATCATTTACAATTGATTAGCCCAATTCAAGATGGCCGCCACAGCTAATCAACGTGACAAAAAACCCAAAAATGGTCGTAGCTTAGTGAATTTTACAAACGTTGAGATACACTTTGACGTGGTAGTAGCCTAGCTTAGAGTCATTTATAAGACAGACTCTAAATAGGCTGAACTGATTGGAACTTGTGCAACACATGAGATCATGAATCATGGTTTTTTTCCAGATTTGACCAAAAAAAATGACAATAGCTCCATAACTTCAGGTCATTTTAAATATTTTATCCATTTAGTTACATTCTGTGAAATGTTTTCCATTTATTTGTTGCAGCCAGAAATAGCCGACAAACACAGAGCCTCAGCGTCTGCTGGTTAACTTCCAAAAGAGAAACAGAAAAGATTATGTGTTCCAGCTTTGGTGTGAGTATAATATCTCGTACTAGAATGGAGGGACGTGGGCCAGCTGTCGTACTGATCCAGCCATTCGCATGTGTGGGTCCAGACAGATCAGAGTGAAGGAGGGTTTGCTGCTGTGAGGCTGCTCCACCTAATCCCAGGCTGCATTACTCAATCGGTCCAGTCGAACAGCCCACAGACGCGGGGACTTCCCCTTCCCTCCAAAGACGTAGAGGAATACTGTATTGCTTCATGCATCACTGAGGTAATATCATTACTTCAACCAAGAGCTCCAAAGCCTAACCTGTGTGTATATATGGTCTCGAGTGTCTGAACGGCATTGTGTGAAAGTATGTAATACATAACTTCAGTGCAACACTAATTTGTTCCAAGAAATACTAAAGAGCTAGCATTACCATAACACCAGGATTCCTGTTGCATGTAAATACTTTTAGGTGCCATGTAAGTACTGTGTGATTAGGCTGCAGAAGTTCTCATCGCTCTCCAAGAGTATCAAACATTCGCTCTATCTCATTTGTTTTCCCAGATAGATATCAATCCAATCTTCTTCAGGGGAAATCCATCACATGGGCGTACATCAGCCTCACAAGCTATTGTCTCTTGCACGCAACTCTAAAATTACTGCAATCTGCTGTTACTGACACTCCTTTAACACCTTCAGGGTTCTAAAAAGGTGTCGCTTTTAAGAAAAACAGGGAAAAAACTGATCCAGACACAAAAAACCATGTTCAAAAGTTTGTTGGAGCAACACTCATAAAGTCCATCCCCCTCTAATCTCATGCATGTCATGCAGCTATAATTGTAACTGATGTTTAAGTGAAACGCATGCTCCTCTTCAGTAGCGTAATCATGAGAAGAGACGGTGTAATAAGCACTAACTTGTTCTGTGAGGACATATTTCCCTTGACGGATAAATATGAGCTTGAAGCAAAGCATCGGGCCTATCTCTGAAAACAAACATGGCCATATATTTGACTTGGAAAAACAGCGATCAGCTGTATCAACAACGGTCCTCCTACTGCAGCCAGTCACTTATGGAGTCTGAAGGCATCCTCTGAGAGCCTTTCAGCAGACATGAGGCAAACATTAAGCTAAACAGTAAAAAAAATCCCCTCTGAATGCAAAGTTTCCTACTAAAAATACTCAGACAAAATGAGAACACTAAATCTAGAACTAAAGTAGCGTTTTATGATTTGATGGCGGTATTATGATAGCGAGGCCGGGCTAGCTCTCCTTCTTGCAGATAATCTGTCTGCTGTTTGCACTGGCACAGCTGTTTGCTTTGCCTTTTCTCAGCTGTCTGTGCTCTCCCGCCCGTCTCCCGGTTTGATAACATAATACTCCAAGCATGTTTCCAAACGATCATAAAAAGAGACGCTATCAGCTCTTTGATTGGGCAACGGCAGATTTAAACCTGGAAGGTCGTACCGTCTGGTGCGCACGCTGGAGAGCTGAGTTATGCTCCTCTCTGCCCTTTGAAATAAAACTTGTCATTAACTAACAATGAGCACAGACCATAGAAATGACTCCAGTAAATTCTAACAAAACATCAAATTTAGTTTTGGATTATTTAATGTTGGTTCATTTTTATTGTTCTCGTGGTGATTTGGAAAACCAGGCAAGGCTGGTGGCATTTTCTCATGCGGTTTTCCCTTCAGGGCCCTTATTTATGAGTCATTTGGCACAAAACTACTAAGTATTAAGAAAATCCAGCTTTACACAGAAAGTTAGTACGATCCCCATAATTAGTGCGTCTCATCTAAACACACCCATGCACTCATTTTGACAAACTTTCAATCACCCAGCATGGGATTAAAGTAACGCTAATGTTTTATGTTCCTGCTCTTGTACACTTGTTTTGTGATTTCCCAACACTGCGGACGCACGATAACCACAGCTAGCTAAATGCTGGCTACCACACCTATAGGAAACACCCACAGCACATGGTTTATACCTCAAAATATTGAAAATATTGTATGCATCCATGTGCTGGGGAAACAAATACTTTATAGTTCAGAACTTTATGAAAAACTTGATTCAGTTTGGCAGATGAAAAAAATAAACACATGATGCAACCAGACACCAAACCAGTGAAACCAGCAACATTGGTGTTTTAGCACAGAGCAAACTTCATGAACTAATTAAAACAACATTATAGTAGCTCTGAAGAAACACATTTCCATCAGATCTTTGTGACATGGTGCATGATCCTGCTGGAAGTAGCATCCGAAGATGGGTTCATGTGGTCATAAAGGGATGGACATGGTCAGCAACAATACTCAGGTGGGCTGTGGTGTTTAAACCAGGCTCAGGTGGGACTGACGGGTCCAAAGTGGGACCAGAACATCTCCCCACCACCACCACCTTTACACCAGAATCAGTGATACAAGTCAGGATGGACCCATGCTTTCATGTTGGTGACACCAAATTCTGACCCGACCATCTGATTGTTGCAGCTGAAATCCAGACTCATCCGACCAGGAAACGTTTTCCAGTCTCTTCTGGTCCAGTTCTGGTGATCCTGTGTGAATTCTAGCCTCAGTTCCTGTTCTTAGCTGACAGAAGAGACACCTGGTGTGGTCTTCTGCTGCTGGAGTCCATCTGTTTTAAGGTTCAACATGTTATTCTGAAGGTACACTTGTCACACCATGCACATGGTTTATTTATATAGCACCAAATCACGACGTCAAGAGTCGTCTCAAGACGCTTCACAAAGTAAACATTCCAACTGAGTTCAGTTCATTATGCCAGTTAGTAAAAAGGTTCCTATGTAAGGAAACCCAGCAGATTGCATGGAGTTAGAGCATCCGGTTAGCAGTGGTTTAGCCTTTACAGACAATATGTTACAGCTGCAGCAGCAAAACAAGCTAGCTTTTAAACACAGTCACGGAGCTCTCATCCCTCCCGTCGGCTATCATAACTAAGCCACGTCTGCCTGATAGGGGAAACAGGCATTGCCACAGTAAACGAGCTAATGCTAAACACCAGTCACCGTTTTCTAGGTCCAAACGTCTTTTGTTGTCCGTGACTTCAAATGGTGTTTTTCTTTGTGGGACTCTGGTAGTTTGTCCTAAAGTTGAAGTGGTAGCAGCCGGCTGTTTCTCCTTCTCTGATTTTATTGAGCGGAGAACCTCTCACACCAGTGGTGTTCTGTTGCTGAATACGTGAGTGCGTAATGAGTGGAGGACCCAGGATAGTGCGGCGGTTTGGTGAGACCAACAACTGGATGGCCCAATCGTTGTTATCGGTCCAAGCAGTGTTATTGGCTCAGGTTTTTAGACAAATATGAGAGAATAACTTCCTTTTGTTATCTCCACAATATATTCATAGCTATACTGTGTTAGAACGTTGTTAAGAGGCAAGAAAAAATGTGTTAAGCTAGCTTGTTTTGCAGATTTGCCGTTGTAGCTTTAACTTTGTTTGGGTTCCTACTTCTCCTCAGCTGACGACAGCTGCTGCACAAGTGTGAGTGTGATAAAATAGTGATATAATAGATACAGATAAATAATAGATATAGTAGCCTGACTTGATTTATAAGAGTTTTGTCCTTAAGGACGCTTTTAGGTCATGAATAAAACAGCTTGTCCTTTGGTAACAGAGAGAAAAAGCCTTGCTCTCATTATGGGATAGTTGAATGTAGTTTCCATCCTGCAGGAGTGGCAGCAGAAGAAGAGTTTACATGAGATACATTCTTTATATAACAACATGGCCAAAATTCCATCTGGACCCAGGTGATGTGGTGCAGAGATGCTGGTTGGAACTGGTGGTTGTTTGAGCTACTGGAACCAGTCAGCCCATCCTCCTCTGGCCTCTGACCTCAACAAGGAATTTTAATCCAGCCTCTGGATGTTTTCTCTTTTCTGTAAACCCTAGAGATGGTTGTGGGTAAAAGTCCCAGTAGATCAGGTTCTAAAGTACTCAAACCAGCAACCGTAAAATGTTCAAAGTCACTTAAATCTCTGAACTTCAGCAGGTCGTCTTTATCACGTCTAGATGCTGAAATGACATTGCCATTGAGTTGCTGCCGTGTGATTGGCTGAATAAATATTTGTGTTAAGTGCAGGTGTACTTAATAAAGCAGCTGGTTAGTGCATGGTCATGCATTCTGTGGGTAATGTTGATATATTTAGATATAATTTGTGGAAACTAACGATTCATTTTGTAAAAGGTCAGAAGGGGAGGGATCTAGAGATTGACCTTTGACCTAAAAACCCTGCCATCATTCTGAAGCCCGTCTGGTCTTCGTTATCGGCCGTAGATCAGCTGCAGTAGGTGATGATTGATGGTGATGAAATTTATTTTAGCTCAGACTTTGTTTTTGAGCGAGCTGCTGATGCAGCTTTAAAGAGACCAAACACACAAAGTTAAAATAAAAGACCCAAACGCGCTCAGACGCTGAGACATGCAGCCGTCATAGAAGCATGACAGCGTGCTTAGTCACAGATCTGCTGGCAGCGGTCCGTGGGGGGCTCTGTGTTTTGTTTCAGTCATCAAAGCTATTGGGTTATGGGTCTTTTCTCCCCGCCTATCACTCAGCAACACTCATGGCCACTCGGACCCTGAAATCTTACTCCAGGCTGCTGAGAGGAGCGGGCGGTGGGGCTGAAGAAACGTCTCCCTGGCCTCGGTCAGCTCCGCTGGGGGTCACGCTGCCATTCTTCTGTTACACAAAAGACTTCTTCAAGTGCCCGTGTGACAATAGCCTTTAGATCAGTGGAGCATAATGATTACCGGTTAACATCAGTGCACCCGGTAATAATTCAGCCAGAATTAATCACAAGTTTTTTATAAGTTGGCGAGCAAAGTTGTTTTTTTCTTGAATCCCGTCTGTGATTTGCATATTCCAGCGGCCCCCGCTGCGGTGGGCGATGGGCTGATGGACCGGGACGCGTTCTGAGCTCGGTAATGAGCGCAGCCTCTCACTTTCAACCTGAAGTGCCAACATTATGTCGCTCACAAGCTCGTCATGGTGAACGTGCACAGACCGCACGTCTACAGCAGCAGCGAGGCATGATTTCACAAGACAGGCCTTTAACTTAGCACAAAGGAATTTTAAATGTGCTGACACACATAAACTAAAACAAAAAAATCCCTTTTTTCTTTTTGATTTACAAAACGCGTAATGCACCGAGGGAGATGAGACATTCCAGCGCTCGCGCACCACATTAGAATTCACTTAGGAATTCTGATCGGGGCCGAATGAAAAACATTATCAAATAAAATTAATTAAAGCAAGGCTGCGAGTCTTTGGTTTCCAGACTGCTTTTGTTTAGCTGTCGTAAACAGAGTTAGCTGCGTCTGTCAGTGAATTAAGAAAATCCTGGGCCCCTTCTGCGGTGCCGACCTTGATTCACAGATCCCGCGAGGCCTGCCAGCGCTTTGCTCTCTTTCAGCGCGAGTCGACTTGGCCAGTGACAGACAAGACACCCTCGTGTCAAAACACGGCCGGCCCTGCCAGCCAGCTGAATGCACGCAGAAGGGCAGCGCTAATGCCATCATTTACACTTTTTCACCATGTATCCAGTCAAGCCCTGTGTGTGTGACAGCGTTAAATCAAAAGAGAAAGCATGTCTTTCTTTTGCTGCACCGGGAAGCAGCCAAGTCTATGAAGAGTTATCTTTTTCTGCTGCTAAACGTTGTTCTGATTAAACGTTTTGTCTTTGCGTATCTCTGCTGCTCTGTTTTTATCTAATGAGAGCTTTTTGGCTTTGATGTCTTGGACCGTTTGGTGTGAAGCTCCCACACAAGGACGAAACAACACAGCGCCGCCAGTTTGTTGCAAAGTGACACCTCTTCAAAGGGCTGCCACAATTTTTACCGTCTAAATTGTAAAATTGCTTTAAAAACTTTCCAAACTGTGTGTTTACATTTCCAAATGCATCTGTGTGTGACTGTTTTATTTCTTCTTTAGCTTTTGGAACATCTAGGCACAGAAGAAGCAGACATTGTGGGCCAGAACTATTTAAATCCACATATTTCATGACGTCTGTGCTGCTGGAAACAGGATTTCTTGTGATCCAATGAATTTCTTAATAATCTAAGACATTTTGTGCAGGTTTTGGTAACTTTACAGCCCAAATAAGCCAGACCGACAAACAGGATTGTGATCACATGGTGTCGTCAGCCCACAGGTGGATTGCATACATGCTATTTGTCAGAAAAGGCCAGCAAAATTCAACAATATGGAGGTTTATGTTGATTCTCTATCACTGAAAAGGAGTTCTGCATTTCTACGTTTGCAGGTCTAACTCTCTTCTTCCATCACGTTCTGGAACATTACGGTTTATTTGGTTGGACGTGTGAAAACATAAACAGATGATTTATTGTTGATGTCTGCTGCAAATCCTGCATAATCCCTATTTTCATATTAACATTTAGATCTCATGACTTACAGAGAATTTTCCCTCTGGACCTAAAGTAAAGAATAGGTCATCGCTGTATTTTGTTAAATCTCGTGCCGATACGTGAAGTTAAACCCGTGGAGAAAATAAAAGTGCTGGCAGAATAGTTGAAATGTGCTATCAAGAGAAGGTGAAATCAGGGCAAGATTTGGACTAGAAGATAATCATTTTCACCCCTTTAGCTGATTTAAAAACGACAAATTTAGCTCGCAAATTTATCCAAAACCCAAGTTTTTTTGCAACCAGTGCAGATAAATGCAAACTCCATACAAATGCCAACATCTTACTAATTGATCACTACTAAACCATCAAAGACGTCTCATTTAATCTGTTGCAGAACTATTTAAAAAATTAATATTTAATTCTAAACATGCAGTGTTTACTCCATACCTCCATTCATTTTTGTCTGCTTATCCGAGGCTATGTTACCTTGAAACCTGTCACCGTGGCAGCAGCCCCAGTACAGGGGACCAAATCGTCCTCTCCCCAGCAACATCCACCAGCTCCACCAGTGTGATCCCATGGCATTCCCTGGCCAGTGTGGACACACAATCCCTCTAGCGTTTCCTGGATCAACCCAGAGGCCTCCTGCTGTAAGATAGACAAGAGAAGCCTCCCCTTGGGGGTTTGTCCGGGATGCATTCTAAACAAATTCCTGAACAACCTCAGCTGGCTCCTCCAGATGAGGAGGAGCAGCGGTTCTACTCTCAGTTGTCAGAGTTCTTCACCCTGTTTTGGTCACTTTGATTTGAAATCTTGCTCTGTGATTCATTACCCAACGCTCATAACCATATGTGAGAATATCTCAGTGATATTTAATTTTGTTTTTTTGCAGAAATTTGAGTTTTTCCAATCTATAAAAGCAAGTTGAACAGAGTAAAATGTTACAGTGCAAGCAGCCACGTTCTCTGTAGGCAACGCATGGTCCAGGTAGGGTAAAAATCAATAAAAGTCAATAAAATAATTCAAAGGTAATAAAATAAAAAGAATAATTAAATATAAACACAAATAATTGAACTTCAGGGTCAGGCTATAATAGAATCAAATGTGTACAAAGAATAAGACTATTTTTATTCACCTGAATCAGTAAATTATTCTAAGAATGAAACCAGCTCCTGCGTTTTTGTATCTGGTTCGGGACCTGAGGGCTCTTGTTGGTGTAGAATATTATATAAACAAAAAGAAACCAGACTGTTTACAGTCTTCCCGGTCCACCAATCACAGCAGCGTCTTCCTGAGACCTCCTCCTCCAGCAGGTGGCCAATGGCCGTTTTTCCTTCCCGACTCACCAGTCATATGAAGGCACATTGGAATTAGCACAAGCACCCTACACCGTAATCCTAACATTGGCCCATATGTTTTTTTCCTGATTAAATTCAGATTAATCAATTATCCAATCCACCAAATAACTCAAACAAGAGTGAATGCCAACAGGGGAGCATTACGGGGCCTTTGGCCCAGTTTCTGAGTTCATGTAAACGTTTCAGAGAACATGCAACAGGCAACAAACCCAGACTTTGACGGTGACTCAGACCAGTTCAACTGGCAACACAAAGAACGGCTCATTAGTTTAACATTAACAGGTAGTTGATTCGCTCCAGTTATATGGAGCCTTTTTCACAGACGGCTCCCCCACAGGCCCACGTTCTTGTTGACTGCACCACCTCGGCCACTGCCTGCACCCCATCCGTCATTCGTTAATGCGTCTGTATATTAATCCACTGGGTCTGAGACTTTTTCACATTTTACTGCCATGATTTAGCAGAAATATTTCAGTAGCGTTAAAGAACATCTCAGCGTACATTGTATTCATTAGATTATGTTATTTTCAGTTGATGGGTCTGGCAAAATGAGCTCCAGAGATGCTTAAATGCCAATATTAAAACAATAATTCTCTAATTGGGCCGCACCACATCAGATATTCCATATATGTGTGTGTTTTCTTTTCTGTATGTTACTTATCAGCACTTAATTGATATTTTTGTCTCATGCAGGTCATTTGTTTATTTGTGCTTCCTAAATGGTTTGATCAGCCGCAGCAGAAGTAAGTCGGTTAATGTTTCCTGTGTTGATGCCTGAGTTAGACTTTGTTATGTTGACCTATTGCATGGGCCTCCTGAAGTTATTACACTGCCTCTATATTCTTTGGTTTCTGTAAATAAACTGGACATTATTTTTGCAAATCCCCCTTGTGTCTCTCTGGTCCGTGTGGTCCCCGACGTGCCACACACGGGGCTTTGATGCCGTTTCATGGACTTCCATCCAATTTCCTGAAGCAACACTGCAACTTTTCATTGATAAACACGGAAAAACAACATTAATTCAAACTGCTTCCGTCTACGGAGAGAAGATCGGACGTGAAAACCTCTATCAGCTTGTGGGTGCCTGTTCTGTCTCAGGACTGGCTGCTGGTGTGTGATCACACATCATGTATTGTGTGTGTGGGAGAGCTACAGGATTGTGTTTACTTTAAAAGAAAGTGAAACGGCGGGGTCGTCTATATTAAAACTGACAGGCCCATTTGGAAGCAATCATCAAATGTGTCATGGAAAAAGCGCTACGTCATGCTTCGAGGGACGTCAAGAGACTGCCAGCATCAACATTTTCCCCGAAGACTGGCAACGGATGTCGTTTCGACAGGGTTTATGTTCCTTACTGGGACTGCTGGTCCTAGAGCGAGGAGATTTCTCAGTGACACTCGCACTCATGAGCTAAAGCGCAACAGAGAGCAGAAGGGTTTTATCAGTGTTACCTCCTCCAGATAGGAAGTCCAGGCCATTAGCTGCACTCACCTCAAGCAAGCCCCAATATCCTGTTTGAAGAAGGTTCTGATTCAGTGATTCTGAGGTCTTTCTACCTTTAAGGAGACCACCTTGGATGGTTGGATGTGCAATGAATCTAATCTTCTTTCCTGAGAAATAACCAAACTGATCAGTGGTTTTGGCATAATCACCTGATCACGGGGGGTCAGCTCAGCAGTTTGAGACTTGATATCGCAGAGCTGGAAGTACTAGAGTAGCAGGGCACTAGTGTAAGACGGGATAATCTACATCCCTCCCCTCGGAGGATCAAACACCTCTGTCCGTTAAGGATGTGAGAGGACACAGAGCGACTCAGCTTCTTACACGTGCACTTGCGTAGAACGCTGATCCTGCTGCCTGTTCTGACGCTGTTGACATGCACACTAAAAGTAACCGTCCAAATCCTCCTGAGCGTCTTCCTCCATGCTGCTGATATGCACCGCACCATTTAAGAAAGAAAAACACTAGAATAAACATGAAATAAATGAGTCACCCGCAGCATCACCGCAGCAATTAAGCCCAGTTTGAACCAATGAAAATCAAAACCCGCGCTCTCGACCAAACTCTCTGCAGTGTAATTCAATTTTTACTCAACCTCCATAGCAGCTGGGTTTGCTATATGCACTAACCACACTGAGGTACTCACCACATGTTCACCAAGACATGAAAATACCATCACCTCCCAGAACGAGACTTCAGAGTAAAGGTTGAGAAAAAAAAGCAAAGGGTGAAAAATAATATTTATCTGAGAGCTGGAAGCTGATACTTTGGTAACAAAAGCAGATCTTGTAAAAATGTTGTAATACTTAAAAAAAGCTCTAAAGCACATAGAGTTTTATAATCTATAGTCTGAACTCTTATTCATTCAGATCGGATTCTTCAATGTTGCTGCTTTCATAAAACACACCGTGCCGGCAAATCAGCAAAACACTGCCGCCACGGCGTGACATATGAAAGCGCTGTGGCGACCAGGTGATCGAGGAATTTTGTGGCTTTCGTGCCACCAAGATTGATAGTAATATTACCGCAATGCTGGACTTGTGAGTGAAGATTACGTTTTGGCACAACAGATGTGATGTCGTGGTCATGTGTTGGATGTCCACCGAGTCCCGACTGGCTACAATCTTGAAAATTAAAGTAAATACGTGCAGTCAGTTTTGCATTTGTAAACAGAACCAGCAAACTAGCAATGCAGAGCTCTGGGAGCTTCTCGCCATTAGAACTGAAGCCCAGATCACCAGACAGGTCATGGAGACGGTGAGGGACAGCCACCTTTTGGAGCGACTCGTGAAAACGACATAAGGAGCGCGGCTTCAATCGCAACAAAAAGCAAGTTATGTCCAAGCTGAAAGGAAGTCCGTGACAGAGCAGAGACCTCCCCCACTCCCCCTTTATACCGCCATTGCGTAATCTTTTGTGAAAAGCACATCATCGCCACAGTCTGACCACTAATAAACGACCTGATGCCGGCTTAACTTTGCGGCAAATTGGCGGGATTGTTTTATAAAAGAGGCTTTAAATACACAGAAATAAGCCTGTATAACCCTTTAAAGGGTTCCTCGAAATCAAAGCCACATTTACCATGTTGTTGTTGAATATGAGCAGCTTGGGGTGTCTAACGTAGCATACCAAAAAGCCTGTGCCCTGTCTGGTGGTGAAGCTAACCACAGAACAATGCTAGCCAGAGCTACTGCTAACGCTAGCCAGAGCTACTGCTAACGCTAGCCCAAGCTACTGCTAACGCTAGCCCAAGCTACTGCTGTTGGCTGAGAGGAAAACAAAGTAGAATTTTGGAGCACACATGTAACATTCCAGGTTGTACTGGGAATACCTAGCCTAGTGAACTAGACCAATTCTTGCTTTGCAGAGTTTGGTCTAGGCACGCTTCATTGGAAACCTCGCAGCACAAACCACTGCTGTGTCTATCCAATCACAACTCGCTATAGTTTTGGTTGGGCCAATCACAGCGCTCTATATTGTGGGCCAATCACAGAGCGGGAGTAGCCGATGACGTCAGCGCTGCGGCCGCGAACCCAAGCAACATGGCGGCAGCGCCGGAGCCATGTTCTTTTGAAACTGTCATGTTGAGGGGCAGCTTCTTGACCCACGACATACAGAATCACACACAGAGCCAGGTAAGTAGAAATAATAATAATTTATTACAAAAATAAAGAAGTTCGGAGGGTAGATAACGAGAACTGAAGGCGCTGCGACAACAGGTAGCAGGATATCCAAAAGGGGTTCTGGGAAAGGAGAGCGAGTGAGTATTTAGGAGGACTGGTGAGAATGTAGAGCTCTGAAGGGCTTACGGGTTCCTGGGGGCTGTGAAGCGTGAGGAGAGGGCAGAGTAGGTCTGGGTGAGCTGGAGGAGGATGGCGAGGTCAGGTGAGCGGCTGAGAGCGAGCGGCCAGGGGAATAGCAGTATGACGTGGCGTGCAGGTATCCGGTCAGGTATGAAGTAGAGGTGAGATGATGCTGAGAACCTGGAGGAAGGACAGGCAGGTTACTGAATTGGCAGGAGACAGGTTTGCAAGTGCAACAAACTATGGCAGACAGGTCAGAAGGCTAGAGCTACCCAAACTGAGTAATCATCCGGCGTGGTGTTGAGTCACACTGCTCCTTAAATCCCCTGGGCCTTGATGACAGGATTAGCTGCAGCTGGGAACTCTCAGACACGCCCACCTGCAAACAAGACTCAGACACAGGTAGCTCACCCAGGACCATGACAGTACCCCCCCCTCAACGGACGCCACCCGGCGGCCGAGCAGAGGAGGAGGAGGCGGAGGAGGAGGCAGCACGAGAGGCCTCGAAGTCACTGATGAGGACGGGATCGGTGATGAAGGCCCGAGGAACCCAGGAGCGGTCCTCGGGCCCGTAACCCTCCCAGTCCACCAGGTACTGGAAGCCACGGCCGCGGCGACGGACATCCAGGAGCCGACGTACAGGATAAACCAGTCCGCCCCCGACAAGCCGAGCAGGTGGAGGCGGAGCAGGCGGAGGACACAGTGGACTGGACAAGACAGGTTTCAGCAGGGAAACATGGAACACAGGATGGACCTTCATGGACGAGGGCAAGGACAGACGGACAGAGGTAGGACTGAGGACATCACTGATGGTGTACGGACCAATGAACTTGGGCGCCAACTTTTTAGTGGTGTCTTTTAACTTGATGTCCCTAGTGGAGAGCCAGACCTTCTGCCCCGGGGTGTATGCTGGTGCCGGGCGCCTGTGGCGGTCAGCCAGACGACGGTTGCGTTCCGCGGTCCGTTGCAGAGCGACCCTAGTCTGTGCCCAGGTGCGCCGGGCCCGGCGGATGAACTGGGGAGCGGAGGTTGGAGAGGTCGGGTCAGACGGAAACAGAGGAGGTTGGTATCCAAGGGCAGTTTCGAAAGGGGACTGGCCGGTGGAAGCAGAGGTGTGTGCGTTATGGGCATATTCAACCCAAGGAAGTTGTGAACTCCAGCCAGAGGGGTTGGAGGAACACACACACCGGAGCATGGCCTCAAGTTCCTGGTTCATCCTTTCACACTGCCCGTTGGTTTGTGGATGGAATCCTGAGCTGAGAGCGACCCGAGCCCCCAGGTGGCTGGCGAACTCCTTCCAGACCCGGGACAGGAACTGGGGACC